>QEOT01000737.1:10465-95483 GCA_003123785.1 Pterocarya stenoptera
TTTTTTTTTTTTTTTTTTTTTTTTTTTTTTTTGGTGTACGTTAGTGTCTGGGATAGATTGGGCGGACCCACTTTCCTCTCTTGGCCTGGGGGAGTTGGCTAAAATACGCGGGTTGGGGTGGGTGGTGGCGGGGAGTTGTACAGACTCGTAATCTCTTTGCTGAACGTTGCTTCCTTGAATCTTTCATGTGGATATTCATGGATATTCAAATGGGCAATCTAGGTATCCCGTTCTCAGTTTTAGTATTTTTTTTAATTTATATATATTTACATCATTTTTTAATATTTTTAAATATTTAAAAAAAAGTAAAAAATTCACAATATTATTAAATAATATTTTTTTAATCACTAAATAAAAAAAAATAAAAAGATAAAAAGTGACACCAACGAGATCTCTATCATTTTCCTATTTAAATTTTCAATATCTACAAACATTTCTATTTTATTGCAAAAAATGTTTCGATCTTGAAAAGTAGAATTTGATAAGGGATCTAAAATGATTAGTGTTCCAATTTTCACGACACAGAGATACCCTCATTCTCATGCTCCTATTCCTCGTTCACCACAAATCTATATGCGGACCGACTTTAATACTAGCTAGATAGATTGGACGGGACCCACTTTGCTCTCTTGGAAAATGGGCGGGACCCACTTTGCTCTCTTGGAAAATGGGCGGGACCCACTTTGCTCTCTTGCTCTTTTGAAATAGAGAGTTGAATCTATGTGCGGACCCACTTAGCAGTGGCTTTTGCTGTCTTGGTGTGGGAGTTGGCTAAAATACGCCCCGCGGGGGGCGTGGAGTTGTACGGTATTGGCTAGGTGGACAAGTTGCACAGAAGTGGCTAAAATACGCGGGTTGGGGGTGGGTGGGGGGCGGGGAGTTGTACATTACTACATCTCTTTGCTGAACGTTGCTTCCTTGAATCTTTCATATGGATACGGAAAATGATAGGTACCCGTTTTGGGCTCCCGTTATTTTTCGATTGATTTTTTTTTTAATATTTTTTTTAACTCAATATTTAAGAAAATTTTGTTTAATAATATTATAATTTTTTTTCTTTTTTAAAAATATTTAAAAGTGTTAAAAAAATAATATAAAATTTGTTTTTTCACATCAATTTTTTAGTACTTTTTAAATATTTTAAAAAAATTCACAATATTATTAAATAAAATTTTCTTAATCACAAAATAAAAAAAAATAAAAAATAAAAAATAAAAATAAAAAACAATCGGGAAACTAATGGGAGCCCAAAATGGGCTCCCTAGCACTTCCCGATGTGGATATTCAAATGGGCTATTGCTAGGTATCCAGTTCTCAGTTTTTTTTTTTTTTTTAATTTATATATTTTTTTCATATTATTTTTTTAATACTTTTAAATATTTAAAAAATAAATAAAAAAAATTCACAATATTATTAAACAATATTTTCTTAATCACTAAGTAAAAATAATTAAAAAAAAAGGAGTATGACACCAGCAGGATCCCTATAATTTTCCTATTCAAATATTCAATATCTACAAACATTTCTATTTTATTGCAAAAATGTTTCGATATTGAAAAGTAGTATTTGGTGAGGGATCTAAAATTATTAGTACCCGTTGTTCCAATTTTCACGACAGAGATAACCTCTAAAATGTTTTTACTCTTGCTCTGAAAACAGAGTTCTATTTGAGATTGACAACAACTTTGGAAAATCAAACTAGTTCTGCAACATTATTATCGTCCTCGTTACAATCACTAAACAAATTAAGATTGTCGATTGTAGCATATCAGACCACTTTTTTACAATATCCCAAAATTGGGCTCCAAGTGAGAAAAAAAAAAAAATCATTGCCTCAATTTAGTTGCATTAATTTTCATTTTTGTTCTTTTAGCCCAAGACTAAATATTTTATTGCGAGCGAAAGACAAAAAAGTTGTGGAGACATAAATTTGTCTGATATACTGTTGTCTATGAATTTGTATGCTACTTTATTAAAAATAATTTTAATTTAAATAATTCCATTTGAAAACATTTACACCACATATTATTTATGTGGTATAATTTGATTAGGAAGATAAATTTTAAATTTTAAATCTTACAAATTATATCATGACATTTTAAACTCTCTACAACTTGAAGCTAGATATGTAACATTTTAACTAAGCTTCCAACTGAAAAGGTGAAAAAGGAACAAAAGAACCATGTAAATTATCATCCGCATGCTCTTGAAACTTTGTACCATTCATTCCAAACCGCTCCTCCTAAAGATGGAGTTGGTCGCTGCAGAAACTCGATGGCACAACAGAGAGCTGCAATCGCCCCATCCATTCCTCCCCCGACTTCAAAGTGATAGGTTTCTCGATTGCTGCCCCATTGACATGACAAAGCATCTGTTTGTATTCCTCGTCACCAAAATCTACCATCGATTTTGATTTCTTCTCCCATGGATTCCACAGTGACACCACTGTTATAAGAAAATAAATTGATCAATACCAGAAGGCCAAACACCATAAAAATCAAGCATCATAATGAGGAGAACATTAACCATTCTAGATGTTTGATAGCATCGTGCATGCATGGGAATCGAGTTCGTCTCACGAAATAGAAGATGAATGCAAGGAAAAGCATAAAGCACTGGCATAGAAAAGTAAAGCAACAAAAGGAAAGTATGGGAAGACAGATCAACCTTAAAGGCTGCACTGACTACACACAAAAGCAAGTAAAGTGATGAAAAGTAATGTCAAAGAAATAGTCTGCAGTAGATTTCTTGTATAGTAGTAAAAATAAAAAGTTAACTTTAGGACTCTTTCTTTTGATCCTTTCGTTTTTCTTCTGTAATGTATATAGGTAGCAGAACCTTGTATCATTTGAACTTAAGTTAATGAGAATCAGTTCTTCTTTATCTCATTTCATTTCAAGTTCTTGTTTCACTTCTAACATGGTATCAGAGAAGGCTATTTGTCCTGCTATGTTTGCTTAAATCTGCAAACAAATTTCATCTTTTAAACCATGACATCCTCCTCTTCCTCTTCTCCCATTTCCATTGCTAAGGACCCAAGCAGTACATTCTTCCTACATCACAGTGACAATGCCAACACCATCATTATGTCACCCCCATTAACTGGTTCGAATTATATATCTTGGAGCAAATGATTTCTGCTTTCCATTTCAATAAAAGACAAGCTAGGCTTCCTGGATGGCACCATTAATATTCCTGAGTTGTTAGATCCCTCATATGTTTCATGGCTGAGATACAACAACATTTTATTGGCTTGGATCTTGAATCTTTTTTCAAAGGATATTGCCTCTAATGTATTTTTCATGACCTCAGCTAAGCAGGTTTGGGACAAGCTCAAAGAAAGATTTGTTCAACCTGATGAAACTCAAATTTATCACCTCCAGCACAAGCTCAGTAGCATTGTTCAAGGGCACCTCTCTGTAAGTGATTATGTCACACAACTTAATGCTATTTGGGAAGAACTACATAGTTACAAACTACTCCCTTGTTGTTCTTGTAGAAAGTGCACTTGTGATGCATTAAAAACTGTTGGTGAAGTCCAACAAGGAGATTATGTTTTTAAGTTTTTGATGGACTTAAATGATAGCTGTGATTCTGTGAGAGGGAAAATCATTTTACTAAGTCCCTTGCCTTCATTAGATAAGACATTTTCACTGATTTTGAAAGAAAAAAGACAAAGGTAGGCAAGAAATACAGCTGTACCCATCTTAGTATCTTTTGCTCTTTTAGCCTATCAAAATCTTCTAAAGAAAAGGGAAAAATCAGACCTGATTTGTCACCATTGTGGTAAGGTTGGACACACGAAGGATAAGTGTTATAAATTAGTAGGATTCTCACCAAACTTTAAATTTACCAAGACTAAGTTTGGAAGTAATCCTGATACATCACATTTTGCAAATCAAGTTACTGCACAGGTTGTCTCTTCACCAAGTGCTTCTCAATTGAATCTCTCTCAGGCACAAGCACAGCATCTCATGGCTCTTGTCAATGCTCAATTCCCTCAGCTGAACTTGACAAACCAAGCCAATTCTGCCTACCCTTACTTCTGCTAAACCAGACACTCCTGAAACCAGCTCTTCAATCTCACCCTACTTAAACTTAGCAGGTAATCATCACTGCCTCACCACTCTCTCATTACCTGTTAATCAATTCTATCTCAGTTCTATAAATCACTGCAAGCACAACTCACCTTCTCAAGATAAACAATTTGATGTTTATAACACACCATGGATCATGGACACAGGAGCCATTGATCACATGGTGTGCTCCACCTCATTTTTTGACAAGCCCTCTTCTTGCATACAAGCCTTTGTGCAGCTTCCCAATGGTACAAAGGCTCAAGTTACACATATAGGCACTGTCAAACTTTCAGACTCACTAATCCTAACTGATGTCCTATGTGTACCCTTGTTTACTTTCAATTTAATATCAGTCAGTAAGCTCACCCAAAACCAAATATATGCCTATTTTTCTCAAATTATTTGTGCTTCATTCAGGCCCTATCTTCATGGATGACGATTGGACTTGCTAAAGTCCATGCTAGCCTATATTACCTATTGCCTTGTTCTCATAATAGCAACATCAACCCTCCTTCAACTCTCTCCAATCAAACTCAAGTCAATCAAGCTGCCACACAACAAGATTTTGATCTATGGTACTTTAGATTAGGACATTTATCTTTACAAAAGATGAGTTTAATTTATTCTCATATTCCTAATGTAAAGTCCAAGGATCATTCTCATTGTAAAATCCGCCATTTGGGCAAGCAAATGCATCTTTCTTTTCCTTCAAGTGTATACTCTAGTTCACTTCCTTTTGATTTAATACATTGTGATATATGGGGGCCATATTCTCAAGCCTCACTTCAAGGTTTTCATTACTTTCTAACTATTGTGGATGATTTCTCTAGGGTAACTTGGATTTTCCTGATGAAACTAAAATCAAATACAAGATCCATTTTACAATCATTCTTCCAACTCATAAACACTCAATTCAATAAGAAAGTAAAGAAAATCAGGATTGACAATGATCTTGAATTCGATATGGCAAGTTTTTATAAAGACCATGGCATTATTCACAACAAATCTTGTGTGTATACCCTTCAACATAATGGTGTTATTGAGAGGAAACACCAACATCTCTTAAATGTGGCCCGAGCTCTTCTCTTTCAAGCTGCATTACCCACTCAATTATGGGGAGATGCATCCTAACAGCTGCATACATCATCAACAAAATACCTACACCTCTCCTTTCTAATAAATCTCCCTATTAAATACTCTTTTCCTCACCACCTTCATATTCCCACCTTCGAGTCTTTGGATGCTTGAGTTATGCTAGCACTACCAAGCACCATAGAACTAAGTTTGAGCCACGTGCTAAACCCTGCATTTTCCTGGGATACCCTGCAAATGTCAAGGGTTATAAACTTTATGCCATGGAAACTCATTCCACATTCATTTCTAGAAATGTCATATCTCATGAATCTGCCTTCCCCTTCCAATCTCTCACCTCCATTCCTCCTCCTCCTCCTTCCTTTCCTCAAAATCTGGTACTCCCTCCTACACTACCAGATGACACATTCTCACCCATTTTCATGTCACAGCCTGTCCCAACAGATGACTCACCTCCACTCAATCATGAAATACCTCAACCTATCTCACAATCTGAAACACCTCAACCCCTTATCTCTTTCCCTCTTACCTCCCTTGATTCACCTCCTCCTTCACCCTAACACCATGAGCTACCCACCAACCCAACCCTTCGAAGATCTACCAGAGAAAAACATCAACCTGCCTATCTCCACCAATACTACTGTCAAACAACAACCTCTCATCCCTTCATCCACATCTTCTTCAACTCTTCACCCACTCCACCATCACTTGACCTACAAACATCTCTCTCCATCCCACTAATCCTTTTCTGCTTCCCTCTCATTATTTTCTGAACCATCCTCCTATAGTGAAGATGTCAAATTCAAACATTGGCAAGATTCTATGAACATTGAACTCAGTGCCTTAGAAGAGAACAACACTTGGACCGTTACTTCTCTTCCCCCTAACAAAATTGCAATTGGTTGCAAATATGTCTTCAAAGTCAAACTCCAACCTGATGGCTCCCTTGAAAGATGCAAAGCAAAGCTTGTAGCAAAAGGATACACTCAAAGAGAAGGTTTTGACTTCGAAGAAACCTTCAGTCTAGTGGCCAAGCTCACCACAGTTCGAGTCTTTCTTGCCTTGGCATCCATTCAAAACTGGTTTTTATCTCAAATGGATGTTCATAATGCTTTTTTATATAGGGATCTTGATGAGGAGATTTATATGAATTTACCACCTGGTTACCACATTGACAAAGAGCAGCTTGAGGGGGAGAAACTGGTATGCAAATTGAACAAGTCTATCTATGGACTTAAACAAGCATCAAGGCAATGGCTTTCAAAATTCTCTAATTCACTGACTACCATTAGTTTTAATCAATCCAAATCTGACTATTCCTTATTCACCAAAAGAAATAAAAAAGGAGCCTTCATAGCACTTTTAGTCTATGTGGATGACATAATAATAGGAGGCAATTCTCAAAGAGAAATTGATATGCTCAAAGCTCACCTCCATGGAAAATTCAAAATCAAGGAACTTGGACCCCTCAAATACTTCCTAGGACTAGAGGTTGCAAGATCATCAGCTGGAATAAATGTTTGTCAAAGGAAGTACACCCTCAAAATCTTGAAAGACTCAAGGTTACTTGGCACCAAACCTGCTTCCACATCTTTTGAGTTAAATCACAAATTGAGTCATACCACAAATGAGATGCTACAAGACCCTACAACCTATAGAAGACTCATTGGAAGGCTCATCTACCTGATCATTACCAGGCCAGACATTACATATGCAGTAAATGTGCTGAGCCAGTTCATGGATAGACCATCACAAGCTCACTTACACTCAACTTATAGAGTCCTCAGGTATCTAAAAGGTTTTATAGGTCAGTGCATCTTCCAATCATCAAAGTCATATCTACACTTGTACAATGACTCTGATTGGGATGCTTGTCCAGAAACTAGAAGATCAGTCACATGTTTTTGTATATTTATTGGGGACTCATTGGTAAGTTGGAAATCAAAGAAATAAGTGACTGTTTCTAGATCCTCAGCAAAAGCAGAATATAGGGCATTAGCCTTTACAAGCTGTGAAAGTGTTTGGCTCCTTGGTTTGCTAAAGGAACTTAGCATTGATCATACACAACTTGCTCTCTTGCTTTGTGATAACCAAGCAGCCATCCATATCACGAAGAACCCTATCTTCCATGAGAGAACTAAACATATAGAATTGGATTGTCATTTTGTTAGAGAAAAAGTTTTGGTTGGAATCATCACACCTGTCCACATTGTCTCAAAATTCCAACTAGCAAATATCTTTACTAAGGCCTTAACAGTTTCTATTTTTCAGTTCTTATTGTCCAAGATGGGAATACTCAATATCTATGCCTATCTTAAGGGGAGTCTCACGAAACAAAAGATGAGTGTAAGGAAAAGAAGCATGTAGACATTGCAAAAGTACACCACATCATGCAGGAAAAACCATGCAACAAGCAAGTTGATGAAAAACACAATGCATCAGCTAAAAAGCATAAAGCACTGGCACAGAAAACCAAAGCAACAAAAGGAAAGTATGGGAAGACAGATCAACCTTAAAGGCTGCACTGACTACACACAAAAGCAAGTAAAGTGATGAAAAGCAATGTCAAAGAAATAGTTTGTAGCAGATTTCTTGTATAACAGTAGAAAATAAAAAGTTAACTATAGGACTCTTTCTTTTGATCCTTTTGTTTCTCTACTGTAATGTATATAGGTAGCAGAACCTTGTATCATTTGAACTTAAGTTAATGAGAATCAGTTATTCTCTATCTCATTTCATTTTAAGTTCTTGTTTCACTTCTAATAGTTCGTCCACTCATACCCAAGTAAACAGGTATGTAGTCCTAACAATCATTTCCCTTTATTATGTGGTTTGTCTTAAAATACTCAGGAATTTGCACGTGATGTTTCTACCTCTTCAAATCTATGACAGCTTACTAGTATTTGGCAGTCCTTCCTTTCTTATCAAGTATGTCCGCTTTTCTCATGATCAAGGAAGGCGATTACATTAGGAGAACCAAGATAAACTCGATCCACCTGCTAGGAAAGAATATGCTCAATGATTAAATGCAGAGTAATGTTATCATACCCCTTAATTTATATCACTCACTTTGCCACCTTGATGTGACAACACATTGTGGTGCCACGTGGCTTATTGATAACCTTAAATCGCAACTTGATAACCTTTGACATGGGGCTTATGCACACAAGTTTACTCTTACCACTTGGGCTACCCACTGGTTGTAGCAATTTCCATTATTAAAGCAAAGTCAAGCACATACCTATGGGGCCAGAACTTTCACTATAAAAAACCTGTTTATTTGTGGCCAGTTAATTACAACGAACTAACTATTTGCAGTTAAAATGAGTATGTTTTGGTCACAAATAGTCTTTTCGTCTAAAACAAATGGTCACAGAAGCTCATTTTTATTGTAGTGTTTAGGTCATTATCTTCCGATGGTTAAAGTAATAGGTCAATGAAGGCTTTCCCTTGGGAATCATTTGGGTGCAAAGGCGGAGGATTATCATCAACCATCCAAATCTTGTTCCTCGCAAATCCATGTTGTTCTAGTGATCCGCAGTTTCCAAACTTCAAAAAGATTAAAATGAGATGCATTCGTAAAGAGGACTTCAAAGTCAAGCTTGTAGACAAATATAATAAGTATCTGAGGGAAGCAAATGGCCGGTATTCCTCCCCGCATAGCTTTTGGGGGATTAATCGAAAATGGTTAATTAATGGATGATGATCAATGATCGTGTGTTGTTATTAATTAAACTATTCAAATAGATTCAATTATAGAAAACAACAAAGAAATGTGTTGGTATACCATATTAAACTGATGTTATCAATTAGAAATACTTCTAACAGTTAACAAGTGTCTAATCCAGTGGGAACGCGTAGCAAACAAAAGTGATATGCTATATATATGGAATCGGCAACTGGCCAAAGTAAGTCATGATTTTGATAACTGTAAACGATTAACGGTCTTGTATTAATGAATATAATTCAATCCTATTTGATCATGTAAATCCGATATCATGATCATTATCATAAAATAAAAAATAGTTAAAGGTTAACGATCAATGACCATGTCTTGTAATTAATTAATTTAGTCAAGTACACGGCTCCAATTATAAAGATGACAAAAATGTGTTGTGTACCATTCTATCTCGATCTTATCAATTAGAACACTGAATTTCAATAATAATAAACAATATTTAACGGTCTTACATCAATAAATACAAATGAACATAATAGACGTGAACTGTCAACAATCACCTCTTGTATTCTATATAGATCTTGTGGCAATAATGATAAAGCTGCTGGACGTGTTAAACTCAAGTATTAATGGTTAAATCTTGAAGTGGACATTTGCATTGATTTGAAGTACTTCTATGAAATTCGTCATAAAATTACTATAGCAATATGTAAAACAAATATATTTTCAGCTTAAAAAACAATACTTCATTACAAACAAATCATACGACAAGTTAGGCAAAGGGGAAAAAGCATTACCGTATCTCTCCGGATGTATGTCCTAGTATTTTGTAAGCACTCTATCAGCTTTGAAATTGGTGCATTCCACATGTGAATCAAATCTAGCTTTGGTGCTCGAACAAGTGTACGGATTAATGGCACAAGGATCTGTGTCTCTGCTTCTGTGTTATTTTCATGAGCGCTAATCTCATAAATGAGCACCATTGCAACCCTAAAGATAGAGCTTTTGAGAGAAATGAGAGTAGCCCTCATACATGTACATTCCATCTATTTATGTTAATTTTCATACATGGAGAAATGCATTTGGAAGCATAGACTAGGTGGTGAGGTAATTTAAGGTTCTAGGTTTTCTCCTTGGATAAGCTGATACATATCATAATTGACCTCACAATTAGCACCTATACATGAACTTGTAACACTCAGAAAACAATTATATATGTGAATACTGCCACATTCATTTTACGAATAGGGGTGATATTTGAGTTTTATTTTGCATGTAATGGACTGCCCAAAAATCCATATAGACAGTAACAAATGTGAATTGTGAATTTATTCTATGTGCCTATCTATTTCAACTCGACAGTCTTAAATTCGCAAATAATTTGAGAGATTGTTTTTTCGAATATTACTATCATTGATTTAGGCACACGAAACTCAGCATAATTGTGCTTAAAGCAGAATTTGGGCTTTGTATCGGATAGTTGGAAAATAATTCAGAAAGAGTCCTTTCTTCCAAATTTCTTATGTAAGGCTCTTGGAGGGGGACTACCGATGGCAGAAATTCAATAGCGAGATTCACGCGCGAGCGTTTAGTTCATGTCTTGCTGACATGGCGGCATGGTTGTCTGACACATATGCTATTATTTTTTTAATATCATTCTTTTGTTATTAATGTAAACCCATAAATAAAATAATAAATAACTTTATGATTATTTAATATTTATATTTAAGATAATAAATAAAATGATGATGTTAATAATCGTTCTTGTTTCATTAGTATGGTTTATATGTTATAGGTTAGATTATTTCATATTTTAGATATATATTTAGTATATCATATAGGTCAATATATGTTTAATATATTTAATTCTATTTGCATGTTCAATTACAAAACAATGGTACAGAAGGTGAAGATTTTGCAAATTCACATGTTTTGGGACCTCCCATAAAGTGACAATAATTAAACAACTTAATTATGCACATTATATGTGTATTCAGTATTTTATTTAGAAGTGACAAAAAAAAAAAAAGTATTTTATTTAGATATAAATTTTTGTTGCCAAACAGATTTTGTGAGGCCAATCTATCAAATAAATGTGTCCGATTTAAGGACCCGTTTGGATATAAGAAGTGTTTCATGATCTTATCTTATCTCATATCATTATTACAATTTTTTCAAATTCTATATAAAATATAATAACCAATTCAACTTTTTCAAATCTCAAAATAATAATAATATTAAAAAATAATATTCTAACATTATTTTATTCAACTTTCAACTTCCATATAAATTTATCTCATCTCAACTCATATCCAAACGACATCAAATCATAATAACATGCTCTTTTAATTTACATGGACAAGTTGAAGTAAAACTCAACATCATAAGAGTGATTGGCACCATGAAGGTTCAAAACCAACCAGCCCCAAGGCTTACCCAACTACATATTATTACAACCATGCATATCATTTTTACAAACCAAAAGAGTCCAACCTATTACTAGGAATCACTCACTCTTAGTGCACCTCGCGGTCAACTTTAAGGAGATCATCGCAGAAGATATAATAATTTCGACGAAAACCAAACGCTTCAGAAATTTGACAATAATAGCAATTATTGACAATATGACCTGAATAATTGCCACATACGATTCTATGTATTTACAAATACTCTCATATATTTGGCCATTGGGTAGAACGAAGCACCCAAAAGAAAACCTAGCATATTTTTTTGCCATGCATTCACAGAAAACATCGTCCACGTTATAAAAGAACTCACCACAGTAAATCCCAGCACCACCCACTTCAGAGGCTTGTTATCGTTCGACATAATTTGTGCGACCTCTAATGCAAATGCCAAAACCGCAACAATGCAATCTATAGCTTCCATGATCTGAACATTCAATGATCAACTTATTAACTCGTAATTAATATTAATTGAGTAATGTTATTATTCTATATCTAATTATTATTCTCCATCATACTTGCTATTGTGATATATTTTAAGTGATTTCATATAAAAAATAATTATATAGACAACCACTAAAAATGCACCATTTAACAGATGTGACAAAATCATAAAGTTTAGGATTAGAACAATATTTCCTAAACTTTTTTTTATACAAAATCAATCTTACCACAAGGTATATAGACCTCCAACGAGGACTTTGTGGAGGATCTTGCCCAGCCACTAAATCAACTTCTGGATCAATAATTGCGCTCCTACCAACAGAATTCGCAACAATTTGATCATGCAAACTATGATTTGGAGTATTTGGAAGACCTTGGTCAGATTCTAAATCATCTCTTGGACTACTCAAAATCTCATCACTCTCGTCAACCGAGTTTACCAAAATCACTTCTGTGTCAATAATCTGCAAAAGTTTTAACAAATATATAATGTGATGCTATGAATATATCTCAGTTGAAGATCGCCAACAAAGAAACAATCGAACTCAATTTTTTATGAAAACCAGTTCAAAAGAGTCTATAATAATATAACAACCTAGACAATATAAGCCATTGAATACCAAGGACTGTATATATATAAGATATATACGAGGAACACTCCTAGCATCCTACAACATAAACTATTTTGCACCAGCAGCTCGAATTAACCAACAAATGAAGAGTCCTCCAAGTTTTTGAAAGAGACCTGAGAATTGGTTGAGTTTTCGGCCTCATCAACCTCATCTGTTTTAATCTCCTGGTTTTGAGAGTACTGCTTTACGCTGTCTCCATCTTCTTTCATCGTAATATGTTTCATCACCAGATTTTCAGTTGTTTCCGTTAGAGGCTGAAGTGTCTGCTCATTCTCCATTTCTGAAAAGAGAAAGGGAAAGGGAGAAATTTAAGAGGTATGTATTGATGTACAGAGCGTGTAGAGAAACAGAGAGCAAGGAAGTGAAAGACTACTCACACAAGATGAAAGGAAGTGGACACTCTATTCTTAAAGCATGGTATTTTCGTAAATATGAAGAAGTTATGGCGACGCCTGCTCACATGGTATTTTCGTAAATATGAAGAAGTGATGGCGACGCCTGCTCTCATGGTATTTTCGTAAATATGAAGAAGTGATGCGACGCGTGTCTGTCATGGTATCTACAGTTTGTCGCCTCGGAATCCTTGCCAGGTCATCTTCAGTTCTTCATATTTACGAATGTTGCCATTACATGCCATACTTTTCGGCATCCTATTTCCAAATAAGAAAAAAACTTAAAAACAATGTTTTAATAGGTAGTTGTATAAAACATATTTTATATTTTAGTTTATGCAATATTTTATAGGCTTTTAAGCAAAGTAAATGCTTTTAAAGT
Organism: Pterocarya stenoptera; assembly: GCA_003123785.1. Taxonomy (NCBI): domain Eukaryota; kingdom Viridiplantae; phylum Streptophyta; class Magnoliopsida; order Fagales; family Juglandaceae; genus Pterocarya; species Pterocarya stenoptera. Next base: position 23,631 of record QEOT01000737.1, read on the forward strand.
TGAGTAGCATTTCAAGTCCACTAAATTTATAAATGTGCCATTTGGATAGTGAGTTTAGATGAGATAAGTTGAAATTAAAGTTAAAAGTTGAATAAAATATTATTTTTTAATATTATTATTATTTTGAGATTTGAAAAAAATTAGATTGTTTATTATATTTTGTGTGAAAATTTAAAAAAATTATAATAATGAAATGATATGAAATGAAATAAAATACTTTCACTATTCAAAAGGGGCCAAATGATTTTATTTTAACTCTAGGAAGATGGGGTGTTACATTATGTTTGTTCTCTTCAGTTTGACTGTTATATACCATATATTAAATGAATGAAAGATAATAAAGGAAAGGAAATGAACTAAGCGACAATAAATGAATAACTTCATGAGATAAATTTTCTTCTAGGGCCTTAATAGTGAAGAAGGTACCAAAGGTTTAAGGGGCAGATTGTAATAATTAATGTTGGAGTGGCTTACTGAGTAGGACTAGGTTCGTCCCCCTTACTCCCGGGAATAGTCAAGATCGTAACGATCACTTATTCTCCCACGCGAGAGTAATAGCGTATACTGGCCATGAACGTTTTGAAGGAAACACACACACACACATATATATATATATATATTTATATATATATATATATATTATATGTATATGAATGTGACTATAAATGTTATTGCATGACTAAAAATCAATGAATAATTATTAGCATCCACAACTATTTCAGTTCACACAATCTACACCATTATAAAAAGATTAAAATACCCTCTATAATAAAACTAAATTTCCTTTCCTTTTCATATTTCAAAAATGTTGAAACGGAGGAGAGAGAGGGATGAGAGAGAGCTTCGAGGAGAGAGAGAGACCGAGAGGATGAGAGAGAGACGGTGAGGGATGAGAGAGAGCTCGAGGACAGAGAGAGCTCGGACTGAGAGAGAGACCGAGAGGATGAGAGAGAGCTGATGAGAGAGAGATCAAGAAGATGAGAGAGAGAGCTGATGAGGTAGGAGAGAGACGGAGACTGACGACCGGATGAGAGAGAGTGATGAGAGAGAAAGAGATGAGAGAGAGACTGAGTTGAGAGAAACTGGTGAGAGGTGAATTAAAAAAAAAAAAAAAAGCGCCAGGTAGGGTGTGCAAAAACGCACACTGCTACAGTGGCGGATGCTGGTCAGTACTCAAAATCAATTTTCTTATGCAGCTTATATTATGTTGGGGTTGCTTAGTGAGCATTCAACTCGTGTTTTTAAAGGTGTAAAATGTCCTAAGTGATCATCATGATCGATATATGTCCTAATTTATGTGTTTATTTACCACTAAGCCATTTTGGTCGCTCAAGAGTTACAATTTGTAGTATATACTTTATTTGATGACTCTCTTTTAATTAAAGAATGTTTTATAATATATATACTTTACTTCATTGTATTTAACTAAAGCATGTTTTAATTTATGGAATCTTTGGTTTTTTACTTTTTTTGAACAATTTTTTGAAGAGTTATTATATTATCAAGTCGGGATGCAGTGTTGGGAAACGACAATAATGCGAGAATAGTAAAAAAAAAAATAGAGATAACAATCATACAACACAAAATTTACGTAGTTCGACAATGTGCCTACGTCCACAAAATTGCAAGAGATTTTTATACAAAGTAATGTTGAAGTACATAGTGAGAAATACAAGAATGAGTACTCGAGCCCAGTGTCAAACACTTGTTGAGCGAACTCTCTACTTGAGATTCACTCAAGCCCACTATCGAGGGCCGCCTGTCAAGCAAGCTCTCGAGTTAAGTTTCTCTCGAGTGATATATTAAGCAAGCAACAAGCAAACTCTCCAGTTTCCTCACCCACAATGAGTACTCACCCACATAATGTCACCTGCCACGGTCAGTGCACACCACAGTGCCACCATAATAGAAATTTGACAATAATAGAAATAATTGATAATATGATTTGAATAATTACCGCATATTATTCAATATATTTATAGATACTCACATATATTTGTCCATCGGATAGAACGAAGCACCCAAAAGAAAACCTCGCATTTTTTTGCCCATCTTTGACTGACTACAACTGAAATTGTAATAATGAAATCAAGAGACGCGAAAAGCAACGGAAGCAACGTGCTTCCTTGAACCACAATTCCACTTTTTACACTTTTTTCATTAAGAAAAGGTGTCGTGAGTACTTTCTAGAGCATTAGCGCTTCATCAAAATTATATTCAAAATTTAATAAAAAATACATGTTTTCATAACTTTAAAATCTCTTTAGCTATAATCTAATATTAAATTAATTAAAATAATAATATAATATTAATTTTTTAATACTAATATTTTTAATTTTTTTTTCATATTTTGTCATTACACTAATTATATGTTAATTAATAATAATATTTCTTCCTTCACATATTTCAAAATTGAACACAAAAATAAAATTCTCACAACAATTGAAAAAAGAAATAAAAACTGAAAAGTAAAGCAGTTGGAGTAATTTTTACAATAAAATATTACTTTGAAAATTGAACAGTACATCTTCAAATTTAAATATATACTTAAAATTACTGTAATTCATATTTCAAGCTTTTATCTTTTGATAAAGTTAATATAGATCATTTTATTTATATTTTTTCAAATTTTAAAAATATATTGACTTTTAAAGAAGCCAATACCAGTGATGTATTCCAATGGCATTTCAGGACGATTTCCAATTAATCAAATGAATTTAAAACTCTTTTCTTTTTTACTTTTTCTCTAGACAATTTACATGCTGAAGAGCTTCACCCTCTGTTTGCCCACCACCGCAAATCGACAAATGTCTAAAAGCGATGTAAATAGTGTATCAGAAGTCAATAAGTCAACGCGCATTATTTAATACCTATCATCCGTTTGAGGGCCCCACTTCGGCGTTGCCACGATGGCACCACCCCACCACGGGAGGAATGGTTGGAAGCCATTGACGATTGCACTGGATTCCTTCTTTATTTATAAATTACTTATTCTTTTTTCTGCTCATTCTTAATTTGTTGATATTACTGGACAAATTGAAACAATTGTTATTATCAAAATCCATAAACGGGTATAGAGCGTTATATGATGCAGCTTGAAACAGTAGCAGTTTCAATTCAACCAGCATAGCAGTTCAATTCTATGCTGTTGAAATGAATGAAGTTCAATTCAAGTTGGGGTGTGAAAAAGTCTAGACATTCAATTAGGTGGAAATTTATTGCTGGATTATAATCTCCTTGTTGGATTTCCATACCATACAAGAAATAGGGAATATTAGAGATTTAAGTAACTTGCAATTATATTATAGAATGAGTAGAGATGTCCACCTAGGCCTTGGGTATAAGTGATCCCTTTCAAACCCAACTTCAACTGGGACGTGTAGTTCATTTGAGCTTGCGTTTGTCTATGTCACTATTGTCAATGTTGTTATTCTCACCAATAATAGTGGGCCTCTAGGCCTTTTAGCCCTTTCGGTCAGGCTTTTGCTGTAAGTCACCAAAGCCCTTCAGCCCATGCACGTGGCAATTTGCAGCCCACTTTCAATTGTTGGCTTTTTCTTTTTTCTTTTTTCGAAAATTGTTGGCTTTTCGTTTTTTTTTTTTTAGAACAAACATCTTGTAGCCTATGTAAGGTATACAAGTTTAGACCTTGGTGATAAAAAGAGGTAATTACGTTCATTGCCCTTATATCATCCAACGATGTGGCACGTCTCTAATCAGGATAGTTTTATTATTAAAATAAGTTATTTACAAAATAAGTTATAAGCACAAACAAAGCCGATAAACATCATGATATCCAGTAACTTGGGCATGAATTTTATAAACTCCCATCGTTTTGACTATTGTTATCATGGAAATATACAACCTCATGATACTATGGATTGTGGAGAAGATGATTTAGCACAACACGTTCTTTATTATAGTTCGAAATTACTGTAAGGGATGCATCCAATCCAGCAATGTCGTCTTCCTGTTCTACAAGTTTTGCTTGATCGTGTATAGGCTTGCATGTAACAGAATTTGCAAATTGGACTACACTTTTTTTCCATTCTTCTATACTTGTCTTCTCAATAATCACCTTCTTGTTTCCTAGAACCAATGAGAGTAAACAGTTGAAGAAACACCAAACACTTTTTTTACTATATACATTGTGTAATTAGCATCCATGCAATTACCTCCTGGCTCTGGTATAGCGCATTAGCTGAAATAAAATCTTGGGCTGGGGCAACACTACTTTGTGCTTCACCTATTGGCTCAACTCTGCCCCCCAAGGTTCCTATTATTAGTGTAGGTGAATTACAATCTTTGAATAGCACTACACTGCTTTCCCATTCTTCTAGATCTGGTGGATTCTCCACTATAACTATGTTGTTTCCTACAATTAGTAAAAGTAAACAATGTATAGAAACACCAAACACCACTTTCACTACCTGCATCATGTAATTAGCAATCCTATAGTTACCTTTTGGTTCTAGTATAAAGTTAGCCTACACTGGTGTTTGGTGTATTTGGCTGCTCTACTATCCCTATATTGTTTCCTACAATTAATGAGAGTAAATGATGCAGAGAAACACCAGACACTACTTTTAGTATCTACAAAATGTAATTAGTAATGATGTAGTTACCTTCCGGCTTTAATATAAGATTAGCCAAAATGGAGTCTTGGGTTGGGGCAATACTGCTTTGCCCTTCTCCTTGCGGCTCAACGGTCCTTTCTTGGTTCCTACAATTAGTGAAGCTGAAATAAAACATTGGGCTTGAGCTACACTGCTTTTCCCTGATCCTTTTGGCTCAGTGCTCATCTCCTTTGTTCTTGCAATCAATGAAGCTGAATTAAAACCTTGGGCTAAGGCTATACCATTTTGTCCTTGTCCTTGTCCTTTTGATTTAGCGCTACTCTTCTTGGTTCTTGTAATTACTGAAGCTGAAATAAAATCTTGGGTTGGAGCTATGCTGCTTTTTCCTTTTCCTTTTGGCTCAAGTTTCCCCCTCTTCTTGGTTCCTGCCATCAATGGAGTAGAAATAGAATCCTGGATTGGGGTTACATGCCCTTCTCCTTTTGGTTCAACTCTCTTCCTCTTCTTGGTTCCTGCCATCAATGAGAGAATACAATCTAAAGGGAAACTAAAAATTTGACATTGTTTTTATTTTTATTTTCTATCGAAAAGGAAACATAGGCCACAACAAGTAACTAACAACAGCATGGTTACCTTTTGGGACAATTTCTTCCATGTTAAAGTAATTAAGCAAATTTTTATGTGATGCATCCAAAAATTCCTCCACCATTTTTCTTTTTCTAGCTTGTTCATTAGACTCAGAAGAGAATACTGTATATTTTTCTGCTTCACTTCTATGGCTCAAGCTACTAGTTGTAAAACCGAGAAATTTCTCATATGGAACAACTAAGAAGTGCTCCACTGTTTCGGTTGTGTATCCTTCATGAACCTTGGATGAGAAGCATTTCTTCTCATTTTTTTTTTTTTTTTTATTATTTACAACTGCTTTAAAGACACGTCCACTTTCACTTTCACATTTTCTCCTTATATTCAAATTTATGTGCTTGAAAAGAGGTATGTACCTTTACAATCACCAAGGAATAATTCACTATGTAATGAATATATATATATATATATATAAATATTCATATGCAACTCACTAAAACATCTCCTTCTAATGGTCCCTTGTTTGCCTTCTGAAATTTGTTTAGATAAGCCTCGTAGTGTAGAAAATTAACAACCTCAATGGTCGACCTAAACGTTTGGGGTGCCTTTTCAAGATGGTAAAATTGCATCCATGAAAGATTCAATCGTGTATATACATATATGTACATATAATTTACCAAAATTAACTTTCTACTTATCATCCTTTTCATGGTAAATAGATACCTTAGGATTTTAGATGTCCATGTTTGAATGGGTTTCATTAATAGTTTGTTTTGCTTTAGAGTTAAATACAAGCCAATAAAAATTAGTATTTTAAGGATAAGAAGTGACCATAATTACCAGGTCAAATCTTCCATTACTACGTTGCCTATGTTCAATTCACCATCCTTCAAGCCTTTCAGAAAAAGAAAACTGATGTGTTGGTGACCTTTGTAATTTGTAAGAAAATCAAGCAATCACTACAAAAAAAAAAAGGTAATGTTATCACACACACACATGTATACACAAAAATACATTCACAGAGATATAGAAATGATGCTAAAGTTTTTTATTTTTTGAGTTATTGAACCAGAGACTAAAGCAGACCAATAGGCTATAATAAAAATAGCTTGTCCAATATTAATGTAACATAAATATCACAATCTTTAGGTAGTTGGAAGGATACCCTAATTTATTCGGCAAGACGGGTTGGAGCATGCTTTTTCTGCAATATCGGTGCAAGTGAATTGAGATGCAAGTACAAAAATCATGAAGTTAACGATGCAATATATAAAGATGTATGAAACTAAATTAAACAAAAAATAACGTCCCATTCAAATTACTCAATCAATTTGTTATAACTAAAGTTAACATGAATTTGAAATAAAAATAGTCACTACATGGAAATTAAGACGGTCATATAAGATGCATAAAACCCAATCGAAAATCCCTTAGGATATAAGTAAAAATCTAGTGGATGTTTTTTGTAACTAGTTTCACTACCACATACAGTGTTATAGTATTGAAGGAAAAATCATGATCTGCAAAATTATAGGATATTAGAACAACTATGAGTACACCATCTTATGTCCTGTAACATCCTGCTCCTTTCTTCCTTCTGACGTAAGCGGATTCCAGGGATAGAATTTATTAAGAGGAGAGGACGTAATTGTCTGCTCCTCTCTAGCGATTACGAGCATTGTTATGCGTGCCAGACCTCGATAGCAATTTTTAAAGATATTATGTGATTTCTAAATCCAGCTTTGTGTTTTAAAGTTATGAGTATTTTAAATGGGATATTCCCATTGTTATTTGACTAAGTTTGATTTTAAATAACCCAATTATAATATTTTTGAAGAGCTCCAAAAATATTATAATTGTAGAAAATCATTTTATATAAATGATTTTAGTTATTTAAAATATTATGTGATTTAAATTATGTTGAGAACTTTAATTAATTTAATAGTTTTATTTTCTTAAATATATTAAGTAAGACTTCATCATTTTATTAATGATGAAGGAATATTATTTTATAATTTAAAGTTTAGTTTAAATAATATTCTATCTTAATTCCTCTCAGTGCTTTTAAATTAAGTTAATGTTTATGCATTTTTAAATCAATGTTTAAAGCTTATCGTTAAATCGTTTTGTAGATCCCAAGACGAAGGGCTTTAGAATAAAACCCTAGCCCTCTCTGTCTCCCTCACTTTTCCCTTCCCTCTCTCTCTCTCTCATCCCTCTCCTTCAGCGTACATTGAACGCCTCTCTCCCTCTCACCCGATCTGCTCCACAGCTCAACCCGATGCCGTCGTGCACCGGCAGGTCTCACCACCGCCACTAGCAGGTCCACCACCCTCCGGTGAGCTCTCCCATCCTAGCCTCTCTTCCCCACACTCTCTCTCCCTCCCCGTTGGCCGTGTATAGCCCGAACGGGCTTAGCACTCACTGCACTGCTGTGCGCTGCCCAAAGGTGCCACCACCTCCATGGCAGCTTCCCTTCCCACCAGCCATCATCCCCCAGCAAGCTAAGCCTGTAACTCATCGCCGTCTGCTCCCATGAGGTCCACCAAGCCGCACGGGTTTTCTCCACCTCCACCGTCGTACCCCGCCACCCACGACGTCTAACCACCATCTCCAGCCTCTTCCGGCCACCACCGACCCATCCCAGCCATCCCTAGCTCTGATCCACCACCCATGCTCCCCCATTCTCTCTCTCTCTCACGGGTGCTCCTCCACCTCACGGCTAGATCCATCGTCGTGCCACCTCCACCTAGCCACCACGGCTCCACCAGCAACCTCCTGAGCTCCTCCATGGCCAGCCATGACCAGCCAAGCCTTCCCTCTAATTTCCCTATGTGAGACCCACGACACGACCCAAGCTCCTCCACGAGCCACCGTGACTCCGACGTGTGCCATGGTACCACCTCGAGACCACCACCCTAGGACCATGACTCGACCCTCCTACGCTCAGATCCGCACCTCTAGCCACCTCCAGTGGCCAGAACAACCACTGCACATGGCTAACCACCACTGTATATGGCTAGATCCACGCCCCTTGCTGCCACCATGAGCCCTTCCAAGACCACTCCTAGCTATCCAAATGCCTAAAAAACTACCGTACACAGTTTAGCCACCCCGTACGACCCTTCCGGCATCATCGACTGTGAAGGTTAGCAAGCAACGCACAGGTTATCCAATCGATGGTATAACTCTTTATCCCTCGTTATTTATGTATGATGCTAGTTAGTTGGTTAGGTTGTGGACTGTGCTGTTAGTATTGTGGGGTTCGCTGTGTAGTATGGTGATGTGATGTGCAGTGTACATGAAGTGTTGGACGTAGTTAGGAAGTGTGTTGTGAACTGTATTGTGAAGTGTAGCATGTAGTCCAAGGTGACGCCTTGTAGTCGGCTTATGGCCGGGACTATGCGCAAAGTGGCTGGAAAGTATCAGAGTAGTGAGCATGACTGGGCAACGTCACAAAGTGACATGTCAATTAAGGCGTCGTGTTGTGATGAGTTAGGAGTTGGCATATAAGTGATGTAGTGGAATGTTGGGTGACGTGACAAGTCACGTTGTAGCTTGGAAATAGTCTTAGACTATAACGTGACGTGAGGTGTAGTTATAAACGGAGTCCCGTCGTGTCAAGTATTGGGATGAACTGTCTAGAGGTACGAGTAGCATGAAGAGTCATGCTAGTCGAGTAATAGAAGGTTGATATCGGAGTATGGGGCTTGTTCATACAAGCTTGTGGTCAATGTATTATATATTGGTCTTAGGTGATAAAAGGGTAGGGTACGTGTGTAAGTTGGTTAAACACATGTACCGGATGGACTCACCACATGTAATGGGTAATCTTTCCTAAGCATGGTTACACGGTGCTTAAGCCTCAGAGTTGGCTTAGAGCCGCATAATATGTATGGATGATCATGAGGATTAGAGTGAGCTAAGATACATGAAGGTGATGACAAGTGTACTGTCTAGGATTGGGATGCGTGACTTAGTCGATCTGAGTCATGCGTCGGAATGTGATTGATAAGAAGAATAAGACAGAGGTCATAGTGTCTTAATCATAAGGTGAATGATGGGTTCATCCTAACGAATAAACACTCGAAGTAGAACGTTGAGGTTGAAAGAGGTAGTGACCATAAATGGACTCCCGAAAGTTTTATTATAGTAAGGGACATGTAAGAGCACGGGATAGAAGGAAAGTGTTCCAAGTAAAGTGTAGTTTTATTTCTAGTTCAGTTCCTTATGTACTAGATGGAGAATGACGCTAAGGTTATGTGTATGCATGTAGGTTGCCATCTAACATGTGCATGAATGGACTGCATGGTATGAAAGTAGCATGGAGTCCAGGTAAGTATTATGTTCATGCCCTTCTAGAGTTTTCCAAAAGATACGAAAAAAAAAAAATGAAATGCTTTCCTTTTTAAAACGAAATGCTTTCCTTTTTAAAACAAAGAAAAGGAAATACTTTTCCTTTTGAAAATGCAGATGTTTTACGAAAAAGCATGCTAAGCATAACGTTTTTAAGGTATAAGTATGCACGGCCCTCCTCAGCAGCCCCTTTTCACCCAACCAAAGTATTAGTCACGCACATGTGAATGGATGACTATACGCAGTATCTATTGTACGTATTTTCCACGAAAAGATGTCATGAAAGATGATTTTTCGGGCTCTCACCCCAAACGATGTTTTCTCATGAAATGATATTTTCTCATAAAAGGATTGTTAAATGAAAAGAAAAGAAAAGACGATGCTCATGCTCCTGCTCTTCGAGAGCTTAAATGAAATGAATGAAAGCTCCAGGTCTTTAGAGCTGACATGAAATGAATGAAAAGAAAGAAAGACATGAATGTATGAATATACGTAATGGCCATATGAATGAAAGGGGTACCCAATGAATGAATGGGCAGATTGCAATGCCGGATAGTAGTATTTGGTAGTGCACCCAGTGGTGCACCCTAATGGAATGGGATTCCAACCCATGACCACGGGCGAATCTGGGTCCAAAAGACCACTAACCCAAGCACGCGGGACGTAACAATGTGCACTGGCCTATAAAAGCAAAAGGAAAAGAATGTATGAATGCATTGCACTCTTCAAGAAATGAAGGCACTGACGGGAGAAACGTTTTACGAAAAGAAAACCCTTTGCTTTAAAGAAGAAAATCCCGTCTAGTGATGTTTCCAAAGGAATGCATGTATGCATGTACGTATAGTATGTATGGAATGATAAATGCATGACTGAAAACCTATGTTGCTATATTATAACGGTATGAAGTAATGCTTACTGAGTATTCAACTCATTTTAGTTTTTATGTGTGCCCCTCTCCCCCCACAGGAACTAAATGAGATGTATGTTTAGGATGGACATAGTCCAAAAGGGGAAGAGCACGGAAGTCTAGGTACGAGGGTTTTAACTGTACGAGAGGCCTTTTATTTTAAGATTTATGTTTTCCACTGTAAACCTCTTTTATTTTCAAAGCATATTTTATTTTATAACGTAGAGTCTTACACCCTGAGTATGGAAATAAAAAGTTTTAAATCAAATCGTAATTCCCGTCATTTTTTCTAAAATATTTTGTAAAAAGCCCCACAACAAGGACAGGCATTACATGTCCCATGTCATCTTTGCCTAAACAATGTTTGTTTTAATTTTGACGTTGATTTCTATTTCAAAAACAAAATGTGATACGTTAGCTTTGGTTGTGAAAATCATATAAATATATATATATATATATCTATTTATCATCACGTTACTGCACTACTTCGGTTCCACTAACATTAAACTTGTCATGTAATTAAGTGAAGTGAACAAGGAACTTACGACAATCATTTCTCTGAGTACTTGGACTAGCTGACTGGAGTCAACGTCTTTTTGAGTGCAAAAATTCCAAACCTATACTGGATTTAGAACATATAGTTGTGTCTCCCACCCTATGATGTTTTCCAATTCATTACTGGAGTTTGGAGAGTTGTTCTCATTCAAAATCAGTGACATATTGACCTGCACACAGAGAGAGAGAGAGATAGAGGAGATAGAGATCAGTAGCAAAGGGAGATTGTGTGAAGGTGATGGAACAAGAGAGAGCTTATATATGTAGGAGAGCCCAGCAAGCCTCTCGAGTACTGGTCACGTACCTTTTCGTAGCTTGATAAAACATTTTAAAAATTACATCAAATAGGATTTTAATTCTTTTCCAAATAGTTATAAATTTAGAACGTTGTGTACATTCTACGCAAAGTAATTGTCTTGACTACAATATCTAAACCATAATTCTTAATGGAATAATGTGAGACGATAATTACCCGTAGTTATTATGTTTACCAAATTCAATATAATGAAAATGTTGCCTTCTAAATCCGTAACACCTGGCTCCCTATGGTAAAGAAAGACGTTATTTTTTGGTTTAGAAAATCATGGGGGCCAGAGTGCTACGACTAAACCTGACTTAAAAATACATTTATTTTTTTCCTAAAGGAAGCGCCAAATACGAAAGAGTCATTTTGTATTAAAATATTAAAATCATAAATGAGAGTCCGCGGAAGCATTTATTAAAATCTTTCAAAGTCTAAAAATGATAACTTAAAATCTCCGTGTCACATTGCTACCACGCATCTAAATGGCCATCTGATTAACTGTTCCAAGCTTATCTTACACTTAATCTTTTGAAAGCTTATATGTCTTATGCAAAGTGAGATGGATGAAATGCATAATAAATACATAAGTTTAATATGCAGAATGAAACATGATGCTTACAAATATCATGACATGCATAGTACATAAACATTGGCATTCAAAGAAATGCCTTTAATAATAATATATATAATTAGCTAATATATGATAATCCTAATTTATGATCAAGCTACTTATCTCGCAACATTAATCCAATATTTCTGGCATAAAATCGATCTCAAGAACTAGAAGGAGAGAGGAAATGTGAGGGAAGTTGTGAGAGGAATGAGGCAGTCGGCTAATGGCGTGTTGAACGCGGGACATGCACAGTGTTGTACTTGGGTATCTTGGATTCGACCACTGCACTTATAGAAGTTTGTGGTTTTTTTCAAATAACACACGGTAGGGAGATATTTATAGGGAGATTGGGAGAGGAAGCCGATGAGTTAGAGTTAGAGTTGGACATAGTCGCGATCATTCAAGAAGAGAGTTTGAATTTAAAAATATGATCTAGTACTTCATTCAATGTAATATTGGCAGTAACTAAGACTGAGTATGGGATTTTAATCAATAATGATTTTAAATTAAAATAAATTTCTAATAGCCGATCTTTAAATTCTAAAAGGAGTCTAACTTGTTCAATAAATAAATGAGATTTAACCTAGTTATTGAGCCTTATTAAAACTCCTAATTAACCTCAATAATTTATCCCTCGTGAACTTATCTCATATGGCCCATTAAATATAATTTAGGCCTAATAAGAATTATAAATATTCCAACCTTAAAATTATTAGGCCATGTCATTACAACACCATTAATATTAACATGTGAACCTAGCTATCATTAATATTAACTGTACTGTATGTAGGTTAATCCCACCTGCTAGAAACCATTAATTAATTTCCTAACTCTTTTTTCCCCGATTTTGGTTTCTTGCCAGGTTTTCTTTCTCTTATCCTCTATTTTTTTTTTCTAGTATTCTCTCTTACAATGGCGAATAATACCAAAGTTTCAGCTGATTCTTATTTGTGATCTATGTACCATGCAAGATCTATGGTGATTAGTCTTCAATCTTGAGGCATATATCATGTGCTAAATATGTGGCGACTTTTAAACTAGTTTAAATGAGTCACTACATATATAGCTGCAATATTTATCTCATATATATAAATCCTATAGAAATTCCAATACCTTTTAAACAAACTCAAATTAATTAGGACAAAACGAATGTGATGTTTACTCGTTATTAAGTGATTCTTTTAATAATAAACGATTAGCATTAAATAGAAAATGGTTAATTGATGGATGATGATCATGATCGTGTGTTGTTATTAATTAAACTATTCAAATACATTCAATTATAGAAGACAACAAAGAAATGTGCGGGTATTTCTTTATGTCAATAATGATAAAGGGCGTGTTAAACTCAAGTATTAATGGTTAAATCTTGGAGTGGACATTTGCATTGATTTATTTCTTCAGACAACTGTTTGAAGTTCTACGATATATTTTCAACTTCAAAAACAATACTTCATTACAAACAAATCATATGACAAGTTAGGCAAAGGGGAAAAAGCATTACCGTATCTCTCCGGATGTATCTCCTGGCATTTTGTAATTGGTGCATTCCACATGTGATTCAAATCTAGCTTTGGCGCTCGAATAAGCGTATGGATTAATGGCAGTTTTTTCGCAGTACTATCAAAATTTAGATCTCTGAAATTTGTAAAGTAATACAAAAAAATTCGACGTCATATCAACTTTACACAATCATCCCCAATATGTTTGCTAACAAAGACAATTTATAATTGAAGGGAAAGTGGGCCAAAGCTAGAGATAGTTCTGCATGCCATTGAATTGGCTATCACCGAGATCTTGAACCTGACTGATAACTTATCTCACTGAAAGACACGAGTACTACGAACTGCGTACTAGACCTGGCCTCCTTAATATTATAAGTTATATGCAGCGTTAAGTAGTCTCGATCGTGACTATTATTACAAGTCATATTATATTAAAAAAATAATCATTTATAATTTGCATTGAAAATTGACTCGAATTTTTCTTTTCAGAATTTTTATTTTTGGCAAGTAACTCGATGCCAATCATGCCATAGAGCTGGAAGAACTACGTACGTAAGCTAAAAGAGGGCAATTCGTGCAAGCAAGCAATTACTTTATTTTTAAAATATAATAATAATCTTAGAAACTATGAACTTTGAAGATTTACATACTTGTCAATGATATCATGATGGATTAACATGTATTAGATTATTTATCTGTTTTCATGTAAACTCAAAGCTACCAGTTTCCTTGTGCAAGCGCGCAATACTGCAACTTCAAGGCTACCCTTAAGCTAAAGTTGCCTGTTTTGTAGCATTTGAGGTAGATTTTGCAAGATGATACCAAAAACTTTTCAAGACCATAAAACTCTTCTTGAAGAGATGGAGAGGGGAACATGCCCACTAAAATTAGATCAAGCCATAAAAAACCGTTTCTCTGCTTAAAGCTCCACATTTATATACAATTTTTTTTTTTTTTATAAAACTTTCAAAAGTAGGGAAAACCTAGCTAGCTAAATTACCCCATGATCCATTCTTTCAAATCACATGAGGGAACGATCGATGTAACAACCGTTCTGACATCGATCGAGAATTTTCTTCTTGCTTTCATAACATGGTATCACAGAGATTACTTCGTAAATCAACCATGGCTTCTTCCGCTTCTGGATCTTGCATAGTAGAAGATTCTACCAGTCCATTTTTCTTACATAATGGAAATTCACCTGGATCGATGTTACTTACTCAAGTCCTCATAGGCAAAAACTACCATACCTTGATGAGATTAATGCAAATGGCACTAATAGCTAAGAACAACCTACTGATGAGAATCATTACTCGTATATTGCTTGGAATCGGTGTACATGTTCACCAAGCTTCCAATGTTTCTTATAATATCTTATCTCAGATTCAAAATTGTTCAAGTGAACACATTCAATCTTATTCTAATGTTGTCTCTTCTTTATTTTGTTCCAACACTACTTTTGACTTACTCTTGCAATTCTTGGATTATAGACACGATGCCGCTAACCACATAGTCCACTCCATTACTTTCTTTACTTCAAAATAGAACTACAGTCAATGTGACCCATCTTAGAATTGTTAGATTTTCAAATGATCTCGTTTTGCAAGATGTCCTATTTGTACCCTCTTTTTCATATAAACTACTCTCGGTAAGCAAATTAACTGATTTGTACAAATGTTATTTCATTTTCTTAGCAAATTCATGTTTTATTCAGGGCCTAACCCCATAAAAATTGATTGGAAATGATAGAAGAAAAGCTGGCCTATATCTTTTGCAAGAGCCCTATATTAGTGTCAAGAAAGCTACTTCTAATTTCAGTTATGTAAATTCTGTTTCAATTTCACAATATGAACTTTGGCATAATCATTTAGGGCATCCTTCCTTGTCTAGATTGTCATTTGTAGCTAAATCTGTACCTATTGTTTTTTTTTTCGAGCAACAATGTTGATCATTGTCGTGTATGCTCCTCAGCTAAAATAAAAGGAGTATCTTTTCCTTGTAATTAGCATTGTTCATCCAGGCCGGATTTTTCCCCGGTCCAGTCTAGAACCTGGATAATTGGGATCCTGTTACAGGTTAAACCCGAGCTAGTAACCTCATGACAAAACCTGGGTACTACTTATCTTGGAACCCGAATTTAAAACCCCATACCCGAGTTTCTTTGAAAAAAAAAATCTAGTATCAAAACGACGTCGTTTTGTGCTAATATTAAAACCTAAAACGTGAAACCCTAGCCTTCACCCCTTCAACCTTCGCCCTTTAGGATCTTTCTCTCTCTCTCTCTCGCAAAAACCCTAGCCTCCAGCCACTTCTCCTCTTCTGTTCAAAGCTGCGTTGCCTTGTGGTCGTCGTCTTCATCACTTTGTGTCACTCCGTCGTCGACGTCAAGAGCCAAAGTTAATTTTTTTGGAGATGTATCGACTAATGGCTATATAGCTCAAACAAACCTATAGCCATTAGTCGATTCATGGGAAATTGCTATTGTTTGCAAAAAGACCATAGATATATAATTTGCATGGGTCCTGCAATAAAACAGGACTATTAATAGATATGTAATTTTCATATATCGTAATTTAGTTTTGTAATGTAATGTATAAATACCAAATAATGTAATATGTAGTGAATCACATTATGTGTTGCATGCTTTTTCATGATAAATATTGAATTTCCTTTTTTAGATGCATTTAGTTAAAAAGATAGTTCGTTGTTTCTAACTTCTTTTTTTTCTTTTTTCTTTTTTTTCTTTTACATAAAATTTAGTTTTTCATTTTGATATATTTTATTATTATGTTTTTCAACATTTTTTCTTGAAACATTTGTAATAGAATGTAGGCTTTTAGATTAAAAAAATATATGCTTTCCAACGTTGTCTTTTTATTGAAAAACATTTAATACTATAGGCTTTTTTATTTTAAAAAAAAAGACACCCGATTACAGTCTAAAACCTGGATTTAGGCCTAGGTCATAACCCGGGCCATAACTCGGCCCGAGTTTGAAATCTGGGTTCCGGGCCGGGTATATCCAGATGAACAGTCTTACTTGTAATACATATGATCCTTCTTTTCCATTCTATCTAATCTATTGTAACATATGGGGTCACTTTTCCATTCCAACTTTTCCTGGTTTTAGATGATGATCATTTCGATCAACTTGGATTTATATTCTAAAATCTAAATCAGATGTCAGATTAGTTTTTATCTCCTTTTATGACATGGTAGCTACACAGTCTCATAAAAAGATTCATTGTGTTAGAAGTGACAAAACTTTGGATGACACAATTTTTTAGCTCTAAAGGCATCGTTCATGAAACCTCGTGTTGAGACTCCTCAACAAAAGTCTATTGTGGAACATAAACACCAAAATCTACTAAATGCAACCAAGCCTTTTGTAACACCCTAATGGAAGGCCCAAACTACATAACCTATATTAAAAAAGGACAATGATATAATTAAAGCTCCATTAGAACATTATAAAGAGCAAGACCTTCTCATTCCCAAGTAATGTGTGATTTCATACACCACCTACCCTCACATATCATATAAGGTATCACAATCTCCTCCCTTTAAATTCCTAACGTCTTCTCCGAGCCTGTCCATCCTAGGTGGCATGGCTTAAGTTCTACATTTCTGGCTAGGATACGCTCTGCTACCATTTGTAAAGCCCCAATGAAAGACCTAAACCACATAGCCTATACTCCAAAAGGACTAGTCAATGATACAATGGAAACCCCATTGACACTTTATAAATAGTAAGAACTTCTCATTTCCAAACAATGTGGAATCTCATACACCATTTACCATCACTTATCATATGGGGTATCATAACAAGCATTGATAATAATCTATTGAAACTACCTAACATACGCTAATCCTAATTTATGATCAATTTATTTAACTCATTGCTATGCTTCCTAAATTTCACTCTGTAGCTCGTTACCTATACGAATTACGAATAGTCACTAATGTTTTTAGAAAACGTGTTGTAATATTCTACTAAATAATTTAATAAGTATTATGTTTCATACAAAGTCATTAAATACTAATATCATATAATAAATTAAACGCTAATAACATATTATAATTTAGATTATAATTTAGTAGAATAACTAGGCTTTAAAGTAAGTCTCGGAAATGATCTTAATTCATAAACAAGTTCAATTTGTTTTTAGCATTAACAAGAAATCTAACAATTTACAAGAAATCTAACAAATAATAATATCATTTAAATTCTTAACACATTTTTTTTTTCAATTCACAACTTAGTAACATAATTATAACAAAATCTATTAAAGTAAATATCAAAATTTTGTTTAATAAAATAGACTTAATCAGACTTAAACGTTCGAAATAAATTTAACACTTACTATTTACTACTAAATTTTAAAAATTTAATACTAAATAATATAATTTAAATCCTTAATTATTTTACGTAGGAAAAAATAAATTTTTTGTAAAAAGTTTTGAAATAATTGATTTAAGCCCATTAAAACTAAAGTTGAAATTGGAATGAGCCCATCTATAACAAAAGCCCATGTGAGTTCAACCCATCTAAAAAGGTCAGGGTCATTTTGGTCATAACACTTAAAAGGTTTCAAAGCTTTTACAAGATCGCTACGTGGCAAGGTTTTTTTAATATCAATCTTTGTAATTATACTAACATATGTTTAAAAGACAAGAAAAACAAGTGTCAGAAGAGGGAGAGACGGTCTGGGCGATTATTTTCTCTTGCTCTGTTTTTGGAAAGTCCGAGATTCTTGGTTTTCCTTTTCTGGGTGTCTTCGTTCCTAGGGTTGGTCTTTGACAGCATGTGCTACCCCTCTGATGGCCTTGCCGTTGGTGGGGAACGCCGTTCCTGGTGCCTCTTATGCATAGGCGGTTTCTAAACATGTAGAGAATTCATCCTTCAAACTACCTATACAGTTTCCGTTGGATATTGATGGGGAGATGGGATTTATATTTTCGGAGCCAGAGATGGTGAAGGCTGTGGAAGATTTTAAGTTTGCTTTGGGGATGAAGTTCATGCATGTTAGGCCTTCCATTGATGCTATTCGTTTGCATGTGGTGAAAAAATGGGGCCTGTTTGAGATTTCACAGATCAGTTTCATGGATGATTACCATGTTTTGATCCACATGAAAACTAAACGTGATTTCGTTCATGGCTGGGCTTGTGAAGGAAGAACTTTGGATGGAAATTCTTGTTGGCTATTCAAATGGACTAGAGACTTTGATCTGAAGAAGGAGTCTCCTTTGGCTCCTCAATGGATTTTCTTGCCTGGTTTACCACTGCACCTTTATAGACGAGATTGCCTCCAAATCCTTGCTACTCGGTTTGGCCGTTATCTCGGAACTGATAATGCTACCATTAATAGGATGAGAGCAACGGGGGCCAAAATTTGTATGGAGGTGGACCTAACCATGGAGCCAGTGAAAGGCCTTCCTATTGTGGTATCTATGACGTCACGGCTATGGCAGGAAGTTAAATATGAAAAGTTGGGATTTTATTGCGTGAAGTGTTTCCGCCAGGGGCACACTGCTGTGGTTTGTAGGTTTGGATAGAAGTGCAAGGAAGAGATAAAACCGAGAGAAAAAAAAAAAAAAAGTCTGGAAAACTACTAACGTGGTGGGCGAGCCTTCGAGCACCAAGGAGGCTGAGGTTGTAAGGGTAGAGAAGGTGGTGGAGGGTGACACTGTTCTCATGGAAAGGAAGCAAAGGGATGGTGGTTTGTCTAGAAATAGTGAGAACATTGAAGGAATGGGTGCTATAGCAGATAATGAGGAGCTTGAAAATATGGGTTGGGTTGGTTCCAGTGCAGCTATGTTGGGGGACAAGGTTGATGTTAATGTCGTGTGGATGAGTTTCGGGTTCCTGTTCAAGAGGCACGTCCAGGTGAGGAAATTCAAACCGTGGCTAGTGATGAAGAGTGTGAGGAAGTTTGGCATGATGAAGAACCAATTGATACCCAGCCCAGTGAGGTCCCTGTGCAAACGAAAACAGGGGTGCTTTCGGCAACCCCTCAAACAGATTTTCACCCAGGAAATCATAAAGGTGAGTTGGATGTTGATTACTCTTCGGCTCAAGAGGAAGGAGAAATTCCTTTAGTGATGGGGAAAGAAAAAGTTTATGGATCAGATGGGGACGTTCGGTTTGCTGGAAAAACAAATTTGTGGAGGACAATGCAGTGAGGAAATCACAAAGGGTTCATTCCCGAGCTCAAAAGTTGAACCTATGACAGCAAACATTTTTTTTCTGGAATATCAGAGGGTTGGGTCGTTCCAGGAGCAAGCTTAAGATGTTAATTAACAAGAAGGGTGCTAATTTAGTGGCTATTGTAGAGCCTTTTATTGCAGCTGATCGTATGGCTGCTTTGGGAAGTTTCTTGAATTTTAATCATTTTAGTTCCAATGAAGAGTAAGGTGGGAAGTTGTGGATTTTTTGGAAAGAGGCTTCTATGTTTCAGGTATTGTTTTGTACCTCTCAATCGGTTACTGGTTGGTTTAACTTGATTAATATGCAGGTGCTTGTCATTTTTGTGTATGCTAAATGCACTTATGTGGAAAGAAGGGATTTATGGATGGAATTGGAGGAGAGGCAGTTAACTGATAAACCGTGGATGGTATTAGGTGATTTCAATATTCACACGGATTTAGAAAGAATTGGTGGTAGTCCCCATCCTTTGATATCCATGTTAGAATTTAATGAATGTCTTGATAACTGTGGTTTATTTGATCTTTTGCGGTGGTGGTAGAATTATGTCTTGGTGCAATGGGCAGGGTAGGGTCACAAGAAGCTGGGCGAAATTGGATACAGTGGTCATTAACAATGCTTTTTCTGATCAGTTTGTGTTGTCTCATTTAGATTATTTGAGTCGCAAGTCTTCGGATCATTGCCCTATGGTGGTTTCTCTGGATATACCTTTTTATAAATATGGGCCGGCTCCTTTTTTGTTTCTTAATATGTGGTGTTCTCATGATAATTTTTTATCTTGTGTGAAGGAGGCTTGGCATAGGCAAGATTCGGCTTCGAGCCTCTTAAAACTTGCTATTAGATTGAAAAGGACTAAGCTTGCCTTACGAGGTTGGAATAAAAATATTTTTGTGCCTGTTGAAGGTAATATTCGAGACCTTGAGGGAAGGCTGGATTTTCTGGATAATCAACTTCAGTTGGGTTACTCGAAAGAGGTTGAAGCTGATTATTTGGAGACTAAAATAGAGATTGATGTCTGGAAAAAAAGAGAGGCTACTCGGCTGGGGCAAATAGCTAAGAAAAAATGGGTTATAGATGGTGATCAGAATACAAAGTTTTTTCACTCAGTTATTAAGTAGAGACAGAAACAAGGGTATATTTCGCGTATGGGTCTTTCGAATGGTAGGACTTTGGATAATGCTGAAGAAGTTCATTCTGAAGCCTCTCAATATTTCAAAGATTTTTTTACATCGCCTACGGAAGTGGAGCATGGTGATTTATCGGCCCTTATTAATAAATCCATTTCTAATGAGGATAATAGTATACTTTGTTTAGAGCCGTCCGAGGAAGAAGTTAAACAAGCTATCTTTTCCATTCCTAAGCAAAGTAGTCCGGGGCCGGATGGTTTTGGGTCTGGTTTCTTTATGTCCTGTTGGGATGTTATCAAAGAGGATGTTATTGAGGCTGTAAGAGATTTTTTCCGAGGTTCGTCTTTACCAAGGTTTTATTCGTCTTCTTTTATTGTTTTAATTCCGAAAGTTCCTAATCCTTCAAGCTTTGATAAATTCAGACCTATTAGTTTGTGCTCTGTGGCTTATAAGGCTTTCTCCAAAATGATTGTTTCTCGTTTGACACGAGTTATTCATAAGTTGGTCTCTCATGAACAGGGCGCTTTTGTACTAGGGAGAAGTGTCTTTGAAAATATTACTCTTACTCAGGAAATGGTTAACTCCTTGCATAAAAAAATTTTGGGTGGTAATGTGATGATTAAGATTGATATGTTCAAGGTGTATGAGAGGGTTGATTGGGGTTTTCTTCTGAATGTTCTTCATGCTTTTGGCTTCTCTGATACTTTTTGCAGTTTAATTGGGGTTTGTGTGAAATCTCAGTGGTTTTCTGTGATGATGAACGGGACTGTCAAGTATGCCTATTCATCTTATTTCGGTGCTTAATATTTCGACAGCTATTTTCTCCCGTGTTAACTCCATTTTGGCTAATTTTTTATGGGGGGATGTCGACGGTAAAAAAAAAAGTGCATTGGAGAGGCTGGTCGAAAGTTTGTAAACCAACCCAGGAAGGGGGATTGGGAGTGCGTGATGTTAAGGAAGTTCATCGTTCTCTTCACATGAAGTTTGCTTTCCGTCTTCTGGCTTCCAAGAGTATGTGGGCCAACTTTTTTAGAGCTAAATACTTAAAAGATGGCCATATTATGCTTCATGTTCGGCGGCCCTCTGATTCTCGATTTTGGAGATCAGTTGTATCTACAATGCCAGAGGTGATGGATAATGTGCAAGTTCTGATGAGGGGTGGCAATTTCTCTTTTTGGTACGATCGCTAGTTGGCTTCGGGGCCTCTTTCTGCAGGTGTGACTAATATTCAGAATAAAAATCTTTGTATTCAAGATTGTTGGGTTGATCAGACTTGGGATGTAGATCTGTTGAAAGAGCTAGTAGGAGATACTACTACTGATGAAATCCTTCAGACTAGGTTTATTAGTCGTGAAGGGCCTGATGTGTGGGTTTGGAAGCCTCCTCTTGATGGGAATTTTTCCACTGCTTCAGCATGGAAGGCGATGCGGCAAAAAGGTGATTTCTTACCTTGGAATGATTGGTTTTGGTACCGCATTTTACCAAAGAGGATATCTATGTGCATTTGGAAGGCTTGGTTTAATGGGCTATTTATGGATGATAGAGTGCAGAAGAAAGGTGTATTACTTGCTTCGGCGTGTGATTGTTGCAGTGTTCGACATGTGGAAACCATTAACCATGTGTTAGCTACGGGCCAATTTGCTCAAGAAGTTTGGGATCGGGCTAGTAGTCTCCTAGGCATTCCTTGTATGTGGCAATGGTCTTGGAAGGCAAGAATTATTGCTTGGTTCACTTGTGCTAGAAAAGCGTCTATTACTGGTATGCTTACAGGTATTATGCCTTGCCTCATTACGTGGAGTTTGTGGAAAAGACGATGTAAGGCACGTATGGAGGGTATGAAGGAAAGCACTGATCAAGTTTGGAGGTCTTTAAAGGTGTGGGTGGCTAAGGATTCTTGCAGGAGATATCAACAATACTAGTCCGCTTTCTATGCATGATTCTCATTTCCTTGAAGAATTACATTTGCAGGTCCCGAATGTTGTCAAGAAAGACTATAAGATCGTGGCTTGGTCTAAGCCAACTACGGGGTGGATGAAGTTGAATTGTTATGGCAGTTGTCGCAACAATCCTGGTAGCTCGAGTGGAGGGGGTGTTCTCAGGGATGCGAAGGGTAATATTAAGGGAGCTTGCTCTAGTTATTTCGGCAATGGTACTAATAATGGGGCTGAGTTAAAGACTATTATAAAGGGGGTTCGATTATGTAAACGTCTGTCGTACTTCAGAGTGATCATTGAAAGTGATTCTAAAATTATTGTGGATTGGATTCGGGTTGGGAAGTGTACGCATGGTATTTATGGGATTATTGGGAAGTGCTCATGGCCGAACTTCAAGGAGTTATGTTCGGAGTGGTCCATCAATTCCGTGAGGCGAATCTAGCTGCAAATTTTCTGGCTAGACAAGGTGAGCTAGGCTTTAATTCTTTTTATTATAACTATGACCAGCTACCAAGATTTTTAAAGGGCATTGTTCGAATTGATAAAGTGAGCCTCCCAGCCATTCGTATGTAATTGGTTGTTTTTCTTTTTAGGCCTGTTTAGTTTTTATGTGTTTCCTTTTTATAGGCCTGTTTAGTTGTGTTGTTTTGGTTGTTTTATTTTGGTTGCATATAAGGGATGGTCTTTAGTGTTTTATCTGTAAATCCCCTATATCGGTCTTGTTACCATGGTATTCCTCCGTCATAAGTGAGGGCTATTAATAAAATTGGGACGGGGTCACTATTGGACAGGTGGCTTTCGGCTCTTCTTAAAAAAAAAAAAAAAAAATACTAGCATATGTTTGTACTTATTTTCAAGCTGAAGACCTAGAAGTAATTTAAAATAACATAGATTTAGGCTCTATTTGGATGTTAACCTGAGTTGAGATGGTGGAGTGAATTTTGTGGGGCCCACCTAAGATGAGTTTAGATGTGTTTGGATGCTAAGATAAGTTTAGAGGTATTTATGGAATATTGAAAAAGGTAGTGAGTCCCGCATGTAAATAGGTGTTGAGTTGAAAGAGGTTGTGGGTCCTACGTGTAAAGAGATTTTGAGTTGAGATGAGTGTAGTGATTTGAAAGTTGGGTGTTTGGATGTTAGGCTCAGTTTAAAATAAGACTTGAGTTGATCTGAATTCAGTCTAAGTTCCAAACGGGACCTTTTTATAGAACCAGAGGGTTGTGCAACATAGCTTACCCAAGGAAAAACAAAGGACACCAAGCGGAAGAAGGTTGGGCACGACGGAGACGGTTGCCAAGGCGACGTCGGCTTGCTCTTGTCTATCTGCGGTGGAAGGAGTGCAACGTGGGGGCTATCGTGCACGGTACCGATCACTTTGGGTGGTCTTTGTTTCCCTTTGGGCTTGTTGAGCATGGAGAAGATAGGGTGGCTAACGTTAGTTTCATGGTGAATGAAGCTTTAATGTGGGGCTGTCATGCATGTGTAGTGTTTTGTTCCCACTGGGTGTGGCAATTTGGGTTGGCCACCATCATCGGGTTGGACATCGGCTTGCATGGGGTATGTGCTACTTGGAGAAAAGGTGAAGGGTCTATTGTGGTTTGTGAGGTGCTTCATATGGTGGTCTCCATGGTTTCGGCTTATTTGCTTATGTTTGACAATGGCTTCATTGTGGTTTACGACGAAGCAAGGGCTGAGGCGTGGGGGAGGCTTGCTGATTTGTTTGCCAAGGGCTGAGGAAGGAATGTCATGGGGGAAAGGAAAAGAGAGAATATAAATAACTAAGAATTCCGGCGTGTAAGTCGGTTACAAAATTTTCAAAATCTTTCGAACTAAGAAATCAGCTGAGGGCGGGGTCTTTGGCTGATGAAGGTGGAAATGGTGATGAATGGACATGTATGATTTTATACATGGGTTTGGGATGCTGGGTAAATGTTCTTGGCCCTTTTCGTGGGTCTTTGGGTCTTGTGTTGGGTGCATGTTTTGGGCTTTTTCTTAATAATAATAATAATAATAAACAATTAGCCTATTTAAGGATCCAACTAAATTTTAGCCAAACGACCGATCTTAAAATTTAAAATTGAGCCCCACTTGTTTGATATTATTTTTGGGTTTATAAATAATCTATTGGGCCCAATACCGACTAATAGAACACGCTTGTCCATAATTAATAATTGGGTTTTAACCTAATTATCGAGCCCAATAGCAAACCCATAACTTACCATATTAATTTATAGGCCTTGGTCTATTCAAAATTATCCAATAGATTGTAATTGAGTTTTCCAATGTGGTCTATCTACCATAATTTAGGTCCAATAAAATTATCCTTATAATTATTGGGCTAGGTCATTACAATTTTAAAGTCAGAATCCAACATTCCTTTACAATTTAGGGGCAACTGCATACTTATTGCATGTTACCTTATTAATCCAATTCTTTAACCACTTCTCAATAACAAGTTTACCCAAAAGTAAATGGTTGCATTTAAGCCATAATAACATGGTCATTTAATTAACTTATCATATTCAAATTGACCTATAAAGTATTCAAAATCAGATGAATGATATGAGAAAAGTATTAGATAAAGAGAGAATACTTGCAACATAATTTACAAGAGTTACTAATGGCAGCCACATTGATGGAGAAGCTCAAGCAAAACTCAAGATAAGACTTATTAGCACCATGAAAGTTCAAAACCAACTAGCCCCTTGGCTTACCCAACTGCATATTGTTACAGCCATACATATCTTTTTTACAAACTAAAAGATTCCAACCTAATACTAGGAATCACTCGAAGTGCACCTCACAGTTAATTTTGAGGAGCTCATCGCAGAAGATATAATAATTTCACTGAAAGTCAAACGCTTCGAAAAATTGACAATAATAGAAATTATTGACAACATGACCTAAATAATAGCATACGATTCGATGTATTTACAGATACTCTCATATATTTGTCCATCAGATAGAAAGAAGCACCCAAAAGAAAACCTAGCATTTTTTTGCCTTGCATTCAGAGCAAACATTGTCCACGTTCTAAGAGACCTCACCACAGTAAATCCTAGCACCTCCACTTCAGAGGCTTGTTATTGTTCGACATAATTTGTGCCACCTCTAATACAAATGCCAAAATCGCGACAATGCAATCTATAGCTTCCATCTAGACATTCAATGATCAACTTATTAACACGTAATTAATAATTGAGTAATGTTATTATTCTATATCTTATTATTCTCCATCATACTTGCTATTGTGATATATTTTGAGTGATTTCATATATCAACTAATTATATAGGCAACCACTAAAATTGCACCATTTAACTGATGTGAGAAAATCATAAAGTTAAGATTAGAACAATATTTTCCTAAGCTTTTTTTAATACAAAATCAATCTTACCACAGGGTATATAGACCTCCAACGAGGACTTTCTAGAGTATCTTAATCAGCTTCTAGATCAACATCCGGATTAATACTCAAAATGTCATGAAAATTATGATTTGGAGTTTCTAGAAGACCATGGTCAGGTTCTAAATCATTATCTATTGGACTACTCAAAATGATCTCATCATTCTTGTCAACTGAGTTTGCCAAAATCTCGTTTGTCAATAATCTGCAAAAGTTTAAAAAAAGATATGTGATACTAAGAATATATCTCAATTGAAGATCGCCAACAAAGAAACAATCCAACTCAATTTTTTTATGAAAACCAGTTCAAAACAGTCTATAAAAATATAACAACCTAGGCAATATAAGCCAACAAATACAAAGGACTGTGTACGATAAATACATAGAAATCAGCTGAAGTAAAATTTAATAACCCTACAACAGTTTGTACATAAGCTAGAAATAGGAACACTTCTCGCAACTTAACAACACAACTATTTTGCACCAGCAGCTCGAGCATGAGTTACGTACTTGCGGGTAAAATTAACCAACAAATGAGAGTCCTCCAAGTTTTTGAAACAGACCTGAGAATTGGTTGAATTTCCTGCCTCATCAACCTCCTCTGTTTTAATATCCTGGTTTTGAGACTGGTTTACGCTATCTCCAGTTTCTTTCAACGCAATATGTTTCATCATTCTCATGATCGGATTTTCAGTTGTTTCTGTTGGAGGCTGAAGTGTCTGCTCATTCTCATTATTCTTAAATAAACATTATCTTTATTTTTATTTTTTAAAAAGATTTTTTATTTTATTATTTCTAAATTAATTGAATTCTTTTACTCATTATTCATATATCACATATTTTATAAAAATAAATAAAAAAATTAAGTATAATGTATAAGAATGATGAATAAAATTTTTTAAATATAAAACAGTGCACCTTGTCCCACTTAACAAATTTTGTAACTGGGACCCACCTAAAAAATTTGTTCTTGACTAGCACCTTGGTCTATTCCGCTTGAAAGAGCGTGTAACGGGGACCACGAAAGATTTTGGTATAATCCACCTAACAATGAAGAGTACTGTCATAAAAGAATTATATGAAAAACTAATATTATAAATTGATTTAATTTTATCTAATATTTTTAATCTATTTTATAATAAAAATAATTTTATAATCTATTAAATCACGTCAAAATAAAATAGTAGAGGATTCGCACAAAAGTGAAACCGTGAATTCGCCTTAAAGTCACCCTGCTCGCTGGCACATCAACAAAAGATCTTCATCCACAAAAGATTTTGGACTACTCGACTGAAATTTCACTTAACATTCTTTTTTTCTCACTACGACGAAAGATTTTGGTCTAATCCACTTTCCACTTTCCAGCTTAATAGTGTTGTATAACTTTATGGATTGAACTCTCAAACTTGATTGGTTTATAGATACATTTCCATTTTAATCGAGAAAATCTTTCCATATTCAATGGCAGTAATGGGAGTAATGATAGCCAAACAAATCATTTTCATAACTTATTTTATAATAATATTATAAGACGATGGTATTCTTATAAAATGATATTATTTTTATAAAATATTTTATAAAAATATTTCTAATTTAAAACATAATTATATAAAGTGTTACAAAAAAAAAATATTGTGTAAATCATTTTCCGTCATTGTAATTACCCAACAGGAACAATCGGTCAAAAGGGAAATGAGAATGGGTGAGAAAGTTAAGAGGAATGTATTGATGTACATAGTGGCTTGAGAAACAGAGACAAAGGAAGTGAAAGACTACGCAAACAAGACGAAGAGATGAAAGAAATGGCAATGAAAACTGGTTTCTTTAACGAAATTATACAGAAGTAGAAAAAATGCAATGCAATGCAACTGGCGATTCAGTGCCAAGGTTCCTTTTCTATATCATAACTATCAAACTAAAATATAGTAATAGTATTGATTCAAAGAAAATATATATATATATATAGTAATAGTAAGTGCAAGTGTCAAATTTACAAAAGCCTTTTATTAAATGTCAATTTTTATAAAAATTAATTTAAATGATTACGTTGATTGATTACATTTATTTTCTACTAAATTATGTAAAAATGTCATATTCTCAAATTTTTAATTTAAATTCAAAGAGAAAGACATTAAAAAAAAAAAAAGGTGGATAGAAAAACAGTAATAAAAGAGATTGAAGATATCATTACTTATGAAAGATACCCAAAAAAAGAAAGAAGAAAAAAATAAAAACAAAAAAAGTGAATTTCCTGGTTGGATCCGCCTACAAATTCAACAAACATGATTGGTCTACCTACAGTCCAGTAGTGACGAATGTGGCCGAAATCCTGAAATTCAAAGAGACACGAAAATCTCATTCCTATCTCTTTCGCTTTTCATTCCCACTCTTCCACGTTTCTTTCTTGATAAATTTCATTCCAATATATAGACTCTCTACAAACAATTCCATTTTATTGCCAAAAATCTTTCGATATTCAATGGGAGTCTTCCAATGGCTCCCAAGATGTTTACACTAATATTAAGAAAAAGGGTCACGACTTTCCCTTACCATGTAATTGGAATATAAAATATGGCATTCCATGACGATTTCCAATTAATCAAATAAAAAACTTCATGCTAAGAGGTGTTTTATAGCCACAAGCTTCGAACCCATCAAGTGTCTGCAAAAGAATAAGGTTGCATTTTTGTAGTCAGGTATTTTTAGGTATTTTGTGAATAGTAATAAAAAATAATAATTAAATATTGAATAATAATGAAAAATATATAAAAAATAATAATAAAATAATAAATAGTAGTGAGGTATGCTCATAATACCTATCCAAACTAGGCCTAAAAGAGTGTGGTCAAGTGTGTCCTTGACACCTTCGATGCCAAAGTCAGAAAATAATTTCCAAGAAAGAAAAGAGAAAGAGAGCTAAGAGTATTCTGATACTGATAAGCCTTTTCCTTGACCAACATTCTCTTATTTATAACCCTCATCTCTGGACATGTCTTTGACTTTCCTGCCTCCATAAGTTGCGAATGGCATAGCGTCGTATTATGCGGTCATTCCTATCAGGGGGTTCTCGACCCCTGCTGTAGGCCATTCAACATTGCATTTAAATGCGATTGATCCAATCAGGGACAAAATCCGGACCGGTCTTTCCCTAATTAATGTGGCGCGTTTACTCCTCTCTTCCGGACCTCCTTCTTTTCACTTCTTGGCTCTTCAAGTCACAAGCCCTAGGTTGTGGCGAAGTGGGCCCTACCTAGCCCGACTGGGTACAAAAGCCCCCTTCCAGTTACCTCGTAAGTTTTAGCCACGTGGGCGTGGCGGGAATTTTATCGCCTCAGCACCTTTCCACTCCCCCACTTCAATTCAGCTGCAATTGTGTATTCCCACGTCTCAAGAATGGGCGCAACGATCACATCCACACGTCCTGTCAACTTACTATTGGGGCTTCTAAGCCATCACCTTCCTCCTATTTAAATCCTTATCTTGTTCTTCAAAAGACCCTTACCATGTTTCTAGTTCCTGAGTTTCTAAATTGGCACCCTCTTTTTAAACCTAGATCATTTCCACTTATTCGCTCCTTAGATATACCTTGGATCCCAAGAGCTCATCTCGTCTTTATGAGTCCTAGAAGGGACCCGAATCTTACTCCTGTCATGAGCGTCCTTTCTACGATGGATATGGTTGGTCTACCAACATGGACCTCACAACTTTTAGTACGCGTTGCAGTACATATGGAGTCCCAAATTCCGTCGTCCTAGAGGTACTAGAGCCTTCTTGCGGGGCTGTTAACTCAGACGAAAATGGCGAGAAGGTTGCCTTACATGCTGGCACTATTTTGCACAGACTGATCGTGGCCAAGATCAACCGATTTCTGGTGGTGCCAGATTGGTCTCATGTGACAGGCCGCCATTTCTTAAGGGAGCTCATTGCTCTTCAAGGCTTGAAAAGGCCTTTTGATGCCTCATTGAGAGGGTAGAGAGGAGGCATCACCAAGGGACGAGGAGGTCACCCCAATCGGGAGGATCTTGAGGCTGACCTAGACATCCCTTCCACCCAGCCGGGCAATGGGGAGGTGATGGCTGGTCTCGACCAAGATGTCGCCAAGTTAAAGGCAGCATTCCTTGAGTCCTTGTAGCACTCAACACCTGGCTCGCCCAAGGATCCTGCTTTTGTGGATCACTTTAAAGAAACATATGTCACCCCACCGCTTTGGTGCTACTTGCCATGGGATCCGATGATTCCCGAGGGTCCTTCCCTCTAGACGAAAGGGATTGTCAGGAACGGTGTTGATAACGGCTCGCACCCTTCCGACCCTAGCCCTGCTACCTCCTTTGACAAAGGGGCCTTTCAAGCCTGTTGCTGGCAAGGCTCTTTCTTCTGAAAACCCCCTAATGCTAAGTAAAGGGCTTCAGCTTCCTCTTCCTCAACCAGGGAGTTTGTCAAGCAAGATGCCTCCCCGACTGCCACCTTAGATGAGGTTTTTCCATAAGTTGATTCCGTGCATGTTAGCCCTCCTTCACAGGGGGGTGGGGGGCTCAACGAGCCCAATCCAAAGGGGCCCTCAACATCGCGAGCATCTAACGCCCCCAACACTTTTCCCATGGGCCACTGAGTGGCTTGGCACCTTGGGGTGGGGAGGGCCCTTCCACGTCTTGCCCGTCAGGGCCAAGGGCTGATACAGTAAGAGTCGAGGCCATATGAGAGGTGGTCGATTAGCTTAGGAGCATCCTTTCTTTGAGAGGGCTTGTTGTTTCCTCTTTGGTTTGTAGTAGTCGTAGTTTTTTCGTTTTTGGTCTAATCGGTCTCATTTGGTAGGGATTTTATTTCTTGGTTGCTTGGGTTGTGGATGGCCGAGTTGAGGCAGAGAACGAGGCCCATGCTTGGTATAGTCTCAGTGAGAGGGCCTTCTGCGAAGTGATTAGGCTTTAGATCGAGAAGGAGCATGCTGAGAAAGCCTTTGACGAAGTCGGGGCCTACAATGCGTCCTTGCTAAAGTCCATTGGTCACCTCCATAGGGAAGCATCCAATCTATGAAAGGGCATAAAGGATTTAAGGCAGGAACAGTCTCACCACCAGCCTGAAGTCAAGGTCTTCGAAGAGGAGAGGCACCTAGAGCAGAGGCGAGCGCTTCACTTGGAGGAGGAGTTGAAGGAGGCCCAAGAGTGCTACTTGGGCTATGTCACGTCATTGGCAGAAGTCGAGGAAGCCTACAGAGACTTGGAGAAGTTTATCGGCAACCTTCAGTTCGAGAAAGAGGCACCCGTGCTGAATAACGCCGCACTCTGCAGGGAGAAGGGCAAAGTAGAGGACTTGTAAGTGGAGCTCGGCAAGTCCCACTCGCAACTCAAGAAGTAGCTGAGGTCCTGCGAGGAATGGACTAGGGAAGTGGGGGCCGAGCTCACCATCGCCAACGGAAACCTCCCCAAGCTCTCTTCCCATTTAGCGGGTACACCCAAGGACTGGAGAAGAGGGGGTATTTGACGACGATCCCACCTGACCTGGAAGATCTTGATTCCCTCAGCTCCCTAGGTCAAGATTTAATGTCTGATGTCTTCTTTGCCCCAACTTTCCAACCTTGAGTGTAGATAGTTTCCTATTTTCTTTTTTATGTAATTTTCATATCTTTCACTCCGCTTAAGCATGGGAAACTTTGTACTTTGTAACCCCTGTAAGTGTATAATTAATGCGATCCTTGGTGTCCTTTCCTCTGGTATCTTCGTGCTTGTATTTTCTATGTCTATCACCCCTTTTGCTCTGTGTCCGGGAGGGAAAGGCTCCGAGGAGCAGTTCCCACCTTACCCCTCGATAGGACTTACGACTTGTTTGGGTCTTTCTCACCACGACGTACCTTTCTTTAGTGCATGTCCTATCTACGGGGTTTGAAGTCGTTCGGGTTCCTTAACCATGCTAGTCGTGAATGCCAATGTGTGTTAGATATCTGATGCAAACCCAAATTGATATGAGGTATCTAGGTCCAGATTATACGTTGATTGCATTGAACTACTACCTTAAACAAATGAATCTGTACAAATATTGAGAGAAAAGCTTAATATCTTCCTTGGACTAAGGGCAATATTAGTTATTTTCCCTCAAATCATATAGTTGTGCTCATTCTTGCTTTGTTAGTAAATATTTGGTTTCAAGTTTGGAAGTGATTCTGATTTTTATTTTGACCAAATTCTTGGTAGGATTCTTGTTTATTTATGTATAAATTCCTCCTACAATAGTTTAGATTTTTTCATTTTTGGAAAAATCTTCATAATTTTATATTTTGCAACTATTTATGTCCGGCTTGTGGGCTAAATAAGATATTTTCTAATTTTACTATTAATCATTATTATTCAGAGTTTTCTCTGTGTTTTGGGTCAATCTCTTGTCTTCTCTTTATTAATCATCTGTTGAAACTAGCCATCAGAATTAATCTAAATTTTCCCTGGCATCAATATCCATCGGGGTGCGAGTACGAAGCAACGGCCTAGATAGCCAGGTGGGAGATAGAATTAACTGCACCACGTCGTGAGGAAAAATTGGGACACTTGAAAGAGGTGTTCACTACTATTATCGCTAGGGTGCGAGCGCGGAGCATCGGATTAGATAATCAAGCGGAAGATGGACTCGATTGCACTGTGTGGCGAGGAAAGCTGAGACACTTGGGAGAGGTGTTCCCTCCTATGATTGACGAGGTGCGAGCACATAGTATCGGCTTAGTTAACCGGGTGGAAGATGGACTCGACCGCACGGCGTGGAGAAGAAAGACCGAGACACTTGGGAGAGGTGTTTAGTCCTATGATCAACAGGGTGTGAGGGCGAAGCATTGGTTTAGATAACCAAGCGGGAGATAGACTTGACCGCACTGGGTGGCGAGGAGAGACTTGGACACTTGAGTCAGGTGTTCCCTTCTACGATCGTCGACCTGCGAGTGTGGAGCATATGCTAAGATAATCAGGCAAGAGATGGACTTGACCATGCTGGGTGGTGAGGAGAGACTGGGACACTTAGGACATGTGTTCCCTCGTATGATCACCGGGGTGTGAACGCAGAGCATCAACTTAAATAACTAGGAGGGAGATAGACTCGATTGCATTGGATGACGAGGGGAGAGTTGTTCCCTCTTATACCAAGGTGCGAGCGCAGAGCATCAGCTTAGATAGTTCCTATGACACATTAGCAATGAGGGAATAATAGAATATTTCGTTGAAAGTTTTGGTTTACATGACCCCAAAGAGAATACGTCCCTTCTTAGGAGTTTTAGACAAAATACTTCCTAAGGTGTTCTATGTTCCATAGGTGTGGCAGCTCATTTCCCTCTACATCCCTAATCTAGTCGTTAGAGCTTTCTCTGCTTCATGATCATTAAACCAAATACATTGTAAAAAATTGTCTGTGGTGTGCATCGTCTATATTTTTTTACTGGGAGGAAGTTTATCTAAGCAGTAAGGAGAAATCATGGATAATCATAAGCCATTGACATCATGAAATTCATTCCATTCATGTGTATGATTATAAATTACTCATTTTTATGTATTGGGTGGTGAGATTCATAACACCCAATTGTTGCATTTATATTTGATCACCATACTTTATATTTCCTATATTTATATGCTCCTAAATTTTTAATAACCATACTTAAACTCCAAATTCATTTGATATATGAACATCTACCATATGTCCAAAACATTGCAACATTGTGTTCACAACAAAAAAATGGACCATACAACTAGGCGCAAAGGTAGATCAACTCCAGAAGCTGTGCCACAAACATTTCAATGTTCTTTTGATAAATGCCTTGGATGAAGACACCCACATGATCTCTATATCTATATAACCCCCAAAACTTTATAACCACCATCTGAATGATGAAGAAAACAATTCTATCATATTTTGGCGTTTAAGCAATAAACTGTAATTTGAATTCCCAACAAACATGTTTTATTGCCCAAACTTGATTCAACCTATAGTTTGTTTAAACTTATTACTATTTGGCTTAATAGTTTCCAACTGAAATTACATTATTATCCTTCTTTAGCTTATTGTTGTAATTTCTTTTGATTATTTGGAGCACATTTATGTTTTCTGGGAACTGGTTTTTCTCTCAACAAGGCAAACATGCTTCACATGTTGCCCCACTACTAGTGTGTGTATATATATATATGAGAATATCTTGAAAACGGTGTAAAACAGTATTTTACACCATTCAATATGAGGCTAACACTTCATGCTCTCGCCAAAGGCTTGTGGCCTAATTGACATAACCCCCAGTCTCTAAAATGGAGGTATGGAGTTCTAAACCCCCTGCCCCCAAATGTATCAAAAACAAAAAAACACTTCATGCTTTCATTGCTTTTGAAGATACAGCCCATCACACTAGATCTAAAGCCCAATTACAAGTTTAATCTCCCATATGTCAACTTCATGTTTAGCGCCCCTTTTCTTTGCATCACCAAAAAAAAAAGGAAAAAGCTATTAGGCCCACTAAACTTGACCACTCTAATTGACCGCTCGATGATTAAGGAAGTGATTTTAAGTGTATTGATGTATTTTTTTATTTGTTAAAAATATTTAAATATATTAAAAAAATGTGAATAGAAAAAAAAAAGTTGCAAAAGCAACTACCAGTATGAATGAGCAGTGCTACTCTGGCGAAGTAGCACCGCTCAAAAAAAAAATCTAAATATTCAAAAAAAAAGTTGAAAACCATTAGTGTTTGTAGCTCCTCTATCCAGGTACAGTTTTTGGGCTTTGAAACTGTAAGAAATTTTTGGCTTTTGTGTGACGCCCCCAGATCCCGCTTAGGATCGAACGAACATCCGAAGCGTCGGGACATACAACACAAGGTTAACTGCCCCCGTTTATAACATATAAGATGCAATGTTCCTAACATGTATCTAGCATTATGCAATATTTGCAGCGAATAATTTTTTTTTTTTGAAGCAATACTATGCACCAAACTTATCACAATCCATGCATACTTAACAAAATAAACATCCACGATTACAGCACAAGTCTTAGAAGACTGTAATCTCAAAACAACGGAGACCTGACTCCATAATTACATTGTCAAAATATACTATTGGGCTAGTTCGTTGAGTAACTCGCGTAACTCGACTAATGATGCCGGGATACTATCCAAAGACCTAACTTTGGAGGCTGTAAGCTCCGCGTTGCTTCTATGGTGTCTAGTCAACCTGTTGACTGTACTTTGTCAAATCACACCGTGGTAGTCCCAACTACCATTCCCCCCAAATAATAGGCGATGTGTGAGGATCAGAGTAAGTAGCAGACACCATCAAATTGGAGGAGGTTGACTAGACGCCGTAGATGCAACGCGGAGCTTACAACCTCCATAGTTACGTCTTTGAATAGTATTCCGGCGTCGTTAGTCGAGTTACGCGAGTTACTCAACGAACTAGCCCAATAGTGTATTTTGGCAATGTAATTATGGAGCCAGGTTTTCTTTGCTAGTGGTATTCGGAACTTGGTATTCTCTATTTTGTATAGAATTGTACTCGAGTATCATCACTCTCATTCCTTTTTTATGAAGTCAATAACAGTGCTTCCAAGTTTTGGGTTTTGGCCTAGGAGCAAATGGCTGGAATTGAATCCAGCACAAATGTGTTTTCTTTTTCCTTCTCATATTATCCATTTCTAATTTGAGGGGAGAGAGCAATGGGCTTAAGAGAGAGAGACTAGCTTGAGGAGAAAGAGAGAGAGAGAGAGAGACTGAGAAGGCAGTGAGCCGTGGACTTGAGAAGCGACATAATAAGTGAGTAGGAAAATGCTACTTTGACATTTCATTTTGACCCCTCATATATATTTTCTTTCTTTACTTAATAGTTAAGAAAATAACTATTATTGTATTGATATTTTTTTATATTTTTTAAAAACGTTTTAAAATAATAAAAAAATATATGAATAAAAAAAATTGAAAAAAATTGAGAAGATAAATTTGTGCTAGGCGGCACGCCCAGCGGTCAATGCTGGGCGGCATCCTAGCACTATTCTAAAGACTCGTTTGTTTTCACAAAACTTTTCAAATCATTTCATCTCATATAATCTAATTGTTACAACTTTCTCAAATTTTTATACAAAATAAAATAAACAATTCAACTTGTTCAAATTTTAAAATAAAAATATATTCTAATATTGTTTTATTTAATTTTTAATTTTCATTTCAACTTATTTTCTCTCATCTTTAAAAATAAACAAGGTGTAAAAGTGAATATATGATTCTGCCGTCACTGACAGGCGAGATTCTGCCAAACTTGGTTGACAGAAGCGATCAGATTTTGAGGAGTCCAAGAGATCATGATTTAGAACCTGGCCTTGGTCTTCCAAAGCCCCAGTGGGCTAATCGGGAGCCCAAGTAGGATTTTAGGTCTATTTTATGTTGTGTAAGCTTGATTTTGTCTCAACAAAATTTAAATAAATATTATTTTTTACCTTAAATTTTGTTACTCCCAATCACATTTATTGGTGAAGTCCATTTTTTTAAGTAGCTGTATCGATCTTTGGTTAGTATTGAGTACTTTTTCAGCCAAGATTGTTAGATTTTTGAATGATTCTTCTTATCCATCCATCCTCATCAACCCTCATAGATGAAGTACCCAAACTTGTAAGTTTATCAGGTTAGATTAGGTCCCTTTTAATCTATATATTTATAATAGTGTCGATATCCGTCATGAAGAGGTGCAATATTAGATGCATTACTGGCCTAGTTTGGATGCTAAGATATTCTGAGAATAATTTATTACTATTTTTTATTTTATTATTACTTTTTACTTACTTTTCACTTCTATTTACTACTATTCAATATTTTATCGTTATAGTTTTTTTTTTAAAAAAGAAAAATTATATCAGTACTTTTTCACTACTATTTATATAATATCTTAGAATACTTCACTACCCAAACTCTATTCATAGTCATTTTTTGCTATTGATCATATGAGCAATAGAAAAATAAATCAATACTCTTATAGGCAGGGGTGTAAATTTGAACTGGGAAACCGGTCCGAACCGGACCAGTTGGCCCGATTTTGAACCTGTCCGATCTGGGACTGGTTCTTGTAACCGTAAAACCGGCCGGAACCCGTCCAATCCTGGTTCCATGGTTTCCGGGACTGGACCAGACAGGACCAGCCCGTTTGGAGAAAAAAATTAACATTATATATATAAAAGTTTTATACAAAATTAATATTATACAAAATATTTTTTATATTTAATTTTTATATAATTATATATGAAATTTTTATATATAATTATATATCATATATGAAATAATTCCATATTATAATTTATAAAATAAAATTTTAATCTTAAAGATGAAAATTTAATTGATCATATGCTTTAAACATAAAATATACATTTAAATTATTAATAACATTTTATTTATAGCTATACTAATATATAACTAATACTAATATATTATATATAGCTAAATAATCACTATACTAAATAATCACATATAAAATAATGATATAGTAAACTAATTACTAATAATAAATTACTATACTAATACTATCACTATAATACTACCAATAATATAGTTATAATAAATTAAACTCACTATAACAATAAACAAATACTAATATAACAATTAACAAACTCACTATAGCTATAGTTATTATACTTATAGTCTAATATAGATTATACTTATACTTATATTATATAGCTATACTAATATATAACTAATACTAATATATAGCTATACTAATAGTCTAATATTAATACTATTATATAGTCTAACTAATATTAATAGTCTAGTATAGATTATAGTTATATATTATTATAGTCTAATATATTATATAGCTATAAGAATATGTAACTAATACTAATAGTCTAATATAGACTATAGTTATACTTATACTAATATAGTTATACTAAATCACTACAAGTTTATAACTAATAATAATATATAACTATAATATTAATACTATTATATAGTCTAATATATTATATAGCTATACTAATAGTATAATATTAATACTAATATATACACTATAGTTATACTTATACTAATATATAACTAATATTAATCACTATAATCTATTAAATATGGCCAGCTTTGAAGGATTGTTTCTCCTAAAGCAATGTCCCAAGGGTATTTCAATTACAAAAAGAACTTGTTTCCCTCTATCAATTATAGTAAGAGCATATATTCAGTTTAAATGTATATGTCTATGGGATTAGTTAGAAAGTTATGATCAAAGTACACACATGTTCTTCATGTGGAGCTTTACGAAGTTGTCTTGTGGAGCAATGTGTGTTTTTTTTTGGAGTATCGACATAGACAACACATGATGCAATTTCTTATTTGTTCGCATGAAACATTTTCGCATGTTAGAAAGATTTTCACAAATTATATGTTATTATACTAGACTATTAATTAACTACTCAAGCATATTATTTCTATACTTGACTATATATGAGTTTGGGTAGTGATAGGGTTACTACCCTCTTACTACCCATTTACTATTTATAGTGTATTTGAAGTTTTTTTATTTTTTTATCATTTTCTTTTAAGTATTTTTTTAACATCCTTAATCATTAAGAACAAATTTAAAAAATATTTATTTTATTAATAGTCACTTCGTTAACCATTAAGTAAAATAAAAATAAAATAAAATACGAAAAGAATAGTAAATGGGTAATATGAGGGTAGTAACGCTATCATTATCATATGGGTTCACCCCATCTAAAAAGGTCAGGGTCATTTTTGGTCATTGGTCATAACACTTAAAAGAGTTCAAAACTTTTACTAAATGGCAATCTTTGTAATTATATTAACCTATGTTTATACTTTTTTGAAAAGCTGAAGACCTAAAAGCAATTTAAGGTAGCATATGTTTATTCTAGAACCAGAGGACTGTACGGCATAGCTTACCGAAAGAAAAACAGAGGACATCATGCGGAAGAAGGCATGGCATGATGGAGACAGTGGCTGAGGCGACGTCAGCTTGCTCTTGACTATCTGTGGTGGAGGGAGTGCAACATGGGGGCTATCGTGCACAAGACCGATCACTTTGGTGGTCTTTATTGCCCTTTGGGCTTGCTAGGCATAGAGGAGATAGGGTGGCTAATGTTGGTTTCGTGGTGAATGAAGCTTTAATGTGGGGTTGTCGTGCGTGTGCAATGCGTCTTTCCCATTGGTTGTGGCAATTTGTGTTGGCCCCCATCAACGGGTTGGACGTCTGCTAGCATGGGGTATGTGCTACAAGGAGAAAAGGCGAAAGGTTTATTGCGGTTTGCGAGGGGCTTCATATGGCGGCCTCCATGGTTTTGGCTTATTTGCTAGTGTTTGACGATGGCTTCACTGTGGTTTACGATGAGGCAAGGGCTAAAACGTGGGGTAGGTTTATTGTTTCGTTTGAGAGGATATAAATAATTGATAATTCCGGCGTGTAAGACCAAGTCCAAAATTTGACAAGTTGAGGTTTTGACTATTGGAGAGGTTAATCCACGTTGGATTATCCATCTAAAAGTCAAAATAATAATATAATATTTGATATTTTAATAAGAATTTTTTAATTTTTATATTTTGTAAATTCACTCTATATATTAATTAATAATTTAATTTTTACTTAAAATTATTGTTGTCTAACTATTTTTTCCTCAACCTAATTATCCAATAGTAGCCATTAAGAATACTTTTAGAGTAAAATATTATTTTAGAAATGAATAGTGGCTGGTCAAATTTGGAGAAATGGATGAATTTACTGTACCTCAATAGTAGAGCCTTAGAGTTTTGCCTACTCCAATGCAGACTACTTTTGAGATACTTAGCCAAAATTTGGCTAGGCACTGGCATTTGACTAGGTCAATGCTAGTGCTCTAAGTCGGTTACAAAATTGTCGAAATCTTTCGGACTAAGAAATCAACTGAGGACGGGATCTATGGTTGATGAAGGTAGAGATGGTGATCAATGTATGTGTATGGTTTTATACATGGGTTTGGGATGCCGACTAAATGGGGGGCTCTGTATGGTGGGGGATATCTCTAATATCTAAGTGTTAGTGATATTGGAATGTATGAGTTTCTTCTCAGATTTCTATTCAAATTCGTCCGTTTTTATACGTACCACGGTCCTTATTTATACGAGATGAATATCTGTATTTGGTTGAGCAAGCCTTCCAGCGTGAGTCCTTGTGGTCTTTGCTGGAATGCAATCTATCATCACCTTAATTTTGCTTATGTGAGAGAGCAACATATTGGAAACATTAAAGAAGCGGGCAAATATCGTGGGCAAATATCACGCTGGGGTCATTGACTCATTGACACCCCTCATCAGTCATCACCCGTTCCATCATTAGATCCCTATTACTGATGGCTATCTTTGAACGGCGGTCCGCGATCTTAGACTTGGTTGGTCAGGCTTATGGTTTTCAAGCATCTCCAGTGTTTGAGGAATATTCGGCCCACTGGTAATCTTAGATATATTTTAAAAAATTATACATATTAACCACTTAAATATCAACTACTGTATTATGGGAATTTTCTACCTAAGCCTTGGTTATATTGCGACGCGCCCTTGCATCCTCCACGGGCTGATAAAAGTATAATCAGATAACATTAAATATATAACTGAAAAGGACAACGCATATTGTTGATGTTGTCAGCAATCCACCAATCATATGACTTGTTGTGCAACAATAAACTCGAGGGATTCTCCCCTAAAAGACAGAACAAAAGGAAGGTATAAAAACATAATGATGGAAAAACTAAAAAGTACAAAGCCCTGTTAATTAATAACAAAAGGATACTTCTTATATGCAGTGGATTGACATTCATGAATCGTATGATGGGCATTGTATTTCCTCTTTTGATCGAGGTCTACCGGCCATGACCAACAATAACCTTTCAGAATGACTTTAAACTCAAAACTCAGAGGGGTTTAGAAAGGTACCCTTCTACTATGTCGTCTGGTTCTTACTTATCGTTGGCCATACCCGTTAGTGCAATCTCCCTTTTTTTTTTCAAATATTTTTTAAATATATATTTTTTTAAAATACACACATTCACTAGTAGTAACTTTTTTCTATATTTAAAAAAGAAAAAAAATTAAAATGTACTAGCGTTCAAACCTAAGGGCAATCTAGTATTTTCCTTTGGAAAGAGTAATAAGTCAAGAGAAATGATATTTCCATTCTTAGGGTGTGTCCAAGTAACACTAAGAAAGAGTAATTTGCAAGTCACTTGCATGCCTTCTAAAAACACAAACAAGTGATGAACAAAGAAAAGGAAAAAATATCGGCTACAAAAACTGATGAAGTAATTGTTGGGTTCTCAAGATTGACTCAAACTCAAACCCAGAACTTCACCTTTCCATTGAAGAAAAAAATAGCAATAAAGTTGAAAGAATCTGTGGCTGGGAAGCCATGAAAATGGACCAAAAAGTTAATTTACACTGTATAATTAATCTGTTTCTAGTGATATTAGATTGATAGAAATTAGAGAATTGTATGTTTGTTTGATAGGAAAGAAAGCTAAAAGAAAATGCAGGTGTTATAATTTCAGACCTCTAACAAACAAATACTCAAAGAACCAAATTAACGTAACTGGTTGTAATATGCAATTAATCTGAATATCAGACAACCAAATCACCAAGAAATTATATAATTAATGTGATCAGTTTAGTTCTCTAATTTAAACACGTTAGAAACCCGAAATCACAATATATAGTCATGCAAGATCAAAATAAAAGCAAGAATAGTAAAAGAAACGCAAAATCAACACAAGAAATTACGTGGTTCGACTCTAATAGTCCACATCCACAGGAACACTCTAGGAGTCTTTATTATTGAAGAATGCATCAAAAACTTGAGTTTACAATCACCTACAACTATTGATCACCGCACAAAATATGGATTGACTTCCTCGTATTATCCTCTAACGAAACAACACCATAAAACACACTTGATCATCTCCTCAAGCTCCAATTTGATCTTGGTAAAACTAGAGTTTGAAAAAAATCCCTTCTGTTTCTCTCCAGATCGCAGCTTCAAAGAAAAGGCAAAGTGACTTTTTTTTGCTTCTGCTTTTTCATTCACTAAAGGCACTTGCCTTTATATACAAACTACATAATTAAAAGTTTGCCATTATTGAGATATTACAAAAGCGCCATTAACCACATATTACAAAAGTGCCATTACCATAATCATATTTACAAGTGTACATCCATCCATGTAAAAGCTTGACACGTCTTCAACAAATCTCCACCTTGACAAGTCTTTTATCCTTGTAAAGTGATCTTCTTCTTCCTCTATGTTGTTCCTACAAAGTAATCTAAGCTCTAATAGTTCCCCATACTAATCAAATTTAGGCAATGCCTAAACTTCTGCTAGGGATTTTGTCATTATATCTTAAAGGTTTTCCTCAGTTGGAACCTTTTCTACTTTAACCTCTCCAGCTGCTATTACATCTCTCACAAAATGAAGGTGAATGTCTATGGGTTTAGACCTTTCGTGGTGTACTGAATTCTTGGCAAGATGTATAGTACTTTGGTTATCACCTTTAAGTATGCCTAACTCATGTGAAAAACTATTTAACCACATAGCCTCCTTTATTGCTTCTGTCATAGCAATATATTCAGCTTCAGTTGTTGATAAAACAACTACAGATTGTAAATTAGCTTTCCAACTAATAGCCCCTCCAAATGTTGTAAATACATACCCAGTCAAAAACTTTTTGGTATCCAAATTAGCAGCATAGTCAGAATCCACAAATCCCTCTACCTCACTCCCCTACTGCACATCCCCTCCAAACCTCAAACCTAGACATTGAGTTCCAATTAAGTACTGTAATACCCACTTCATAGCATGACAATGTGGCTTCCCAGGGTTACCCATAAACCTACTTACAATGCTAACAACATAGGTTAAGTCAAATCTAGAGCACACCATAGCATACATGATGCTTCCCACCATGCTTGCATAGGGTATACCATGCATAAATCTAATGTCTTAATCCGTTTTAGGGGCTTGATTTATGGACAATTTTGAATGCTATCCTATTGGTGTGCTAAGATTTTAAATTAGACATACCAAACCTATTGAGGATCTTGGTGATATAGTTTTTCTGAGATAGATAGAGAAGTCTTCTTTTCCTATCTCTAAATATTTCCATACCTAATATCATCTTAGCTGGCCCAAGTTCCTTCATCTCAAATTCTGTTTTCAGTATACACTTGACTTCCTCAATTAGATCGGCATCTCTACATGCTATAACCATATCATCTACTTACAAGAGTAGGTAGATAATGTGGTCCCCTGAATGCCTAAAATACACACAACTATCATAACGACTCATTTTAAACCCATTGTCCAGCAGATCAGAGTCAAATCTTTTGTACCCTTGTCTTGGGGACTGTTGAAGTCCATACAATTATTTTTTAAATAAACAGACATGATCAATGTTTGACTCATTTACATAACCATCAGGGGGTTGCATGTACATTGTCTCATCTAGTTCACCGTGCAAGAAAGCTATTTTTACATCTAATTGCTCCAAGTGTAAATTTTCGTAAGCAGTATAGAATAAAATTAACCTTATTGAACTGTGTTTAACAACAGGTAAAATTTTTTTATTAAAATCTATCACTTCCCTTTGAGTGAATTCCTTTGCTACCAGCCTAACCTATACCTAGGACCCTCAACTCCAGGTATGCCCTCTTTCCTTTTGTAGATCCATTTAGATCCTACCAGCTTTGCCTTTTCAGGCTTAACAACCATTTCCCAAGTATGATTCTTTTTCAAAGAATCCATTTTCTCAGCCATGGCTTGTACCCATTTATGAAACTCAATACTTTCCATGGCTTTCTTGTAGGATCTAGGATCCATTTCCACAACTTCATCTGATACGGTCAAAGCAAAAACAGTTAGTTCAGCTTGACCATACCTCTTGGGGGGTTTTATAATCCTCATTTTCTCTATCCTTGACCAAGTTGTATGAACTAACTCCACTTTGGTTAAAGTGGAAATTTGAGTCTCAGCATCATGGCCTTCTAGTTTTCCCAAATTATTGTCACGTTGCTCCACCTCAAGATGTATCTTCTCAGGATTAGTATCCTGAGTGGATTCAAGTCTTTTAGTTTTAACCCGAGCCATTTCATGTTCATTAAAGACCACATCTCTACCAATGATACATTTTTGTATCCCTGGCTCATCAATCCATAACTTTTACCCTTTTACTCCCTCAAGGTACTCTACAAAGATGCATTTCATAGCCTTTGGTTCCCATTTGTCAGTTCGGGTGTGAGCATACACAACACACCC
The DNA here is from genome assembly GCA_003123785.1 of Pterocarya stenoptera. Lineage (NCBI taxonomy): Eukaryota > Viridiplantae > Streptophyta > Magnoliopsida > Fagales > Juglandaceae > Pterocarya > Pterocarya stenoptera. Next base: position 67,965 of record QEOT01000737.1, read on the forward strand.
AAACACCCTCAAGTAGTCATAGTTAGAAGGTTTTCCAGTCCACATTTTTTAAGGAGTTGTAAACCCTATGGCTGAAGAATGACTCATATTAATTAAATGGATTGCAATTATGGCAGCTTCAGCCCAAAAAGACTTGGGAAGTCCCGAGTTTGACAATAAGCATCTACCTCTCCAATATGGTCCTATTCATCCTCTCGGCTAGATCATTCTGTTGAGAGGTTTCTCTTACTGTTTTATGCCTAGCCATATCCTCCTTCTTACAGAACTGATTGAATTCACTTGAGAGATACTCAAACCCATTATCAGTTCTTAATTTCTTAACCTTCCTTCTTACTTGAGTTTTTACCAATTTCTTCCATTCCTTGAATTTTTCAAAAGTGTCACTCTTATTTTTAAGAATGTACAACCACACTTTTCTAGAATAGTCATCAATTAAAGAGAGGAAATAACTTCCCCCTCCATGTGAGTTGACCCTAGCTGGACCCCTAGTGCACATAGTCCAGGGTTTGTTTTGTAGTGTGAGTGGCTGTTTTAAAGCTTACCCTTTTTACTTTTCCAAGGATGCAATCCTCATAAAAAGGGTAGATTTTTCAACTTTTCCTCACCTAGCAACCCCTGCTTATGGAGTTCTAAAAGTCCCTTGTGACTCACATGACCTAACCTTTTGTGCCATAGAACAACTCTATCATCACCCTTCTTTGGGACAAAAGAAACCTCACCTACAACAGTTTTTCCAATCAGGGTATACAAGCAATTTTTAATGACTCCTTTCATCACGATGAGTGAATCCTTAGCAACCTTCAAAGATCGAGATTCAGATTTAAAAGTGTACCCGAATTGGTCTAACACACCTAGTGAGATTAGGTTCCTTTTTAATTCAGGTATGTATCTAACCTCAGCTATCGTTCGACAAAATTTTTGCAACCTCTAATGCAAATGCCAAAACCGCAACAATGCAATCTATAGCTTCCATGATCTGGACATTCAATGATCAACTTTTTTTCTTTTTTTTCAAAATAGCCGGTAACCACTCGCGACATGGCCCCGTCCCAAGTTTATTAAAAATCCTCACTTTTGGCGGAGGAATACCGTGGTAACATATGAAACATATGGAATACTAAATCAACAAGGATCACCCAAAAAATTAACAAAAGCCGATCAAAACCCGCCTAACGGCAAGACTCAATCAACCTAGACAAAAATAACAACCACTCTAAAACAGGCTCAATGATCAACTTATTAACTCATAATTAATATTAATTCAGTAATATTATTATTCTTTGGTCTTTTTTTTTAAGAAGAGCGGAATGCCACATGTCCAATAGTGACCCATTCTCAAATTTATTAATAATAACCTTCACTTGTGGCGGAGGAATACCGTAGTAACAAGTCAAGGTCTATGGGTAACCCCAAAAAACCACAAAAACAAAACCCAAACTAATACAAGCCTATAGCTCAAAAAGAAAAGCCACTAAAAATAAACCAGACCTAACTTCGATCTAAGGGAGGCCTAACAAATCCACACGAAACTAGCCACGAAGGATCCGAGGCATATTACAAATATTATAAAAAACCAAAACAGCACCTGAAGCCCCTTCCTTAGCTAACCAATCCGCCACCCTATTACCTTCACGCAGGGCATGCTGAAAATGACACTGAATAGTTCTTGATAACTCACTAATTTCCTCCCAAAAATCCTCAAGGTACCACACGCCACATCTTCCTCTGAGCCACCAAGAGATAACCACCATAAAATCCATTTCAACAATCACATTAGAGATGTTTAAAGACTTACAAAGTTTTAAACCTTGAAGGAGAGCTAGGAATTCTGCTTTATTATTAGAACCAGAACCAATAGGAGAGGCGTAGGCCTGAACCAGCGCACCAGAATCATTAGGAATCACCCCTCCAATGCCACAAGAACCTGGATTACCAATACTACTACCATCCGTATTCAATTTGTATCACCCCACATGCGGCTTTAACCACCTTACCAATTTAGAGACTGAAATTTTTGGGACCACCGGATTAATCCGTAGGGCCTCAAGAAGCATACCATCCCTGCGTGACAGGCTCTTGACCTGCTTAGCCATCTGACTAAGAGATCCTAGCCAAAAGCAAATAGAATTCACAATAGTAATATGAGATTCCAGAGTACCTTCCATTCTAGCAAGACATCTCCTCCTCCATAGGTGCCAAGTAACTATGATGGGAATGATGCCAACAATAAAACCAATCTGGGTGGAAGAGCTAGCCCGCTGGAACCAAATCCCAACATTCTACTTCCAAGACCTAGCAAGAGGAATACCAAAAAGATTTCCAAAAAAGGACCAGACTTTTTCAGGAAAATCACTCGAAAAAAGCACATGGTTAATGTCTTCAATATGACCATTGTTACAGCAATCACATTTAGAAACAATGGGGATCCCAATACGTCGCAATCTATCATCCACACTCAAGACCATATGCCAAGCCCTCCAAAACTGAATAGTTTTTAAAGGAATGCTCTTATGCCAAACCCACACATGCCACTCCATAGGAGTACCTCTAATACGATTACAATTCTAAGCAGATTTGGTAGAAAATAAACCTGAGTCCGTAGGAGTCCAAACTAAGACATCCTTCCCATAATTCATTCCAGACAAGCATGTTAAAATCTCATCCACTTTGTCCTGCCCTATTAAATTTTCCAACAACTCCACATCTCAACTCTCCTCCAACCTGCAATCTTTAACTTTTAACATTGGTGAACCCACAAGAGGCATCTCATTAATAAGAGGGCCATTATCCCTCCACTTGTCATACCAAAAAAAAAGATCACCTTCTCTAAGCTTCCACTTAGAATTATTTAATAAACAAGGAAAACAACTAGCAACCATTCTCCAAAATCTAGTTTCTTTATTTGTCTCTATAAAGCCCAAGGCTCCGATCCAACATATTAAGCTTTAAAGAAATTAGCCCATAAAGAATTACCTTGAAAAAGGTTTCAAGCAAAACACATATGTAAGACTTTTTGAGAGTCCTGAAGATTCCGAACCCCAAGTCCACCTTCTTCCACAGGCTTACAAATACGATTCCAAGTCACCTATTTCTTTTTATCACGCCCATCGGTTTCTCCCCACAAAAAAGAGCTCATCAATCTATGAATCTTGGAGATAACACTTTGAGGAACCTGTAAAACAGCAAAAAGGTGTATAGTCATGCTAGAAATAACATGTCTCAAGAGCACAAGTTTACCACCCATGGAAGGCAACCGCATCTTCCATCCATTGATCTTCTGCCTCACTTTATTCACCATGTCATCTAAATGAACCTGCTTAAGTCTTCCTTGAATAATCGGTACACCTAGATATTTGAAAGGGAAATTTCCCTCCATAAATCCCGTGTAGCTTAAAAGCCGATGCTTTTGCCCAGAAGAAATTTTATCCGAACAATATAAAGCAGACTTCTGAACATTAATAGTCTGACCCGACCACCTTTCATATTGACTTAGAATTTGATGAAGAACCCGTACCAACCTCTGACTACCATTAGTGAATATCATGACATCATCAGCATATATCAAATGAGAGATAATAGGCGTACCTCGGGCTTGAGAGAAAAGGCCAAAAGTATTTTCTCGCACACTCCAATGGATCAATCTGGAAAGAACCTCTTGTTGGATGATAAACAAATAGGATGACAGATGATCACCTTGACGAAGGCCTCGACCACCCGGAAAGAAACCCTTAACAGTACCATTCATCATGACAGAATACCACGGAGTTGCAATACAGGAATGAATCAATTCACAAAATTGGGTAGAAAAGCCAAACCTCAGTAAGACCAAAATCAAGAACCCCCATTCTACACGGTTATAAGCTTTCGCCATATCCACTTTTAACATTATATTACCCCCATGGATCCTTTTATTAATAGAATGCACCATTTCCTGGGTGAGGCTAATGTTCTCAAAAATACTTCTCCCAGGAATAAAGGCGCCTTGCTCCGAAGGTATCAGGTTAGGCAGAAAACCTGTTAAATGATTAACAATAATCTTGGAGTAAATTTTATAAAAAACAGAGCAAAGACTAATAGGGCGAAACTTATCAAAAACTGTGGGCGACTCCATCTTTGGAATGAGAACCAAATAAGAGGTAGTGAAGACTTCAGGAAGATTCTTAGTCGTAAAGAATTCCAAAACTGCCTTCCAACCATCCAGTTTAACAATCTCCCAACTATGTTTATAAAAGCCCAAACCAAAACCATCCGGCCCTAGAGTACTCTGATTAGGAATGGATGGCAAAGCCTCAAAAACTTTTTCTAGAGTAGGCAAACGAAGAAGGGAATCATTTTCCTCATCTGAAATAGTTGGATCTATGAGCCCTTTAAGATTAGGCCGCTCATCAGGTGGTTCACCTTGAAGTGAAGTTTGGAAAAATTCCAATGCCCTTTGATGAATGTCTTCTGGAGACTCATAATGCACCCCATTAGCACTCATTTCCAGCACCCTCTTTCTTCTTTTGTTAGCTAAGCAAGCATGGAAGAATTTAGAATTACAGTCGCCCTCCACCTGCCATTTCAACTTGGCCATTTGAGCCAATCTCATCTCTTCCCTGCGCCTCCAACTAGCCAACTCCGAGACAGCCGCATGAAATTACCTCTCTAGGCTTACCTCCCAGGTTGATTGAAGTTGCTGATCAATCACCGCAACATGTGCTTCAAGAGACTCAATGCGCCTCAAAGTATGACCAAACACCCTCTTGTTCCATGCCCGAAGCAACACCTTTGTCTGTTTTAAATTTCTGGCCAAAATCTGTAATGCAGACCCATCCACCTGTACCTCCCAAACTGCCCGAACACAGTCCAAGAAGCCATGATGATCCACCCACATTTGTTGGAACCAAAAAGGAGACGGTCCATAAGAGAAGGGATCTTTCTTGAATTCAATGACCATGGGAGCATGATCCGAAGTAGAACGCTGCAAATAGGAACAAATAGCATTATGAAACAAAGTAAGGAAGGAGCTATCCATGAGGGCTCGGTCCAGCCGTGCCCATGAACGGGCCAAACCCGCTTTTCCATTACACCAAGTGAAAACACTTCCTTTTGTGGCCATTTCCATAAGACCCCCTTGATGAATTCAATCATTAAAATCATCCATAGCAACAAACGGCCGAGGTCTACCTCTCCTCCTTTCAGAATCAATCCGGATAATATTAAAATCCCCCACAAAAACACAAGGATCTGATCCCAAATTATTAACATTGAGATCGTCCCAAAGATATCACCTTTCCGCCCAAGTACATTTAGCATAAATAACTGTTAGTAAACATTNAAAAACACAAGGATCTAATCCCAAATTATTAACATTGAGATCATCCCAAAGATATCACCTTTCCGCCCAAGTACATTTAGCATAAATAACTATTAGTAAACATTTCTCAACACCAACACCTACTGAAACAGAAATAAACTGCATACCTATCCGGACAACTTGCACCTCATAACTACTGCACCAAAAAATCAAGATTCCCCCCCCCCTCCACCTCATTAGAAATGAAATTATCAAAATTTAGCCAACGTGCCAATTTACGAGCACCCTCTAAATTTTGAAAAGGTTCTAAAAGAGCAACGAGTTTCAGTTTAAATTTTCCAATCAACACCTTTAATCTACTTTTAGAGGTCCCAACCCCTCTAATATTCCATACCAAGATGGAATTAATCATTGATCAAGATTAGAATTTTGGGCTAAGACCCGAGAAGAGCTCCGCATTTTAATAAACTTCTTTTTCTTATACTGTTTTTTACCTTCACTCATTTCCGATTCTGTAAGGTAGTCTTTATCTTGTGTGAACACCTCTGGGTGAAATACTGGTTCTGGTTCAGAGGAAATATTTTCCTCCATTATAATCTCTTCATCAACTTCTTCTTCTTAATCCTCTGCCTCCAAAATCTGTCTCTGAAACTCGGGCATATTCTCAATCAGGGCAGCAAAGTTTTCAAGAGTTGCAATCTGCACTTCCGCAATCGGAAGCTCAAGCTTTTCAAGATTTTCACTCTGCCCTGCTGCGCTTGGCAGATTTTCACCAATCCTTTCATTATTCTGAAACGAGTCCTCCACTCGGCACAAATCCAAAGCACTATCAGCAGTACTGTCTAGAATTAATTCTGCCTCTACTTTAGAAAAAGTTACCAATGTACCACTTATATCAGAATGACCACCCACCGAATTCACCAACTGCATCATACTAGGTATTAACTGAACCACTTGATCCTCCTTCTCGGATTCCAACTGGCCCACTTGATCATGGACCAACTGCACCAGCTGACATGCCATCTCAGACGCTAACTGCATCACTTGATTCTCCTCGTCATTAGCCACTTGCACCACCGACGGAGGAATTAACTCAGCCACCAAAACCTCCCCATCCTCTATTTCCATGCCAATGATATTATCCACAGCAGCAGCAGGTAATGGAAGTGCACTAGGTACACTCGACACTGCACCCACCTCTACTACAGCTTTCTCCTTCTCCAGATGGCCTGTACTACCAACTAGAGCCTTTCTTTTGTTTACCCCTTGTCTCGATTTACAAGTCTTGGAATTGTGACCCTGCATTCTACAAGAAGAACAATATGCAGGTAAAGTTTCATAAATAACCTCTTGTTTACAACTTGATGACAGCCCTAGCGCTCCAATCCAGAAATGAGTCAAGGGGGCCTTTGAAGCATCCACTTCCACACATAATCTAGCTCCGTCAGTTCTAGTTGCGCAGCGAGTCAGATTATCCCGACGAATGAATGACCCAATCAGTGCCATAAGGATATTTAAGAATGCTTCACGATAGAAATTCGAGGGGAGTCCAGGTAACGAAATTCATACCAAAACCCTTGAAGGCTCTTCATCCTCATTAAACTCAAGTGACCATCAAAATACACGGTAAAAACTCCCATTGATCTCACAAACATCCCCAGACAAAGCCTTGGTGAAGTCCACATCGCAAGCCATACATATAAAAACATTACGAGGTCTCCGCATAGATGAAACAACTGGGTTAGCCGAAAGTCCCCAACAATTCTGAATAAATAACCGAACTGCATCCTATGAAGGACATTGCTTCAGAAACTTAAGCATGACTGAGAAGCGGAAAGGCTCCGCTGAACGTGCGATTTCTTCCTTGGTGAATTGGAAATAAACTTCTCCTTCCACCATCTTCGGAGGTCTGGGCGCTAACACCATTTCTGGTATTGGTTGAGGGACGGCAGCCACCAAGTTAGCAAAGGAAGGCCAACCGGTGGCTCCATCAGCGGCTGCCATGCAGCCCTATGTAGCTTTCAAACCGAGCGGCAGGAAAACGAAACCCTATTCTGTAGATATAGAATGTTATTATTCTATATCTAATTATTATTCTCCATCATACTCTCTATTGTGATATATTTTAAGTGATTTCATATATCAACTTATAATTATATAGGCAACCACTAAAAATGCACCATTTAACAGATGTGACAAAATCATAAAGTTTGAGATTAGAACAATATTTGCCTAAACTTTTTTTTATACAAAATCAATCTTACCACAAGGTATATAGACCTCCAATGAGGACTTTGTGGAGGATCTTGCCCAGCCTCTGGATCAACATCTGAATTAATACTTGGGCTCCTACCAACAGAATTCGGAACAATTTGATCATGCAAACTATGATTTGGAGTTTCTGGAAGACCATGGTCAGGTTCTAAATCCTTATTTATTGGACTAAATATCTCATCACTCTCTTCAGCCGAGTTTGCCAAAATCTCTCGTCTGTCAATAATCTGCAAACGTTTAAACAAATATATGTGATGCTAAGAATATATATCAGTTGAAGATCGCCAACAAAGAAACAATCCAACTCAAATTTTTATGAAAACCAGTGCAAAAGAGTCTATAAAAATATAACAACCTAGACAATATAAGCCATTGAATACCAAGGACTTACGTAGAAATCAGCTGTAAGGAAATCTTGCATCCTACAATATAAACTATTTTGCACCAACAGCTAATGAAGAGTCCTCCAAGCTGATCAACTCTCCTGGGACGGAACGAATCAACAAACTCAAGCTCTACAACACCAACTTGATGTAGTAAAGCTCTAAGACTCCAACTCGATCGAGTCAAGCTTTACGACAGAGTCAAGCTCTTCGACACCATCTCGATTGTGTCGAGTCGAGTTCTCTTTGACACTATCGAGATCTCGATGGAGTCAATCATTTCTTGGCACCATCTGGATGGAGTCGAGCTCTCTTTTTGACACCATTGGTGTCGAGCTCTTCGACAGCATCTCAATGGAGTTCAGACAGAGTCAAGCTCTTCGAAACCATCTCAAAGGACCTAAGCGGTCAGAGTCGAGCTCTTTAACACCAACTCGACGGAACGGAGATTTTCGACACCATCTCAACGACCCCTCTAGCCAGGGGCAGGAACTACACCGCAAAGGAGATTTAACATAAAATTAACCAACAAATGAAGAGTCCTCCAAGAAAGAGACCTAAGAATTGCTTGAATTTCCGGCCTCATCAACCTCCTCTTGTTTTAATCTCCTGGTTTTGAGACTGGTTTACGCTGTCTTCAGTTTCTTTCCCATCAATATGTTTCATGATCGGATTTTCAGTTGTTCCTGTTGGAGGCTAAAGTGTCTGCTCATTCTCCATTTTTGAAAAGAGAAAGGCCAGGGAAGGAAGATTGGTGAGAAATTTAAGGGGTATTAATGTACAGAGCATGTACAGAGCATGTAGAGAAACAGAGAGAAAGGAAGTGAAATACTATTCACACAAGACGAAGAGCAATATAATCTAGATGAAAGAAATTGCGATGAAAACTCTTTCTTAACGAAATACAAAGCTAAAAGAAATGCAACAAGTCACGAATAACATGTAGACCCCAAATACCTATGGAGGACTGAACAAAAATTACAACAAAAAATCTAGATTTTTACCTCTGGACCGAAAACCAAAAACACCCTCGGGGGATCGAAAACAATGCGAGTTTCATCTAATTTATTCCTACAAGAGATTCATCCAGAAAGAAAGGAACACAAAGAAACACTAGATAACTACAAGTGTAGCTTGAGTGTACTTGTTTTATGTTGTCTTTAACAGATGTAGAGACTTCTGTAAGAGAAACATTGGATTTCGAAAGACAAACAAATTCAGGGCTTACAAATTCCTAACGTGCTCGACGGCCGACGCTAATAAAGGAGGAGGCCGGCGATGGTGGAGGACACAAATTAAAGAGAGGAGGAAAATTTTCAGTTGCGGCTTTAAGCTGTCTTCTAGCTATTTTATTTCTTAGATAGAAATTAGGGACAGATTGGTCATTCTTGGTCATTCCAACGTTGCATGATAGTTCGCACCTATATAGAAAGTCAGGACTTCACGTGTTGGGTATGACCCTTTTTCGGTTTGAAAATGATTGTTTGTGATCCCTGCCCCACAATTAACGACTGGAATATTGATTGCTGACGCACTTAATTCCATGAATCAGCCGAAGCACACGTAGAAACGTAGAAAGGTGATGTCAGAAGGTGAATAATTTTTTTCCCTCTCTCTTTTCTCCTTATTGTCCGTTTCTCGCTCACCTTTTTGAAATTCTTCTTTGAGCCTCTCGCCCATCACCCTCTCCCCAACCCGCACCCCCTGTGTCGCTGTGAACCCTCCTCCCTTTCATCCGGTTCTCTATGGCTGTTCTTCTCTCAATTTTTACAAGACGCAAATACAAACAATTAAGCAAACTTCCACAAATGCTATACGTACGATAATTCACTGTAGTATAAGGCTTTTAAAGAACCAAAAATCAGGGATTTTGCCTTTTCAAAACTCTCAGCAACCAAATTTCATGCAAGGAAGAATTTGAATAGTATGATGGGCATTGTATTTCCTCTTTTCATCGAGGTGTACTGGCCATGACCATCAATAACCTTTCAAAATAACTTACCTGTTTGGATACAGAGGTCATCATCTCATTTTATCTAATTTAATTTCAATTAATAATCTAACTACTATTCACAAATCATTTCAACTCATCACATCTCATCTCATCCTACTATCCAAACGGACACTTAAACTCAAAACTAAGAGGGGATTTGGAAAGGGACCCTTCTACTATGCAATCCAGCTCTTATTGTTGGTCGTGCCCGTTAGCGCAATCTCACTTTTTTTAAAAGTATTTTTTATATTTTTTTAAAAAAATTACACAACTTCACTAATAGTAACTTTTTAAATAATTTTAAAAAGAAAAAAATTAAAACGTACTAGCGATCGAACCTAGGAGGCCAACTAGCATTTTCCTTTGAAAAGAGTAATATGTAAGGAGAAATGATATTTTCATTCTTAGGGTGTGCAAGTCTTGCATACTTTAAAAAAAATAGATAAATATTGGATTCATATGAAAAAATTAATTTTTTAATAAAAAATTTCATTATTTTTCAAAATGAGTGTGCGGGACTTTCATAATTTAGATTGTATTTAACATTATTCATATATTAAATATAATTTTATAGTGTCCAAATAACATTAAGAAAGAGTAATTTGCAAGTCACGTGCATGCCTTTCGAAAATACAAACAAGTGATGAACAAAGAAAAGGAAAAAATCTTCACCTTTCCATTGAGCAAAAAAAAGTAAAATAAAGTTGAAAGAATCTGTTAGTGTTAACAGTGCATTGTCCGGGAGAAAAAACCACTGATGTCAAATTGTGATGATAGAAATTCAATAGCGAGATTCACGCGCGAGCGTTTAGGTGTCTTGCTGACATGGCGGCAACGTTGTTGGACACGTCGTTATTATTTTTTTAATATCACTCCTTTATCATTTATTAATGTAAAATTATATATAAAATAATAAATAATTTTCTGATTATTTAATATTATATTAAAGATAATAAATAAAATGATGACGATAATCATTCTCGTTTCATTAGTATGGTTTATATATATATATATTATGAAAAACACTATTATGCATACTCCTTTTGATACCTTCATTTGATTGCTGGTAAAAAAAAAATTAATTTTTTTTTTTTACTTAATGATTAAGGAAATGATTTTAAATATATTGATATATTTTTTTAATATTTTTAATATATTTAAATATGTTAAAAAATTAAAAAAAATAAATAAAAACTTTTTTAAACTGGACGGTATATTTTTTAAACTTTTTTAAACCTTTCTGATTATTTAAGTATTTTATTTAGATATAAATTTTTGTTGCCAAACAGATTTTGTTAGGCCGATCTATCAAATAAATGTGTCACATTTAAGGACCCGTTTGGATATAAAAAAATATTTCATGATCTCATCTTATCTCATATCGTTATTACAAAATTTTCAAATTCTACACAAAATATAATAAACAATTCAATTTTTTAAAATCTCAAAACAATAATAATATTAAAAAATAATATTCTTACAATATTTTATTCAACTTTCAACTTCCATCTCAATTTATCTCATCTCAACTCATATCCAAACGGCACCAAATCATAATAACAAGCTCTTTTAATTTACTTATCATATTCAGATTGAACTATAAATTATTCAAAGTCAGATAACTAATATCAAAAAAGTATTACATCAAGAAAGAATAGTTGCCACATAATTTACAAAAAATGGCACCCATATTGATGGACAAGCTGAAGCAAAACTTAAGATAAGACTGATTGACACCATCAAAGTTCAAAACCAACCAGCCCCTGGACTTACCAACTGACTTACCCAACTACATATTATTACAACCATGTATATCTTTTTTAACAAATCAAAAGAGTCCAACCTAATACTAGGAGTCACTCTTGATGCACCTCAAGGTCAACTTTGAGGAGATCATTGCAGAAGATATCATAATTTCACCGAAAGTCAAACGCATTGGAAATTTGACAATAATAGAAATTATTGACAATATGACCTGAATAATTGCCGCATATGATTCTATGTATTTGCAGATACTCTTATCTATTTGTCCATCGGGTAGAACGAAGCACTCAAAAGAAAAACTAGCATTTTTTTGCCTTGCGTTCAGGGCAAACATCGTCCACGTTATAAGACAACTCACCACAGTAAATCCCAACACCACCCACTTCATAGGCTTGTTATTGTTCGACATAATTTGTGCAACCTCTAATACAAATGCCATAACCGCAACAATGCAATCTATATCTTCAATGATCTGGATATTCAATGATCAACTTATTAACTCGTAATTAATAATTCAGTAATGTTATTATTCTATATCTTATTATTATTCTCCATCATACTTGCTATTGTGATATATTTTAAATGATTTCATATATCAACTAATTATATAGGCAACCACTAAAAATGCACCATTTAACATATGTGACAAAATCATAAAGTTTAAGATTAATTAGAACAATATTTTACTAAACTTTTTTTATACAAAATCAATCTTACCACAGGGTATATAGACCTCCTACGAGGACTTTGTGGAGGATCTGGCCCAACCTCTGGATCAACATCTGGATCAATACTTGGGCTCCTACCAACAGAATTCGGAACAATTTGATCATGCAAACTATGATTTGGAGTATTTGGAAGACCTTGGTCAGATTCTAAATCATCTTTTGGAGGACTCAAAATCTCATCACTCTCGTCAACGGAGTTTTTTACCAAAATCTCTTCTCTGTCAATAATCTGCAAAAGTTTTAACAAATATATAATGTGATGCTAAGAATATATCTCAGTTGAAGATCGCCAACAAAGAAACAATTCAACTCAATTTTTTATGAAAACCAGTTCAAAACAAACAGTCTATAAAAATATAACAACCTAGACAATATAATCCATTGAATACCAAGGACTGTATATATAAGATATATACGTAGAATCAGCTGCAAGGAAAACTAGCTCCCTACAACAGTTTTGCACCAGCTGCTCGAGCATGAATTCGTACTTGAGCAAGCTGAGCAACTCCCCTAGAACAGCATGAATCAACAGACTCAAGCTCTACAACACCAACTCGATCTAGTAAAGCTCTACGACTCCAACTCGATCGACTCGAGCTCTACGACAGAGTCAAGCTCTTCGACACCATCTCGATGGAGTCGAGTTCTCTCTTTGACACTATCGAGATCTCAATGGAGTCGATTTCTTGGACACCATCTCGTTGGAGTCGAGCTCTAGGACAGAGTCAAGCTCTTCGAAACCATCTCAAAGGACCCGAGCGGTCGAGTCGAGCTCCTTAGCACCAACTCGACGGAGTCGAGATCTTTGACACCATCTCGAAGAACCCTCTCTAGCCAGGGGCAGCAACTACACCGCAAAGGAGATTTAACATAAGATTCACCAACAAATGAAGATGGATAGTAAGTTTTTGAAAGAGACCTGAGAATTGGTTGAATTTCCGGCCTCATCAACCTCCTCTGTTTTAATCTCCTGGTTTTCAGAGAACTGGTTTACGCTGTCTCCAGTTTCTTTCACCGCAATATGTTTCGTGACCGCGTTTTCAGTTGTTTCCGTTGGAGGCTGAAGTGTCTGCTCATTCTCCATTTCTGAAAAGAGAAAGGGGAAGGAAGATGGGTGAGAAATTTAAAAGGTATGTATTGATGTACAGAGCGTGTAGAGAAACAGAGAGAAAGGAAGTTGAAGACTACTCACACAAGACGAAGAGCAATATAATCCAGATAAAAGGAAGTGGACACTCTATTCTTAAAGCTTGACCACGAACAATGCAATCCTGAGATTCGAAGTGCACTCTCAAACTTGTCGCCGGGGGGGCGGGGGGTTGATGCAAACTGGAGGGTATGTTTGTGTAGAGGGTTTGATGCAAACTGGAGGGTATGTTTGTGTAGAGGGTTTGATGCAAACTGGCTGGGGTTTCTTCAACAGTAGTGGACACTCTATTCTTAAAGCTTGACCACGAACAATGCAATCCTGAGATTCGAAGTGCACTCTCAAACTTGTCGCCGGGGGGGCGGGGGGTTGATGCAAACTGGAGGGTATGTTTGTGTAGAGGGTTTGATGCAAACTGGAGGGTATGTTTGTGTAGAGGGTTTGATGCAAACTGGCTGGGGTTTCTTCAACAGTAGTGGACACTCTATTCTTAAAGCTTGACCACGAACAATGCAATCCTGAGATTCGAAGTGCACTCTCAAACTTGTCGCCGGGGGGGCGGGGGGTTGATGCAAACTGGAGGGTATGTTTGTGTAGAGGGTTTGATGCAAACTGGAGGGTATGTTTGTGTAGAGGGTTTGATGCAAACTGGCTGGGGTTTCTTCAACAGTAGTGGACACTCTATTCTTAAAGCTTGACCACGAACAATGCAATCCTGAGATTCGAAGTGCACTCTCAAACTTGTCGCCGGGGGGGCGGGGGGTTGATGCAAACTGGAGGGTATGTTTGTGTAGAGGGTTTGATGCAAACTGGAGGGTATGTTTGTGTAGAGGGTTTGATGCAAACTGGCTGGGGTTTCTTCAACAGTAGTGGACACTCTATTCTTAAAGCTTGACCACGAACAATGCAATCCTGAGATTCGAAGTGCACTCTCAAACTTGTCGCCGGGGGGGCGGGGGGTTGATGCAAACTGGAGGGTATGTTTGTGTAGAGGGTTTGATGCAAACTGGAGGGTATGTTTGTGTAGAGGGTTTGATGCAAACTGGCTGGGGTTTCTTCAACAGTAGTGGACACTCTATTCTTAAAGCTTGACCACGAACAATGCAATCCTGAGATTCGAAGTGCACTCTCAAACTTGTCGCCGGGGGGGCGGGGGGTTGATGCAAACTGGAGGGTATGTTTGTGTAGAGGGTTTGATGCAAACTGGAGGGTATGTTTGTGTAGAGGGTTTGATGCAAACTGGCTGGGGTTTCTTCAACAGTAGTGGACACTCTATTCTTAAAGCTTGACCACGAACAATGCAATCCTGAGATTCGAAGTGCACTCTCAAACTTGTCGCCGGGGGGGCGGGGGGTTGATGCAAACTGGAGGGTATGTTTGTGTAGAGGGTTTGATGCAAACTGGAGGGTATGTTTGTGTAGAGGGTTTGATGCAAACTGGCTGGGGTTTCTTCAACAGTAGTGGACACTCTATTCTTAAAGCTTGACCACGAACAATGCAATCCTGAGATTCGAAGTGCACTCTCAAACTTGTCGCCGGGGGGGCGGGGGGTTGATGCAAACTGGAGGGTATGTTTGTGTAGAGGGTTTGATGCAAACTGGAGGGTATGTTTGTGTAGAGGGTTTGATGCAAACTGGCTGGGGTTTCTTCAACAGTAGTGGACACTCTATTCTTAAAGCTTGACCACGAACAATGCAATCCTGAGATTCGAAGTGCACTCTCAAACTTGTCGCCGGGGGGGCGGGGGGTTGATGCAAACTGGAGGGTATGTTTGTGTAGAGGGTTTGATGCAAACTGGAGGGTATGTTTGTGTAGAGGGTTTGATGCAAACTGGCTGGGGTTTCTTCAACAGTAGTGGACACTCTATTCTTAAAGCTTGACCACGAACAATGCAATCCTGAGATTCGAAGTGCACTCTCAAACTTGTCGCCGGGGGGGCGGGGGGTTGATGCAAACTGGAGGGTATGTTTGTGTAGAGGGTTTGATGCAAACTGGAGGGTATGTTTGTGTAGAGGGTTTGATGCAAACTGGCTGGGGTTTCTTCAACAGTAGTGGACACTCTATTCTTAAAGCTTGACCACGAACAATGCAATCCTGAGATTCGAAGTGCACTCTCAAACTTGTCGCCGGGGGGGCGGGGGGTTGATGCAAACTGGAGGGTATGTTTGTGTAGAGGGTTTGATGCAAACTGGAGGGTATGTTTGTGTAGAGGGTTTGATGCAAACTGGCTGGGGTTTCTTCAACAGTAGTGGACACTCTATTCTTAAAGCTTGACCACGAACAATGCAATCCTGAGATTCGAAGTGCACTCTCAAACTTGTCGCCGGGGGGGCGGGGGGTTGATGCAAACTGGAGGGTATGTTTGTGTAGAGGGTTTGATGCAAACTGGAGGGTATGTTTGTGTAGAGGGTTTGATGCAAACTGGCTGGGGTTTCTTCAACAGTAGTGGACACNTATTTTTATTTTATTTTTCATATTTTGTAATGATTACAATTAATAATAATATTTCTTTCTTCACATATTTCTAAACTGAACACAAAATTAAAATTCTCATAACAATTGAAAAAAGAAATGAAAACTGAAAAGTAAAGCAGTTTGGATAATTTTTACAATAAAATATTCTTTAAAAGATGAACAGTACATCTTCAAATTTAAAGATATATTTAAAATTACTGTAACTCATATTTCAAACTTTTACCATTTAAAGAAGTTAATATAGATTATTTTATCTACATTTCTTCAAATTTTAAAGATTTATTAACTTTTAAAGAAGCTAATACCAGTGGTGTCTTCCAATGGCATTTCAGGACGATTTCCAATTAATCAAATGAAACACTTCATTTAAAACTCTTTTCTTTTTACTTTTTCTCTAGACAATTTATACGCAGAAGAGCTTCACCCTTTGTTTGCCGACCACCGCAAACAGTCAAATGTCAGAAACATGAATGGTTGAGGGCCCCACTGAAAAGTAAAGCAGTTTGGATAATTTTTACAATAAAATATTCTTTAAAAGATGAACAGTACATCTTTAAATTTAAAAATATATTTAAAATTATTGTAACTCATATTTCAAACTTTTACCTTTTGAAGAAGTTAATATAAATTATTTTATCTACATTTCTTCAAATTTTAAAAATTTATTAACTTTTAAAGAAGCTAATACCAGTGGTGTCTTCCAATGGCATTTCAGGACGATTTCCAATTAATCAAATGAAACACTTCATTTAAAACTCTTTTCTTTTTTACTTTTTCTCTAGACAATTTATATGCAGAAGAGCTTCACCCTTTGTTTGCCGACCACCGCAAACAGTCAAATGTCAGAAACATGAATGGTTGAGGGCCCCACTGCGTTTAACTTTAACATATTCCAAAGCAAAGAGATACATATGATCCGTTGAGGTCCCCACTGCGTTTGTCATTTGAGCTGGGACGTGTAAGTTCATTTGAGCTTGTGTTTGTCTATGTCACTATTGTCAATGTTGTTATTCTCACCAATAAGAAAACCTATATAATCTTCTTATGTAAGAGCTTGTTCGAAATATTGGGATGAAGAGTACGGCCTTTGCTTTGCTAATTACACTATCAAAATAATTAAGAAAAAGAAAATTGCTATACAATTGCCTTAATTGGTTATATATACCATCCCAATCATCTTACGATGTGGCACATCTCTTATACAAGATAGTTTTTATTATTATTATTTTAATTCCATTGGATGAAAAATATATTTCTTATAAGAAAAAATTTATTTGCAAGTCTAATTTTGATACAATGAACATATTATTGAAGTAGGTCACTAGATGATGAAAAAGTATCAACATTTACTTTCTTTTATAATTATAAAGAATCCAGCATTTAAGGTGTTGGCACACCAAGCTTACGTATTTAACCCCAATGCCCTTTCAACATCTTTGTGCTTACTCTATCTTGGGCAACGATCTGGGCTTGTCCAAAACCTTACCCAATAATTAAATATCAATAGTTGTCTGCATGGTGATATCAAAGATGAGGATATACAAAAGAAAATGATAAGTTTACAACTCTATTTCAAATTGAGGTTAATTACGTAAAATTAAGATAACGTTTTATGAAATGACATGATTACATTTGTTATTTATAAAATAAGTTGTAAGATATTATAAAAGAGTAGCAAATGTACCATTACCCATAAATAGCAGTTGGCTGTTGATTCCAAATAACTTTTAAAACAAAGTACATATAGAAACAGATTTTGGAAGAAGTAAAGCCCATAACCAGTTGCAAATACAAAATAAGTTATAAGCACAAACAAAGCCAATAAACCTCATGATATCCAGTAACTTTGGCATGAGTTTTATAAATTCCCATCGTTTTGACTATTGTTATAAAACAAATGGTATAATTCTGTGTTATACTCTCTGCCTTGAATGGATGACGAGAGATCGCATATATAGAGTAAACTGTTTACAAGATAAGATCAGTTACATGATTTTATATTCAAAAAATGGTAAACATTATCTCCAATAAATCTGGGCTGAGGTCGTTGGTATCCGAAGACTTTGGGATGGAGTTGGAGGCTTTTGAATGTTTGAATTTGAGTTGGTCTTATCTTTATCACGCCCCTGCAAGTTCAATGGGAGAGGTCGCACGTTGAGCTTGTCGCGCAGATGGGAGAAACGTCCAGAAATCAGTGGTTTAGTGAGCACATCGGCAATTTGATCCTTGCTAGATAGGAACCGAACATCCAATGACTTATTATGAACTTTTTCGTTGACAAAGTGATAATCTATTTCTACGTGCTTGGTATGAGCATGAAAGACAGGATTAGTAGCCAAATAAGTTGCGCCTACGTTATCACACCATAGCACCGGTCGAGAAGGAATAAAAATCTGAAGTTCCCGAAGCAAGGATAATAACCATAAAGTCTCGATAGTAGCATGGGCAACAGCGGGATATTCGGCCTCGGTGCTTGATCGAGCCACTGTGGGCTGCTTTTTGGAGCTCCATGAAATGAGGTTGTGACCATAGTAGATGCAGTAGCCAGAAGTTGATTTGCGGTCGTCAGGTGAGCCAGCCCAATCCGCATCGGAATAAACTGAAAGCTATGTGGAGGAGCTAGGTTTGATCAGTAAACTAAAATCAATAGAAAATTTAAGGTACCTCAGTATGAGTTTAACAGCGGTCCAGTAGATGTCTGTTGGCTTGTGCATAAATTGGCACACTTTGTTCACTGCAAAGGATATGTCTGGGCGAGTGAGCGATAGGTACTGAAGGGCTCCCACCACACTTCGGAATAAAGTTTTATCAGAACACGGGTTGCCATCAAAAAGCGACAACTGCTGTGAGGAGGACATGGGAGAAGACACTGGCTTAGCCTCTAGCATGTTGGTGCGTTTCAATAGATTGAGAATGTATTGTCTCTGAGAAAGAAGGAGACCCCCGGATACTGAGACAACCTCCACGCCTAAAAAATAATTTACTGGCCCCAAGTCTTTTACTGCAAAGTCACAGTTGAGCTGGGCAAGGAGATCAGTGATGGCACCTTGATGTGAACCGGTGATTAAAATGTCATCGACATATACCAGTACATACATAGTAAGTGAGTCCGAAGCATACACAAATAGAGAGTTGTCTGACTGAGAGTTAATAAACCCAAGATCCACCAATTTGTCACTGAGACGTGAGAACCAAGCTCGCGGGACTTGTTTTAATCCTTATAACACCTTATGCAACTTACAAACGTGAGTGGGATATTGAGGATGGACATAACCCATTGGTTGTTGCATGTGGACAACTTCAGATAGAAAACCATGAAGAAAAGCATTGCTTATGTCTATCTGATGAACAGGCCAAGTGTGAGACATGGCGTGACTGAGAACCATCCGAATGGTTGTTGGCTTGATGACCGGACTGAAAGTATCATCATAATCTAACCCTTGCTGTTGATGATAGCCCTTCGCAACTAGACGGGCCTTCCGTCGTTCAGGCGTGCCATCGGAGTGGATTTTTGTTTTGTAAACCCATTTGTTTCCAACCAAGTTCATGCCAGCTTCATAAGGAACTAAGGACCACGTACCTTGCTTCATGAGAGCCGAAAATTCTGCATCCATGGCCTCACGTCATTCTGGAAATTTATGGGCTTCAGAGAAGCATGTGGGATCAGTGGGAATGGTGGAAACTGCGAGCAGAGCAATGGGTAGAAGGTACCTGGTAGTGCCATCAAGATACTGTTTGGGCTTCACAATATTGTTCTGTGAGCGGGTGATCATCGTGTGAGAACGCGTCGGAGGCAGTTCAGTCGGCAAGGCAGCTTCAGATGGAGTTGGAACCAGAGATTCTGTCGGTGTTGACGCTAGGGAAGACGAAAACAGGGGAGACGAGACTGTTGACTCAACAGGGGGAGAGGATAAATGAGAAGCTGACATTTCGGTGTGATCCGAGTGCGACGTCGTAACAGGAACGGGTGAAATATCACGAACGACAGGAGTAGAGTTGTCGTTTGATGGGATGAGAACTGGAAGAAAGGTAGACGACTCTTGAGAATGTATTTCGGCATGGACTGAAGGTGATGTGGGTGGTTTGAACGGAAACAGAGACTCATCGAAGATTACATGCCGGGACACGAAAACTTTTCCAGAGTCAGGATTAAGACATTTGTAACCTTTGTGGAGATTACTAATGCCAATGAAGATGCATTTTTTGGACCTAAAGTCTAACTTGTGTTTGTTGAAGGGTCGGAGATAGGGATAGCAAGCACAACCAAAAATCTTCATGATAGAAAAATTGGGTGCTTTGTGAAATAATTTTTCAAATGGGGAGATGCCAAGAGGGGCAGTTGGAAGGCGGTTAATGAGATAGGTTGCCATGAGGAAAGCATCATCCCAAAAACAATGAGGGATATAACTTTGAGATAATAAGGATAATCCCGTTTCAACAACATGGCGATGTTTTCTTTCAACCGATCTATTTTGTTGAGAGGTGTGAGGACAGGAAACACGATGTTGGATTCCTACGTTGTGA
Source organism: Pterocarya stenoptera (assembly GCA_003123785.1). NCBI lineage: Eukaryota > Viridiplantae > Streptophyta > Magnoliopsida > Fagales > Juglandaceae > Pterocarya > Pterocarya stenoptera. The sequence goes on from QEOT01000737.1 coordinate 88,549, forward strand.
AAGTATCGATTAAGTGTTTGGAATTCACCACCCCAATCTGTTTGAACACATTTTATTTAGCGATTAAATTGAGGTTCAACCATTTTTTGAAATTGAATAAAAATGGTTAATACATCAGATTTTTTTTGCAAGAGGATAGAGCCAAACAAATTTGCTAAAATGATCGACAAAAGAAACATAATATTTATTGCCTTTGGTAGATAAAGTAGGAGATGGACCCCATACATCGGAAAAAATTAAATCTAGAGGATAATCTGAAATAGTTTGAGAAACTGGAAAAGGAAGACGATGGCTCTTCCCTTGTTGACATGCAGAACAAACACTTGGTATTTTATTTGAGGAGACTGGAAGGGAGAATTTTGACACAAGATGCTTGACTGTTTGATAGGTGGGATGTCCCAAACGGCGATGCCACACTTCCAAAGAAACACGTTGACATAAAAAAGACTGAGACGGTGATGAAGATGAGACCGAAGAGGGGAAGGGGTAGAGTCCATCTTTAGGCATGCCTTGCAGAAGAACTTGCTTCGTGACCTCGTCCTTCACAAAAAAATGAGATAAGTGAAATTCAATAAATACATTATTGTCTTTGGTAAATTGGCTCACAAAAATAAGATTCTTTTTAATTTGTGGAACATGTAAAATATTGTAAAGATGAAAAGCAGATTGTGAGGATTTGATCTTAGAGGAACCAATGTGAGCTATAGCCAAACCTGCCCCGTCTCCTACTTGAATTTGATCCAAACCATTATAGGACTCGGCATGGAGATTCAAGTTCTGAATATCATTGGTAAGATGATTGGTTGAGCCGGTGTCGGGATACCAATTGGTATCAGCTGGAGCATGTTGTGTGGTAAGAAAGGCAGACATGTTGTTTGGCATGGTTTGATATGCCTGGTCGAACCGATGGAAACATTTGATTGCTAGATGACTAGCTTTGCCACAGATTTGGCATGTTGGGCGATGACTACCACCAGGATACCCATGACGACCACCTTGGCCCCTACCTCGGCCACGCGAACTTGAGTAAGATGGAGCACGGTTTGAGTGAGTTGGCTTACCAGGAAGACCATGAGATTGATCCATGCGAGTTGCAACATTGGCAGAACCAATGGTAGCCTCAATGACTTGAGTGTGTTGCTGCAGACGTAATTCAAAATTGAGGAGATGGCCAAAAATATCTTCAAGTTCCATGGGAGTATCCCTTGTTTGAATGGACGTAACAATGGGGTCATATGATGAATCTAGGCCACCAAGCAAGTATGAAATAATTTCTGCATCAGGAAGTGGATGTCCGATTGTTGCAAGAGTATCGGCCAGGGACTTTACTGTCTGAAAATAATTTGAAATAGACAGACCTCCCTTTGTGACAGTGGAAAGTTGACAGCGAGTTGTTGATAGATGAGCTCACGAGTGGGAGGAGTACATTTTTTCAAGTGCAGACCATACCTCTCGGGACGTGGTAACGCCAACCACTTTGGCAAGAATGCTTTCCGATAAAGAGGACATGAGAATACTCAAGACAATCTGGTCTTGATCAAACTAGTGAGTAAACTCCGGATTGGGAAGCAGAGGAGGGACTGTAGTGGACGTAGCAGCCGCTGGGTTGGAAATATGGTGGGTGGGTTGACGGCAACTTCCATCGACATAGCCAAAAAGACGTTGGCCTCTGAGATATGGAGTGATTTGAGCTTTCCATAACAGGTAGTTTTCACTACTCAGTTTGATAGTAACCAGGCTTTGGATGCTATGAGGGGTAATAGGTGTGTTTGAGAGAGATGTGGAGGAGGAAGCGGAAGAGGATGCCATTGACGTTAGTCACGTATGCTCTGATACCATAAAACAAATGGTATAATTATGTGTTATACTCTCTGCCTTGAATGGCTGACGAGAGATCGCATATATAGAGTAAACTGTTTACAAGATGAGATCAGTTACATGATTTGATATTCAAAAAATGGTAAACATTATCTCCTATAAATCTGGGCTGAGGTCGTTGGTATCCGAAGACTTTGGGATGGAGTTGGAGGCTTTTGAATGTTTGAATCTGAGTTGGTCTTATCTTTATCATGTTATGATGGAAATATACAACCTCATGATATTGGGGACTGTGGGGAAGATGATTGAGCACAACACGTTCTTCATTATAGTTCGAAATTACTATAAAGGATGCATCCAATCCAGCAATGTCGTCTTCCTGTTCTACAAGTTTTGCTTGATCATGTATAGGATTGCATGTAACAGAATTTGCAAATTGAACTACACTATTTTTCCATTCTTCTATACTTGTCTTCTCAATAATCTGCTTGTTGTTTCCTAGAACCAATGAGAGTAAACAGCTGAAGAAACACCGAACACTTTTTTTACTATATACATTGTGTAATTATCATCCATGCAATTACCTTCTGGCTCTGGTATAGCGCATTAGCTGAAATAAAATCTTGGGCTAGGGCAACACTACTTTGTGCTTCTCCTATTGGCTCAACTCTACCCCCCAAGGTTCCTATTATTAGTGAAGGTGAATTACAATCTTTGAATAGCACTACACTGCTTTCCCATTCTTATAGATCGGGTGGATTCTCCACTATCACTATGTTGTTTCCAACAATTAGTAAGAGTAAACAATGTATAGAAACACCAAACACCACTTTCACTATCTGCATCGTGTAATTAGCAATCATATAGTTACCTTTTGGCTCTAGTATAAGGTTAGCCAAAACAGAATCAAGGAACAAGATTACACTGCTTTGCCATTCTTCTATATTTGGCTGCTCTACTATCCCTCTATTGTTTCCTACAATTAATGAGAGTAAATGATGCAGAGAAACACCAAACACTACTTTTAATATCTACATAATGTAATTAGTAATGATGTAGTTACCTTCCGGCTTTAGTATAGGATTAGCCAAAATGGAGTCTTGGGCTGGGGCAATACTGCTTTGCCCTTCTCCTTGCGGCTCAACGGTCATTTCTTGGTTCCTACAATTAGTGAAGTTGAAATAAAACCTTGGCTTGAGCTACACTGCTTTTCCCTGATCCTTTTGGCTCAGTGCTCATCTTCTTTGTTCTTGCAATCAATGAAGCTGAATTAGAACCTTGGGCTAAGGCTACACTACTTTGTCCTTGTCCTTTTGATTTAACGCTACTCTTCTTGGTTCTTGCAATCAGTGAAGCTGAAATAAAACCTTGGGTAGAAGCTATGCTGCTCTTTCCTTTTTCTTTTGGCTCAAGTTTCCTCCTCTTCTTGGTTCCTGCCATCAATGAAGTTGAAATAGAATCTTTGATTGGGGTTACATGCCTTTCTCCTTTTGGCTCAACTCTCTTCCTCTTCTTGGTTCATGCCGTCAATGAGAGAATACAATGTAAAGGGAAACTAACAATTTGACATTGCTTTTATTTTATTTTCTTTCTAAAAGGAAACATAGGCCACAACAAGTAACTAACAACAACACGGTTACCTTTAGGGACAGTTTCTTCCATGTTAAAGTAATTAAGCAAGTTTTTATGTGATGCATCCAAAAATTCTTCAACCGTTTTTCTTTTTCTAGCTTGTTTGTTAGACTCAGATGAGAACACTGCATATTTTTCTGCTTCACTTCCATGGCTACCTACTAGTTGTAGAACCGAGAAATTTCTCATATGGAACAACTTAGAAGTGCTCCACTGTTTCGGTTGTGTATCCTTCATGAACCTTGGATGAGAAGCATTTCTTCTCATTTTTTTTTTTTTTATATTTACAACTGCTTTTAAGACACGTCCACTTTCACTTTCACATTTTCTCCCCATATTCAAACTTATGTGCTTGAAAAGAGGTATGTACCTTTACAATCACCAAGGAACAATTCACTATGTAATTAATATATATATATGTATATATATATATATACTCATATGCAACTCACTAAAACATCTCCTTCTAGTGGTCCCTTGTTTGCCTTCTGAAATTTGTCTAGATAAGCCTCGTAGAGTAGCAACTTAACAACCTCAATGGTCGACTTAAACGTTTGGCGTGCCTTTTCATGATGGTAAAATTGCATCCATGAAAGATTTCCATCGTGCATATACATATATGTACATATAATTTACCAAAATTAACTTACTACTTATCATCCTTCTCATTGTAAATAGATACCATAGGATTTTAGATGTCCATGTTTGAATGGGTTTCATTGAAAGTTTGTTTTGCTTTAGAGTTAATACAAGCCAATAAAAATTAGTATTATAAGAACAAGAAGTGACCATAATTACCAGGTCAAATCTTCCATTACTACGTTGCCTATGTTCAATTCACCATCCTTCAAGCCTTTCAGAAAAAGAAAACTGATGTGTTCGTGACCTTTGTAATTTTTACGAAAATGAAGAAATCACTACGAAAAATATGTAATGTTATCACACACACACACATACACAAAAATACGTTCACAGAGATATAGAAAATTAGAAATGAAGCTAAAGTATTTTATTTTTTGAGTTATTGAACCAGAGACTAAAGCAGAGGAACGAATAGGCTATAATAAAAATAGCTTGTCCAATATTAATGTAACATAAATATCACAATCTTTAGGAAGTTGGAAGGATACCCTAATTTATCCGGCAAGACGGGTTGGAGCATGCTTTTTCTGAATTATCGGTGCAAGTGAATTGAGATGCAAGCACAAAAATCATGAAGTTAACGAAGCAATATATAAAGATGTAGGAAACCAAATCAAACAAAAAATAATGTCCCATTCAAATTACTCAATCAATTTGTTATAACGAAAGTTAACATGCATTTGAAATAAAAATACTCACTGCAAGGAAATTAAGATGGTCATATAAGATGCATAAAACCGGATCGAAAATCCCTTAGGATATAAGTAAAAATCTAGTGGAAGTTTTTTGTAACTAGTTTCGCTACCACATACAGTGTTATAGTATTGAAGGGAAAATCATGATCTGCAAAATTATAGGATATTAGGACAACTATGAGTACACCATCTTATGTCCTGTGTCTTCTTTGCCTAACCAACGTTTGTTTTAATTTTGACGTCGATTGCTATTTCAAAAACAAAATGTGATATGTTAGCATTGGTTGTGAAAATCATATATATCCATTTATCATCATGTTACTGCACTACTTCGGTTCCACCAACATTAAACTTGTCCAGTAATTAAGTGAAGTGAACAAGGAACTTACGACAATCATTTCTCTGAGTACTTGGACTAGCTGACTGTGGTCGGGGTCTTTTTGAGTGCAAAAATTCCGAACCTATATTGGATTTAGAACATAGAGTTGTGTCTCCCACCCTATGATGTTTTCCGATTCATTACTGGAGTTTTGGGAGTTGTTCTCATTCAAAATCAGTGATATATTGACCTGCACAGAGAGAGAGAGAGAGAGAGAGAGAGGAGACAGAGATCAGTAGCAAAGGGAGATTGTGTGAAGGTGGTGGAACAAGAGAGAGCCCAGCGAGCCTCTCGAGTACTGGTCACGTACCTTTAAATAGCTTGATAAAACATTTTAAAAATTACATCAAATAGGATTTTAATTCTTTTCCAAATAGTTATAAATTTAGAACTTTGTGTACATTCCATGCAAAGTAACTGTCTTGATTACAATATCTAAACCATAATTCTTAATGGAAGAATGTGAGACAATAATTACCCGTAGTTATTATGTTCACCAAATTCCATAATGAAAATGTTGCCTTCTACACCTGTAACACCCGGCTCCCCATGGTAAAGAAGCGTCAAATACAAAAGATCATTTTGTATTAAAATATTGAAATCATAAATGAGAGTCCACGGAAGCGTTTATTAAAATCTCTCAAAATCTGTGCTATAAAAATGATAACTTAAAATCTCCGTGTCACATTACTACCACGCATCTAAATGGTCATCTGATTAACTGTTCCAAGCTTATCTTACACTTAATCTTTTAAAAGCTTATGTGTCTTATGCAACGTGAGATTGATGAAATGCATAATAAATACATAAGTTTAATATGCAAATGAAATATGATGAATGATGTACTTGCAAATATCATGACATGCATAGTACATAAACACTGACTTTCAAAGAAATGCCTTTAACAATAATATATAATTAGCTAATATATAATTAGCAAATATCATGATATGCATAGTACATAAACACTGACTTACCTCGCAACGTTAACCCACTATTTCCTGCATAAAATCGATCATGTGAATTAGAAGGAGAGAGAAAACATGAGGGAAGTTGTGAGTGGAATGAGGCAGTCGGCTATTGGCGTGCTGAACGCAGGACACACACGATGCTGGACTGGGTATCTTGGATTCGACTACTGCACTTATGGAGGTTTGTCGTTTTTTTTCAAATAACACACAAAATGGAGATATTTATAGGGAGATTTGGGAGAGGGTGCCGACAAGTTCGAATTCGAGTTCGAGTTGGACACTGTCGCGATCATTCAAGAAGAGAGTTTGAATTTAAAAATATGATCTAGTACTTCATTCAATGTAATATTAGCAGTGACTAAGACTGTGTATAGGACTATAATCAGTGATGATTTTAAATTAAAATAACTTTCTAATGGCCGATCTTTAAATTATAAAATGAGTCTAACTCGTTCAATAAATAAATGAGATTTAACCTAGTTATTGAGCCTCATTAAAACTTCCAATCAACCTCAATAATTTATCCCTCTTGGGCTTATCTTATATGGCCCATTAAATATAATTTAGGCCCAATAAGAATTATCAATATTCCAACCTTAGAATTATTAGACCATGTCGTTACAACACCATTAATATTAACATGTGAACCTAGCTATCATTAATATTAACTGTACTGTATGTAGGTTAATCCCTCTTGCTAGAAACCATTAATTAATTTCCTAACTCTTTTTCCCCAATTTTGGTTTCTTGCCAGGTGTTCTTTCTTTTATCGTCTGTTTTTTTTTTTTTTTTTTTTTT
>QEOT01000737.1:96488-168447 GCA_003123785.1 Pterocarya stenoptera
TTTTTTTTTTTTTTTTTTTTTTTCCAGTATTCTCTCTTACAATGGGGAGTAATACCATGCAAGATCTATGGTGATTAGTCTTCAATCTTGCGGCATATATCATGTGCTAAATATGTGGCAACTTTTAAACTAGTTTAAATGAGTCCTATATAGTTTAAACTAGTTTAATTATATTAAATATAAACGAGTTGTTATATATGTTAACTTAATTTACTAGTTAGTAAATAGTATATACTTGAATTACGTACCGTCTCTTGTATTGTGTATAGACCCTATGTCAATATATATATATATATAAGGTCTATATTCCGTCAATATATAAGGTCTCTATTGCTTGTAACTTCAAAATTTCCTTGTCGCCATTAGATCCCATTAATGATGGCTGTATTTGAATTCTATGCACTTCGGTCCGCGATCTTAGCCTTCGTTGGTCAGGCTTATGGTTTTCAAGCGGCTCCTGTGTTTAGGGTATATTCGGCCCACCAATAATCTTACTTAAATATCAACTACTATATTATGGGAATTTTCTACCTAAGCCTTGGTTATATCGCGGCGCCCTTGCATCCTCCATGGGCTGATAAAAGCATAATCAGATAACGTTAAATATATAATTGAAAAGGTCAACGCATAATATTGTTGATATTGTCAGGAATCCACCAATCCTACGACTTGTAGTGCAACAATAAACTCGAGGGATTATCCCCAAAAAGACAGAACAAAAGGAAGAGGTATAAAAAAGATAACGATGGAAAAAGTTCAAAGACCTGTTAATTATTGACAAAGGGATACTTCATATATGTAGAGGATTGACATTCACGAATCGTATGATGGGCATTGTATTTCCTCTTTTGATCGAGGTCTACTTGCTGTGACCATCAATAACCTTTTAGAATGACTTGTCCGTTTGGATACATAGGTGATCATCTTATTTCATCTAATCTAATTTTAATTAATAATCTTATTACTATTCACAAATCATCTCAACTCATCACATCCTATTATCCAAACGGACCCTTAAACTCAAAACTAAGAGGGGAGTTGGAAAGGGACCCTTTTACTATCTCGTCCAGCTCTTACCATTGGTCGTGCCTATTAGCGCAATCTCACTTTTTTATAAATAACTTTTTTTAAAAAAATATATACAAATTCACTAGCAGTAACTTTTTTTTAAATATTTTTAAAAAGAAAAAAAATTAAAACGTACTAGCGATCGAACCTAGGGGCCAACTAACATTTTCCTTTGAAAAGAGTAATATGTTAGGAGAAATAATATTTACATTCTTAGAGTGTGTAAGTCTTGTACTCTTTTTTTTTTTAAATAAATAAATTTTAGATCCATAAGAAAAAGTTAATTTTTTAATGACGGATTCTACTATTTTTCAAAATGAATGTGCGAGACTTACACCTTTTAGATTGTATCTAACATTACTCATATATCAATTATAATTTTATAGCGTTCAAGTAACATTAAGAAAGAGTAATTTGCAAGTCACCTGCATGCCTTTCGAAAATACAAACAAGTGATGAACAAAGAAAAGGAAAAATGTCGGCTACAAAAACTGATGAAGTAATCGTTGGGTTGTCAAGATTGACTCAAACTCAAACCCAGAACTTCACCTTTCCGTTGAAAAAAAAATAGAAATAAAGTTGAAAGAATCTGTGGCTAGGATGCCATGACAATGGACCAAAAAAGAATCTGTTAGTATTGTCCGGGAGAAAAAACCAATCGTACCAGAGATGTCAAATAGCGATGATAGAAATTCAATAGCGAGATTCAAGCGCGAGCTTTTAGGTGTCTTGCTGACATGGCGGAAAGCTTGTCGGGCACGTCATATATTATGTTATTATTTTTTTAATATCATCTTTTATCATTTATTAATATAAAATAATAAATAATTTTATGATTATTTAATATTATATTAAGATAATAAATAAAATGATGATGATAATAATCGTTCTCGTTTCATTAGTATGGTTTATATATATTATAGGTTAGATTATTTCATATATATTTAGTATATCACATAGGTCAATATATGTTTAATATGTTTAAATAAAAATATTTTATTCAACTTCCATCTTAATTTATCTCATCTCAACTCATTTCCAAACGGCACCAAATCATAATAACATGCTCTTTTAATTTACTTGTCATATTCGAATTGAACTATAAATTATTCAAAGTCAGATAACTGATATGAGAAAAGTATTACATCAAGAAAGAGTAGTTGCCACATAATTACATAATTTACAAGGGCAACCACATTGATGGACAAGCTGAAGCAAAACTCAAGATAAGACCCATTGGCACCATGAAAGTTCAAAACCAACCAGCCCCTTGGCTTACCCAACTACATATTATTATAACCGTGCATATCTTTTTTAACAAACCAAAAGAGTCCAACCTAATACTAGGAATCACTCTTGAGTGTACCTTGCGGTCAACTTTGAGAAGATCATCGCAGAAGATATAATAATTTTACCGAAAGTCAAACGCATTGAAAATTTGACAATAATAAAAATAATTGACAATACGATCTGAATAATCGCGTCATACGATTCAATGTATTGACGAATACTCCCGTATATTTGTCCATCAGGTAGAAAGAAGCACCCAAAAGAAAACCTAGCATTTTTTTGCCTTGCAGTCAGAGCAAACATTGTCCATGTTATAAGACAATTCATCACAGTCAATTCCAGCACCACCCACTTCAGAGGGTTGTTATCATTGGACATAATTTGTGCAATCTCTAATACAAATGCCAAAACCACAACAATGCAATCTATAGCTTCCATCTGGACATTCAATGATCAACTTATTAACTCGTAGTTAATAATTAGTAATGTTATTATTATATATCTTATTATTCTATGTCATACTTGTTATTGTGATATATTTTAAGGTTCCATTTGCTTACACAATACTTTTATCTCATCTCATCTCATCTCAATCATTACAACTTTTTCAAATTTTCATACAAAAATATAATAAACAATTCAACTTTTTCAAATCTCAAAATAAAAATAATACTAAAAAATATATTGTAATAATATTTTATTCAACTACTATTCAAAACATCTCATCTGAACTATGTATCCAAACTCAACCTAAATAATTTCATATATCAACTAATTATATAGGCAACCACTAAATATGTACCATTTAACAGATATGACAAAATCATGAAGTTTAAGATTAGAACAATATTTTACAATACTTTTTTTTATACAAAATCAATCTTACCACAGGGTATATAGACCTCCTACGAGGACTTTGTAGAGTATCTTGCCCAGCTTCTAGATCAACATCCGGATTAATATTTGGGCTACCAACGAAATTCGGAAACTTTTCATGAAAATTATGATTTGGAATTTCTGGAAGACCATGGTCAGGTTCTAAATCATTATCTATTGGACTACTCAAAATCTCATCACTCTCTTCAACCGACTTTACCAAAATCTCTTGTCTGTCAATAATTTGCAAAAGTTTAAACAAAGATATGTGATGCTAAGAATATATCTCAGTTGAAGATCGCCAACAAAGAAACAATCCAACTCAATTTTTTACGAAAACCAATTCGAAAGAGTCTATAAAAATATAACAACCTAGACAATATAAGCCGTTGAATACCAAGGAGTCGAGCTCTGTTTTCGACACCATCTCAATGGAGTCGAGATCTTCGACACCATCTCAATGTGTTAAAATTGGATTCTCTTCATCATTGTGCAAGTTACAATGTGGCCTAAGATGGCCTTTCTATAGGAGCGGTCGGAGTCAAGCTCTTTAACACCAACTCGACGCAGTCGAGATCTTCGACACCATCTCGACGACCCCTCTCTAGCCAGGAGCAGGAACTACACCGCAAAGGAGATTTAACATAAAATTAAACGAAAATGGAGAGTCCTCCAAGTTTTTGAAAGAGACCTGAGAATTGGTTGAATTTCCGACCCCATCAACTTCCTTTGTTTTACTCTTCGACACCATCTCAATGGTCTTCGAGGTGTCAAGCTCTTCGACACCATCTCGATGGAGTCGAGCTCTAGGACAGAGTCAAGCTCTTCGACACCATCTCAACGGAGTCGACCTCTCTTTTTTACACCATTGGCATCGAGCACGCCGACATGACCATCTCGATGGTCTTCGAGGTGTCGAGCTCTTCGACACCATCTCGACGAAGTCAAGCGAATCTTTTTGACACCATTGGCATCAACATGACGAGCTCAAGGTGTTCCGGGTCTCGAGCTCTTCGACACCATCTCGACGGAGTCGACCTCTCTTTTTGACACCATTGGCGTCGAGCATGCCGACATGACCATCTCGATGGTCTTCGAGGTGTCGAGCTCTAGGACAGAGTCAAGCTCTTCGACACCATCTGGGAGGAGTCGAGCCTTCTTTTTGACACCATTGGCGTCGAGCACGCTGACATGACCATCTCGACGACCCCTCTCTAGCCAGGAGCAGGAACTACACCGCAAAGGAGATTTAACATAAAATTAACCAATAAATGAAGAGTCCTACAAGTTTTTGAAAGAGACCTGAGAGTTGAGGTAATTTATGGCCTCATCAACCTCCTCTGTCTTACTACACCGCAAAGGAGATTTAACATAAAATTAACCAAGAAATGAAGAGTCATCCAAGTTTTTGAATGAGACCTGAGAAGTGGTCGAATTTCCTGCCTCATCAACCTCCAAGTTTACGCTGTCTCCAGTTTCTTTAATCGCAATATGTTTCATGATCGAATTTTCAGTTGTTTCTATTGGAGGCTGAAGTGTCTACTCATTCTCCAGTCCTGAAAAGAGAGAGGCCGGGGAAGGAATTAGATGGGTGAGAAATTTAAGAGGTATTGATGTACAGAGGGTGTAGAGAAACAGGGAGAAAGGAAGTGAAAGCCACTTGAATAGATTTCGTAACTCGGCCATCTTTATATTTGGACTCACTTGCATAGATTTCGTAACTCGGCCTACTTTATAGATTGAACTCTCAAACTTGATTGGTTCACGGTAGAAAAATTCATTTATTGGATTTTTTTTTTTTTTTTATCATCCAATCCAATGGTAGGATTTCTCTCTCCTTCTTTTTTTTTTCTTTTTTTTTTTTTTTAATTTTATAAACAAACTTTCATTAAAAACACGTTACAATGAATTCTTATCAAATCATAAGGCTTGATGGACAAATGCAGGAACATGCTCCCACCAAAAATTAATATAAGATACATTCCTACGACGAAGTGGGACTGTGGGACACACTTTTCCTGGAAATTGCGAGTGGGGGTGTGCCTTTGACTCGCAATCTAAAATGATTAGTACCCGTTGATCCAATTTTGACGAACGACACAGAGATAACCTCATTCTCAGGCTCTATATATTCCTCGTTCACCCATTTCCACATGTACTCTTGCTCTGAATGTATTTCATTAAACAAATTAAGGTTGTCGATTGTAGTATATCAGACGCCACTTATTTACAATTGGGCTCCAAGTGAGAAAAAAAAAAAAGAAGGATTTCATTGCCTCAATTTAGTTGCATTAATTTTCATTTTTGTTCTTTTACCCCAAGACATAATATTTTCTTGCGAGCGAAAGACAGCAAAGTTGTGGAGACATAAATTTGTATTAAATTGATAGGCTTATAATTCTTTTTTATAATTTTTATTTAATTATGTATTAAATTGAGGGTATTTATATAATACAATGTTACTTTTATAAAATTTTTTAATAAAAATATCCAGTTGTATAAAAATTATAAAGAATAATTATAACTATATCATTTTCTTTCACTCTTAGCCCTCATTTAGATAGTGAGATGAGATAAGATAATTTTATATAAAAGTTAAATAAAATATTATTATAATATTATTTCTCGACATACAAAAAAGGCAAAATTTGTTGCTTGCGAAAGACAGCAAAGTTGTGGAGACATAAATTTGTCTGATATAGACAATCATCGATTCATTAGGCATTATTTTAATTTATTTATTTTCTTTATACAATTTGCTGTGAATTTGTTTGAGCAATGAGCCGTAAAGAACACTCCCTATAATTTTATCTTAAATTTTAGGGTTGTATACCGATAGGTTCGGCGTCGGTTTCGGCGCAAAACCGAGACACCACCGACATCATCCATGAGCCTATTGAACCGGCTGCAACCGTAGGTTTGGGGAGAGAAAACCGATCATATTAGTCTCGAAGTGTGTCGGTGCGGTCTTCGGTTTACTGTCGACGTCTTCTGTGAAGGAGGAGGAACTGAGAAAGAAGGAAAAGCTTCGCCCCGTCGTCTGCCATGGAAGAAGAAGCCAATTGCAGAGGTCCCTAGCGAGGAAGAAGATGATACAGGGAAAAAGAAGAAGGGGTGGGGCGGGAGGGGGGGGGGGTTATAATTCATTTTGAAATGGCGTCCGTTCTATTGAATTTTTTTTTTTATCTTCCCACGCCTTAAAACGACGCCATTTCACTCATTTAAGTGAAATGGCGCCATTTTATAAAACATATATTCAAAAAAATATATAAACAGAAGGGATCGGCCGGTTCAGTGGTTTTCCAAGGGTTCAAACAAGCGCCGAACCACCCACGTCGATTTTCTCTCAAATCCTCTCGCTCGCCGATCGGTTCTTCACCGGTTTCGGCCGGTTCCTGAATCCGGCAGCCGATCCACGTCCCAGACAGTCGGTCCAGCCGGTTCCTGTACAGCCCTACTAAATTTTACTCATCTTTAAAAAAATCTTCTACATCTCATTCCTTATCATTTCTCTATTCTATTAAAATAATATTCTTTTATTCTTTCTTTATTACTTTTTTCTCTTACTTTCATTTACACACTTAGCTACTCAATATTTTTTCTTATGTTTTGAACTATTACTCTAGTGAATATTTTAAACAAAATTTAAATTATCTTTTTACGAGTATGATAATATTTTTAAAATTAATTTTTTATATCGTAGTAATTATTTAAATTATTTTTAAAATTATTATTTAAAACTATAATAAATGAGTATGAGAGAAAGTGTAGATGATTAGAAGAAGAATTTATTTTGTTTATTAGAATAAAATATTAATAAAAGATTATTTAAGAGATAAATAGTGATTTCCTATATTTGGAGAACCATTTGTTCAACTCCGAAGTCATAATCCTAATATAAAGAGTGAAATGGGAGGGGGTTTTTCAACTTTTCCCAAAATTCTTCCTATAATTTAAGAATAACATTGAATATTGGGCATGGGATGAGAATCCTCTTGCATGGTATGACCTATTCAACAACTGCACAATAGATTATGGAAACAAAAATTCTGTATACAACCACCTACATCCCCATTGCGGCATCGCGGTCCAACGTAGCATAAATTAGAAACAAAGTCATTTCTAACACTGCTTTTGTTTCAAAAGCCACGTCCGTCTCCCCCCATTTCATCTCACATTTTCTCTCTCGCTCTGTCTTCCATTTCTTCTTCTCCCTTCTGTCACGATTACCCTCCATCTTTGTCTTCGAGAAACCTACAGCAACACCCACGAACTCTTCTCCCTTCTTCTTCGAGAAAGCCGCAGAGCTACCCACGGCACTTTCATCACTCTGTCTCATGAAAACAGCCACAAATACTGAAACCCACGATGGCTGCACGTCAGCAGCTACTACTTCAAAAAAAAAAAAAAAAAATCCTGTATGCGGAAAGGAAAGGAAATAAAAGAAAAAAAAACACAACTTGCTTGAGGAAGCTTGCAAGACAACGCGAAACCACAGAATCTGGGTTTTATGGCCATGTACTTCAACATGAACTGCCCAAAGAACAATCTGGGTTTTGAAGGTGGTTGCGTGGCTAAGTTTCTTGGTTGGCTCTCGTTCTAGCCTCTCAAGGAGAACCATCCCTTCGGACCTTCTTCTTCTACGTGAGTTTTATGGCATATCAATTTCTTGTGTTTTACCCATTTGTTATGAAGTGGGTTTGATTTAATTTGTAGGTTTGCTGCGTCTTTTATATGTGTTTGGAAATGAATTTTGTATTTGGTCTCGCTGATTAGGATGTTGGGGTTGTTAGGGATGCTGAGTTTTGTCTAATATCAATGAACACTTTGGGAGTTTATGAACTCTTTTTCTTTTTATGTGTGTCATTATTTGTTCTTGAGCTAATTTCTTGTTCTATGTCAGCCTGTGTTTTAATTCTTTGATTGGAGATCTTCTCGGGTCTAGGCTCCTGGAACTATAATTTTGTGAGTTTGCGCTCTCTTGTAATTTTTATTTTGATTTTTCTCCTTTTGGCATACAGTAAGTTTAGTTTTTATTTTTAATATTAGCTGCTGACGTGGCAGCCCAGTTTCTCGTTGGGGGCGCAAGGGTGGTTGTCCCTAAATTCCTCGGAAACAAAATACTACTCTTACTATTCATTTCTACCCTTGTGATTTTTTATTTTTAATTTTAATTTTTTCTTTTACTTAGTGATTAAGTAAGTATTTTTTAATAATATTGTGATTTTTTTACTTTTTTAAAAAATATTTAAAAGTGTTAAAAAATACATATATAAAAAAATAAAAATAAAAATCCTTTAACTAACGTTAGTTACCAGCTGTAGCGCTAGGAGCGGTTATCGCAAGCAGAAAGTAAAAGACAGGCAGACCCTTGACAACTCTAAAATGACAGTAAAAAAAGAGTATTTAATGACAACAATTGACCCACACGTGGCACAACACCGCTCATAACACTTGGGACTATTTAGTATTTGCAACGTTATTTTGATGATAAATTTATAATTAGTTTACAGTTATTTTATTACGTCACTTAAAACGAAGGGTAGCTATGTATAAGATGACGAGTTTGAGTGATCTAGCCAAAACTCTTCATCACTTAAATACAAAACAATGTTTAATTACAAATTTTTAACTAGTTCATCTAATTATTAATTAATTATTATTCAAACATAAAAATCAATATAATTTTTATAAAATAAAAAGAAATTTTATTTACAGTTTTAAGTGCAATTACGGGTGCAATCTTATTAATGAATGGAAGTAAAAAAGGGAAAAAAATCATTTTAATAAGATATTATTGTAATTTTAAAATTTTTTTAAACACAATTGTATAGACTTCCATGAGTAATCCTCAAATGGAGACTGTATGTAAACTAGGCTACATTTGATTGCAAGGCTTAGCTGAGCTCAATCTAATTTTAAACTGAGTCTAATATTCAAATACTCAACTCTCAAATTACTAAACTCATTTCAACTCAAAAGCTCATTACACGTGGGACCCACAAATTTTTTTCAACTTAGCACATCTTTATACGTGGAACTCACAACTTTTGTCAACTTTCCATAAAAAGTATTAAACTCATCTTAACATCCAAACATACTTTAAACTCAGGTTAGATAGGTCCCATATAATTCTCTCAACTACTCAACTCACTATTGTTAATAAAGAACTAAATTCAATTAAACTCAACTCACTATTATTAATAAAGAACTGAACTCAATTGAACTCAACTCAATATCCAAACGCAATCTAACTCTAAAATACAAAAACCAATATAACTTTTACAAACTTTAAAATAAAAATAATGTTAAAATTTTTTAACTTTATAATATTTTTAATCAATTTTTTCTTTTACATTTTTTAAAATTCAATAAAACATTTTATTTTAATTTATTTTACTATTATTCACAAAACCTTAAAAGTATTCAAGACTCAAGTGTGCAAACATGCCATGTCTTTCCTTTCTAATCTTCGGCGACTAAACGAGATCCACCCACGGTCAAAAAATAAAAAAATTATGCAACCTTTTAGTTTAGACAAAGAAAGTGAAGCATCTAGGAAGTTGGAGAGGCAGAAATGGAAAGTTGGTGTCTTGGTGAGACGAGAGCATTGCATTCCCAAGTTCAAATTTTGACTAGAATTTTAAGTTTTGACTATAATATTAATTTTTAACTAGGTGAATCTATATTAGATTTGTTATTTTAAAGTTAAGATAATAATATAATATTATATATTTTAATCATATTTTACAAAAAAATATATAATATTTTGCAAATACATTTTATATATTAATTAATAATTTAATTTTTACTTAAAATAACATAAGAAATAGAATTATTTATTAATTAATAATTTAATTTTAATTTCATAATTTAATTATTACTAATGAAATAGAATAAAATAGAAAATAACGGACTATTTATCAATTGAAATGGATAATATAGACTTTAAAATAATTAGATAATATAATGGTTGTTAGAAATAATTAAAATATTACTTTGGTAAGTGTAGTGTCTAGTTAAAAATGACTATGGTGCTTAATTTACTGTAGCTCATATGTTCAATTTTAGTAGTTTGGGTAGTTCAATATAGAGAATTTTACTCATATCTAATCAAAATATGAAAATACATTGACATTTGACTAGTCCAATACCAATACTCTGCCAGAGGTTATACAGAGGAAGAAAGTTTGTCATTTTAAAACAAGCAAACATTCCATGGTTCTTGGTCTACCATAAAAATAATAAAATACTGATTTGTTGGGCATTCATTGGTTGGCGTAAACTCTACATTTACACCAAATCCGATTCAAAGTGTCACCCGCTAAGAAAAACGGTTTCAATTTTGTGTTTTGAACTGTATCTTTCATCTCCTTTCCTTTCCGATTTGGCTACCAAGTCAGCCTTTTTAAACTCCACTGATATATAATTATAAAAAATTCTATTAATTAGTTACAGCTACTTATTTGCCAAACTTTAATTTGTTAAGTCATTTAGATTCAGATATGAGTTGAAATAAATTATAATAGTTTGTGAATAATAAAAAATAATATTTTTAAAATAATATATTTTAATATTATTATTATTTTAAAATTTAAAATAATTAAATTGTTTATTATATTTTGTATAAAAATTTAAAAAAATTATTTTGAGATTTGAAAAAAAAAATTATTATATTTTGTGTGAGAATTTGAAAAAAATATAATAATAAAATGAGATAAATTGAGATAATTTGTGAATCCAAACCATTATAAATCGTGCTATATCAATAATTTAGATGATGTGTTCTCCATCCGTTTAGGATAGAATGACTATTATTATTGAATTTTTCTACTTGTAAGTTGATGTGTAAAGCACACATATGATTAGGCCAGCAACCCGAACCCAAAATACCGGGTATGTGCCAACCCGATCCGAGTATCTACATTCAAGACATCAAACCGACCAGGCCCTTCAAAACAAAATCGAGCCGAATTCGTAAGACCCGACTTAAAAAAATTAAATAAAATACTACCTCTTTCTTCTTCATCGGTAGAGGTACCTTTACCTGATCAAAAGCTACATGTTACCTACAGTCTAAGATTGCAAAATGTAAGAATAGATAATTTTATTTTTAAAATTTTTTAAAATTATAAAAATATTCTTTTTCATTTAATAAAAATATTCCTCTGCGACACCATCTCGACGGAGTCGAGCTCTCTTTTTTACAAGATGGCTACACAACAAGGGGTTGTTAATGGCGATCTTTGTAATTATACTAACATATGTTTATACTTTTTTGAAAAGATAAAGACCTAAAAGCAATTTAAAGTAGCACATGTTTATTCTAGAACCAGAGGGCTGTGCAGCATAGCTTATCCAAAGAAAAACATAGGACACCATGCGGAAGAGGGCAAGGCATGATGGAGACGGTGGCTGAAGCGACAAAGGCTTGCTCTTGACTATCCATGGTGTAGGGAGTACGACATGGGGGCTATCATGCACGAGACCGATCACTTTGGGTGGTCTTTGTTGCCCTTTTGGCTTGCTAGGTGTAGAGGAGATAGGGTGGCTAACGTTGGTTTCGTGGTTAAGAAAGATTTAATATGGGGCTGTCGTCCGTGTTCAGTTCTTCTTTCCCATTGGCTGTGGCAGTTTGGGTTTTCCCCCATCAACGGGTTGGACGTCGGCTTGCATGAGGTATGTGCTACGTGGAGAAAAGGTGAAATGTCTATTGTGGTTTTTGTTGAAGACGTGTTTTACAGCTTTTCACACACGATCACTTGCAACCAAAAGGTAAATAGGCTTGGGGGTTTGACAAGACACCTCCAATGCTTAAATCAATCAATAATAATATGGTTTCTCCATCCAAAAATTCAGATGAGATCATAATCGTACATGAACTCTATAAATAAAGCTTTTTGACTTTCTCGAATAATACTCAATAACCATCCCGCCTGTTATTTGAAATTCAAGCCTTAAGGATATTAAGGCTTATCTTATCTCTAAATGAGCTGATCACCTTTTCATCCCGAAATATCCGGGCAATTAGTGGTCTGACTCTATTGAGACAAGACTTGCATGGGGTTAGGCTTTATATTCACTAGCTTATTGGACCATGCCCTGGCCTAATCCCATGATAGTACCCAACAACCCCTTGGAAGAGGATTAGGCCCCTTCCAGTTTGCGAGGGGATTCATATGGTGGTCTCCATGGTTTCGGCTTATTTGCTTGTGTTTGACAGTGGCTTCACTGTGGCTTACGACAAGTCAAGGGTTGAGACATAGGGGAGGCCTACTGTTTTGTTTGCCAAGACTGAGGAAGGAATGTCGTGGGGGAAAGGGAAATAGAGTATATAAATAATTGAGAATTCCGACATGTAAGTTGGTTACAAAATTATCGAAATCTTTCGGATTAAGAAATCAACTGAGGGCAGGGACTACGGCTAATGAAGGTAGAGATGGTGACCAATGTATGTGTATGGTTTTATACATGGGTTTGGGATGCCGACATGTAAGTCGGTTACAAAATTGTCGAAATCTTTCGGATTAAGAAATCAAATCAGGGTAGGGTCTACGGCTAATGAAGGTAGAGATGGTGATCAATGTATGTGTATGCTTTTATACATGGGTTTGGGATGCCGAGTAAATGGACTTGTCCCTTTTCGTGGGTCTTTGGGTCTTGTGTTGAGTCCATGTTTTGGATTTTTTTTCTTAATAAAAAAAAAAACAATTAGGTTAAGTCACCTGATAAGCCTAATGGGCCGATCTTAAAGTTAAAAATTGAGCTCAATTTGTCAGATAATATTTTTGGACTTATAAATAATCTCTTGGGCACAATACCAATTAATAGAACATTCTCTTCCATAATTATTAATTGGGCTTTAACCTAATTATCAAGCCCAATTGAAAACCCATAACTTACCATATTAATTTATCAACCCTTGGTCTATTCAAAATTATCCAATAGATTGTAATTGAGTTTTCCAATATGGTCCATCTACCATAATTTAGGCCCAATAAAATTATCGTTATAATTATTGTGCTGGGTGGTTACATCTGTAAAGTCTCAATCGAACATTCCTTTACAATTTTGGGGCAACTGCATACTTATAGCATGTTACCTTATTCATCGAATTCTTTAACCACATCTCAATAACAAGTCTCCCCATAAATAAATGGTTGCATTTAAATCATAATAATATGGCGATTTAATTAACTTATCATATTCAAATTGACCTATAAATTATTCAAAATCAGATGAATGATATGAGAAAAGTATTAGATAAAAAGAGAATACTTGCCACATAATTTATAAGAGTTGCTAATGGCAGCCACATTGATGGAGAAGCTCAAGCAAAACTCAAGATAAGACTGTTGGCACCAAGAAAGTTCAAAACCAACAAGCCCCTTGGCATACCCAACTACATATTATTACAACCATGCATACATATCTTTTTTACAAGCCAAGAGAGTCCAACCTAATACTAGTACAAGGAACGCTCGGAGTGCACCTCGCGGTCAACTTTGAGGAGATCATCGCAGAAGATATAATAATTATACCGAAAGTCAAGCGCTTTGGAAAATTGACAATAATAGACATTATTGACAACATGACCTGAATAATTGCCGCATACGATTCTATGTATTTACAGATACTCTCATATATTTGTCCATTGGGTAGAACAAAGCACCCAAAAAAATAGGCATTTTTTTTCCTTGCATTCAGGGCAAAAATCGTCCACGTTATAAGACAACTCACCACAGTAAATCCCAGCACCACCCATTTCAAAGGCTTGTTATTGCTCGACATAATTTGTGCAACCTCTAATACAAATGCCAAAACCGCAACAATGCAATCTATAGCTTCCAAGATCTGGACATTCAATGATCAACTTATTAACTCATAATTAATAATTCAGTAATGTTATTATTCTATATCTTATTATTATTCTCCATCATACTTGCTATTGTGATATATTTTAAGTGATTTCATATATCAACTAATTATATAGGCAACCACTAAAAATGCACCATTTAGCATATGTGACAAAATCATAAAGTTTAAGATTAGAACACTATTTTACTAAAATTTTTTTTATACAAAATCAATCTTACCACAGGGTATATAGACCTCCAACGACGACTTTGTGGAGGATCTTGCCCAGCTTCTATATCAACATCTGGATTAATACTTGGGCTCCTACCAACAGAATTCGGAACAATTTCATGCAAACTATGATTTGGAGTATTTGGAAGACCATAGTCAGATTCTAAATCATCTCTTGGACTACCGATGAAAATCTCATCACTCTTGTCAGCCGAGTTTACCAAAATCTCTTCTATGTCAATAATCTGCAAAAGTTTTAACAAATATATAATGTGATGCTAAGAATATATCTCAGTTGAAGATCGCCAACAAAGAAACAATCCAACTCAATTTTTTATGAAAACCAGTTCAAAACAAACAGTCTATAAAAATATAATAACCAAGACAATATAAAACATTGAATACAAAGGACTGTATATATAAGATACATACGTAGAAATCAGCTGCAAGGAAAACTAGCTCCCTGCAACAGTTTGGACATAATTAAGCTAGCTACAACGTAAACTATTTTGCACCAGCAGCTCGAGCATGAATTCCGTACTTGAGCAAGCTGATCAACTCCCCTAGAACAGAATGAATCGACAGAGTCAAGCTCTACAACACCAACTCGATCTAGTAAAGCTCTACGACTGCAACTCGATCGACTCGAGCTCTACGACAGAGTCAAGCTCTTCGACACCATCTCGATGGAGTCGAGTTCTCTCTTTGACACTATCGAGATCTCGATGGAGTCGATTTCTTGGACACCATCGACGGAGTCGAGCTCTTCGATACCAGCTCAATGGAGTCGAGCTCTCTTTTTGACACCATTGGAGTCGAGCTCTGCGACACCATCTCGACGGAGTCAAGCTCTCTTTTTGACACCATTGGTGTCGAGCTCTGCGACACCGACAGAGTCAAGCTCTTCAAACCATCTCTACGGACTCGAGGGGTCGGAGTCGAGCTCTCCAACACCAACTGGACGGAGTACTCCCCAGCCAGGAGCTGGAACTACACTACAAAGCAAATTTAACATAAAATTAACCAACAAATGAAGAGTCCTCCAAGTTTTTGAAAGAGACCTGAGAATTGGTTGAATTTCCGGCCTCATCTACCTCCTCTGTTTTAATCTTCTGGTTTTGAGACTGGTTTACGTTGTCTCCAGTTTCTTTCACCGCAATATGTTTCATGATCGGATTTTCAGTACTTTCTGTTGGAGGCTGAAGTGTCTGCTCATTCTCCATTTCTGAAAAGAGAGAGAAAGGGGAAGGAAGATGGGCGAGAAATTTAAGAGATATTGATGTACAGAGCGTGTAGAGAAACAGAGAGCAAGGAAGTGAAAGACTACACACACGAGACGATGAGCAATATAATCCAGATGAAAGGAAGTGAAAACTCTTCTTAAAGCTAACAGAAAGTCGTGAATAAAGTGATCGTGACCGTGAAGAATCCATGAATCCAATCCAACGGTGATAAAGTGATCGTGACCGTGAAGAATCCATGAATCCAATCCAACGGTGATAAAGTGATCGTGACCGTGAACAATCCATGAATCCAATCCAACGGTGATAAAATGTCGGTAACCGTGTAGACCATGGAGCGGAATTTAATCTAACACTTGCAAGTGATAGGTTGTTTGTCCGCGTGCCTGTAATCTCATACTGGAAAGTATGACGGAATTTAATCTCCGTCGTACTTGCCTTTGACTCGCAATCTCTTTGTTGCAAGTTGCTTCCTTGAATCTTTCATATGGATATTCAAATATTCAATTTCATATGAACTAAGCGATAATAAATGAATAACTTCATGAGATAAATATTTCTTTTAGGGCCTTGATCAGGTAGCTCCTACAACTTAAATCTCATATCAAAAGCAAGAACTAGGAAGCATTGAGTCAGGGACAGAGCTGGAAATCTAATTTAGCAGGGGCCAAGAGACATTTAAAAACTTTGCATAAAAAAATGACATAACTCAATATATATAATATAAAAAAATACATGCTGTCTAAGTACAACTTTGAAAGCCTAAAAAAATACATGACCTTCAAATTAATTCCAATTCGCAGCAAAATGATCATAGTGCAAGCGTCTCGCGTAGTACTTAGGATATGCGCACAACAACAAAGTTTTCCTCGAGACACAACTTATATCTTCTTACATTAGAAGAACACAAATGCTTGCCAACTCAATCATACACACACATACAACAACATGAGCCACGAAAATTATGACCCTTTATTACAGAATCATGTATTTCAATTCATATTTATACATGTAAGCATATGAGTTCATAGTTAGTTTGCTTGCATTCTGTTACTCTTGTAAAGAACCTGATCTGTGATTTACCCATAGTCATTAAACAACCTTTACAGAATTTTACTTATAAAAGAAATCATGATGATCTGTAGTCTGTTTTATATGAGCCTATTTATATGGAAATTTCAATAATTTTCATTCTTTTATTTTTTATTTTTTGTTTACGATACTTATGTATAGATTCAAGGGTTCAACGATTTTGGGTCCAAGAAAAAGAAAAAAAAAAACTTGAAATCTATTATAATCATGGTTATTACTTCGTATGCTTAGCAGGCAGTGGTGGTTTTTTTCCTTTTATTACTTTGTTGATTTGGGTCTGTTTTGATAAGAATGTTTGAATGGAAGAATCTTCGAGTATTTTTATGGGTTAGATCTAGATTTATAGAATCTTTCAGGAGTATATATATGTCTGATCTTTAGGTTTGCTCATTTATAGAACTCTTTTTTTTTCTTTTTTTTATCATTTATGTTTTGGTTATGTTTAATTTTCATGAAGAAAGAATCTGGCTTTTGGATTTCAAGGAGAGATCTAAACTCTTTCAAGGAGAGATCTAAACTCTGTTTTATGTTCTTGTTTATTAATTTCGCTAAGAGAAGTGGTTGTCTTGGGTTATTTATTTGAATGAAAACTCTACAAAATATTTGTTAGTGTGGGTGTATTTGGAGAAAAAAAGGAGAATCCATTTGTGTGCTTGGATTGTGAGTAATAGTTGAAAAAAATACAGTACTGCAAGAGACAAGTTGTACCTTCAAAGCTTAAACATATTAGAGACTAGAACAGAGAAATAATCTTCCCCTTCTTTCTGTCTGGATCTCCAGTCACTTCATGTGCTTCCCCTACTCAAGTCTTGACCTCGATAACATTTTCATTTGATGCATTTGTCTATAGCAACTAGCTAGGTTTGATAATATTACCGCTACAATGATCTTTGTTGCTCATTTTATTCCCTGAATTGTCTTGAAACGAGATAATAATTTCATTTTGTTGCTCATTTGAGAGAGAGAAAGAGGATGCTGTCTAGAACAGAGTGGTGTTCGTCCTTCCTCTAGTCCTGCAGCCTTGCTCAAAGAAGCCATACATGTAATCAGTTGTAATCAGGTTTGTCACTTTTGCAGATGTGTCTGTAGTATAAATATTTGAGCCTTCATATTATTCCTTTTGATTCTCTCTTTTTTTTTTTTGCAGCCTAGAATATTTTTATTGTATAATTTGTTGACATTAGTTCCTCTTGAATGAACATGCAGGTGTGCTATGGGAAATTGCTATAGCTTACAAAAAGACCATAAATATTTAATTTTCATGGGTCCTGCAGTAAAACATGACCATTAGATATGTAATTTTCATATATCGTAATTTAGTTTTGTAATGTAATATATAAATACCAAATAATGTAATATGTAGTGAATTATATTATGTGTTGCATGCATTTTCATGATAAATATTGAATTTCTTTTTTTAAAATTGCATTTAGTTAAAAAGATAGTTATTTGTTTCTAAATTTTGTTATTTTTTACATAAAATTTAGTTTCCATTTTGATAAATTATATTATTATGCTTTGCAACATTTTTTCTTGAAAAAATTGCAATAAAATGTAGGATGTTAGATTAAAAAAGTATGCTTTTCAACATTATCTTTTTATTGAAAAAAAATTTAAATATAGGCTTTTCTTATTATAAAAAAAAAAATTGTTACCGTCTGGAACTCGGATTCAGGCTTAGGTCATAACTCAGGCTGAAACCCGGGTTCCGGGCCAGGTATACCCGGATATTCAGTTTGGAACTTGGATAAATGGTCCTACTTGTAATACAGATGATGCTTCTTTTCCATTCTAACTATCTATTGTGACATATGGGGTCCCTTTTCCATTCCAACTCTTCCTAGTTTTAGACATTTTTTGACAATAGATGATGATCATTCTCAATCAACTTGGATTTATCTTCTAAAATCTAAATCAGATGTCAGATTAGTTTTTATCTCCTTTTATGACATGTTTGCCGCACAATCTCATAAAAAAATTTGTTGTGTTAGAAGTGACAAAACTTTGGATGACATAATTTTTTTAGCTCTAAATGCATCATTCATCAAACCTTGTGTTGAGACTCCTCAACAAAAGTCTATTGTAGAACATAAACTCCAAAATCTGCTCAATGCAACCAAGTCTTTTGTAACTCACCAATAGAACCCAAACCACATAGTCTATACTTCAAAATGATTAGTCAATTATACAATTGGAACTTCATTAGAACTTTATAAAAAGCAAGAACTTCTTATTCCCAAGAAATGTGAGATTCTATACACCACCTATCATCACTTATCATATAGGGTATCACAATCTCCAATTCTTAACGTCCTCGTCGGGCCCGTCCATCCTAGATGGCATTGCTCAAGTCCTACATTTCTAATAAGGATAGGCTCTACTACCATTTGTTTAATAAAATAGAGTTAATCAGACTTAAATGTTCAAAATAAATTTAACACTTACTATTTACTACTACAATACGAATTGCAAAAATTTAATTCTAAATAATATAATTTAAATCCTTAATTATTTTCTGTACGAAAAAATAAAGTTTCTATAAAATGTTTTTGAAATAATTGATTTAAACCCATTAAAACTCAAGTTGAAATTGGAATAAGCCCATCTACAACAAAAGCCCATGTGAGTTTAGCCCATCTAAAAAGGTTAGGGTCATTTTGGTCATAACACTTAAAAGGGTTCAAAGCTTTTACAAGATAGCTACGCGACAAGGGGCTTTTAATATCAATCTTTGTAATTATACTAACATATGTTTGTACTTATTTTCAAAGCTGAAGACCTAAAAGCAATTTAAAGTAGCATAGATTTATTCTAGAACTAGAGGGCTGTGCAGCATAGCTTACCAAAGGAAAAACAGAGGATACCAAGCGGAAAAAGGTTGGGCACAACGGAGACGGTGGCTAAGGCGACGTCGGCTTGCTCTTGACTATCTATGGTGGAGGGAGTGCGATGTAGGGGCTATCGTGCACGGGACCGGTCACTTTGGGTGGTCTTTGTTGCCCTTTGGGCTTGCTGAGCATGGAGAAGATAGGGTGGCTAAGTTAGTTTCATGGTGAATGAAGCTTTAATGTGGGGCTATCGTGCGTGTACAATGCTTTTTTTCCATTGGGTGTGGAAGTTTGCAGGTAATAACTATCATATATCACAGGTCGTAAAGTCTATAATCATCTCTATTAATTATAAAGATGACAAAAATAATTGATGCATTAAGTGATTCTACTAACAATAAATGATTAACAGTTTTGTATTAATGAATATAATCAATCCTATTATATTATATCAAATTAATCCAATTTCATTAGCATTAAATAGAAAATAGTTGATGGTTAATGATCAACGATCGCATCTTGCGATGATGATCTTGTATTAATTAATACATGTACAATATTCAAATCCTACGTACTAGATCATGTCCAATTCAATTTTGTTAATTAGCATTAACTAGAAAATGGTTAATGGTTAACGATCAATGATCATGCAATCAATGGTCAACAAACAGGACATGGCTCCAATTATAAAGACAACAAATTTGTGCAGTTGTACAAACTTAATTAATTATATTAATTAGAACACTAAATGATTCTTATAACCATAAATGATTAATAAATATAAACGAGTTGTTATATATGTTAACTTAATTCTATTAGAATTAGTAAATAGTATATACTTTAATTAAGTGCCGTCAACAATCGTCTCTTGTATTGTGTATAGACCTTATGTCAATAAGGTCTATATTCCGTCAATATATAAGGTCTCTATTGCTTGTAACGTCAAATTTCCTTTGTCGCCATTAGATCCCATTAATGATGGCTATATTTGAATTCTATTCACTTCGGTCCGCGATCTTAGCCTTCGTTGGTCAGGCTTATGGTTTTCAAGCGGCTCCTGTGTTTAGGGTATATTCGGCCCACCAGTCATCTTACTAAAATATCAACTACTATATTATGGGAATTTTCTACCTAAGCTTTGGTTATGTTGCATCCTCCTGATATATTTATTATAGATTGTAATATTAAATACATGAATTTATTGAATATGGATTACTATTTATTTACGTGAACTACTATTTCAAAGAGATGCATTGGTTTACTAGTAATAATGTGTTGTTTCAAATGAAAAAGTATGAGTTCAAAATTCCACAAGTGCAATTTTATTTATAATTTTGTGAAGTGTTGGACTTGGAAAAAAACAATGCTTGAGCTGGACAAGCCTTGCACATGAGCCAAAAAGTCACAACACTTGGATGTTTGCACATGGGCTGAATAAACACTTTGATAGGATGTAATGTTTCAGAAATCAATTTAATTGAAAAGGCTCCTGTCCACTAGGCTAGCACATACCCTTTAGTCTTTAAGTGAAACATCATAACTTTTAAACCAGTAATTGCTAGTTGAAAAGTCACAAGTTAATAGTTATGATATTTTACATAGTATCACTTCATTCTTAATAAATAGGGAATGAGACCCACGAATTTTATTTTCCATTCTCCCATATCTTCAGCCACTTACACAATTTTATAGAGAAACTCTAAAGGAAAAACTTCAGAATTGTTATTTGCAGTTGGTGACTTTGTTGTATTCTGAAAGTGAATTGCTTGTAACCTGGTAGCAAACTCTTTCGAGTGGGGGCAATTATCAAACTAGTGCACCCACCCCACAACAAAACGATTTAGCAGAAAGAAAAAATAGGACATTAGTTAATATGTTAAATGCTATAATTTTGAATGCAAAATTGTCTTTTAATTTGTGGAGAGAAACATTGCTCACAACATGTTATTTGCATAATAGAATATCTTCTATAAAATTCAAGATTTCAACATAAAAATTGTGGAGAGGTAAGAAACCAAATCTAGAAGACCTAAGAGTATGGGGTTGTTTAGCCTTTTATAGAGTTTTGGACCCAAAAAGAGCAAAATTAGGTCCAATGGCAATTAAGAGTGTTTTTGTAGGATATGCTGAGAATTCTAAAGCATATAGACTTTGGGATATGGATTCTAAAGTTATAGTCGAATCAAAGGATATAGAGTTTATTGAAGATAAATTCTATAATGACTCTAAAATAGTATCAGATCCTACTCAAACACCAGAATCTGACTTGAGTCAAAAAAGGAATTGTATAATTCCTAACACATTGATTGAATCGAAGAGTAGTCAAAGAGTCATAAAAGAGAAAAGTTTGGATCTAGATTTTGTGTCATCTCAGGCTATTGTTTTCCTTTTGGAAGGAAATAGAAATGGTGTTTTAAATAAGCTATCCATTCTATTAAATATAGATGAAGATAAAAATAAAAAATAAAAAAAATAAAAAAAAATTTAAAGAAGCTATGACTTCTAGAGATGTTGCATTTTGGAAAGAGGCAATAAATGATGAAATTGACTTAATATTGTCAAACAATACTTGGGTTTTAGTTGATTTGCCTCCTAGATCAAAACCTATTGGTTGTAAGTGGTTATTTATGAGAAAATACAATACAAATGGGTCTCTTCAAACTTTTAAGGGTAGATTAGTAGCCAAAGGTTTTAAACAAAAAGAGGGCATAGACTATTTTGATACGTATTACTCAGTGGCTAGATTTACATCCATTAGAGTGCTTATGGCATTGGCTTCAATATATAACTTATATGTACACCAAATGGATGTTAAAACTGATTTCCTAAATGGTGAACTGGATGAAGAGGTGTACATGGAGCAACCTGAAGGATTTGTTATGCATGGGCAAGAAAAGAAAGTTTGCAAATTAATTAAGTCATTGTATGGATTAAAGAAAGCACCAAAACAATGACATGAGAAATTTGATTCGGCAATTTTATCTCATGGATTTAGGCATAGTAATGCTGATAAGTGTATTTATTCTAAATTCACAGATTGTTATAGTGTTAAAATGTCTTTATGTAGATGACTTGCTTATATTTGGAACAAATGTGGAAGGAATATCTAAAACTAAGAAGTACTTATCTTCAAAGTTCAAAATAAAGGATCTTAATGAAGTTGACACTATTTTGGGTGTCAAAGTAAAGAAACATAGTTGGGGTTATGCTTTATGTCAATCTCATTATATTGAAAAAATGCTTCTTAAATTTTAACACTTAGGAATTAAAGAAGTAAATACCCCATATGACTCTTCATTTAAATTAACTGAGAATGCTGGTAGAGCGGTTGCTCAGTTAGAATATGCTAGTGGAATTGGCAGTTTAATGTATGCAATGCATTGCACTAAACCAGATATTTCCTTTGCAATATGTAAATTTCTAGATATTTGGGTAATCCTACTACGGAGCATTGGAAAGCAATTAGTAGAGTCTTTGAGTACCTTAAAAGAACTAGTTCGTTAGGATTGTATTATACTAGTTTTCCTACAGTACTAGAAGGGTATTGTGATGCTATTTGGATTACTAGTGCAAGTGATAATAAGGCTACATCTGGTTGGGTTTTCACCCTTGGTAGTGGAGTTGTTTTATGAGCTTCTAAGAAACAGATATGTATTTCACATTCTACAATGGAATCTGAATTTGTAGCCTTGGCGACAGTGGACAAAAAGGCAGAATAGCTGAGGAATTTGTTATTTGACATAAAGTTGTGGCCACAACCGATGTTAGCCATTTCTTTGCACTGTGATAGTGAAGCTACTATGTCTAGGGCTTATAGTAAAGTCTATAATGAAAAATCTAGATATATTAGCTTAAGACATGAATATGTCAAACAATTAATAGGTGATGGTATTATCACTATTGTATATGTGCGATTGACAGATCCTTTCACAAAAGGATTCTCGAGAGATATGGTGAATAGTACATCTAGTGGAATGAGTTTGAAACCTTTCCCTTAAAAGTCACCTGTAATAGGAACACAACCTTATACTATTAATAAATAGTCTAAGATTTAATGGGTAATAATAAGTTACAGTTATGTTGATAAGATAACACTGAAATTTAATTTAATGTGAGAAATCCTTCCAAGATAGTTAGTGCTGGCTGTTATGCTAAATGTAGGATGAGTATTATACTCTTAATGGAGTTCAATATTTGTATAAGTGTCTGAAGTAAAATAGACAAAAAGAAACTTTACCTATGTGAACATAAGAGGTGGGGACAACTTCTAGCAAAAGTTTAAGGTTTACTTTTGTAAATGTTCATGAATATCAAGATGGAGCACATGGATTAATGCAAATAATTAGTGAGTTATCTCGTTAAAATTGGATAGAATCATGTGTGTGGTATTTCCTTTCTTAACGTATAGAATCTTGGTTTAAGCCTAGGCTACCATTAACTTTGTTAAGAATTTGAGAAACTTACACTAATTGAATGTTTAAGTCGAGAGATACCTTCTTGTATGCATGAGGATATCAGTATTTGACTGAAAATTTAATATCGCAATCTAAGTGGAGGATTGTTATAATTATTATAGATTGTGATATTAAATATGTGAATTTATTAAATATGGATTATTATTTATTTACGTGAACCACTATCTCAAAAAGATGCATTGGTTCAGTGGTAATGCTGTGTTGATTCAAATGAAAGGGTATGAATTCGAAACTCCATAAGTGTAATTTTATTTATAATTTTGTTAACTTTCATCTTAATTCATTTCATCTCAACTCATATCCAAACGACACCTAAATCATAATAACATGCTCTTTTAATTTACTTATCGTATTCAGATTGAACTATAAATTATTCAAAGTCAGATGACTGATATAAGAAAAGTGTTGGATCTAGAAAAAATAGTTGCCACATAATTTACAAGAAATGGCAACCACATTGATGGACAGGCTGAAGCAAAACTCAATATAAGACTGATTGGCACCATGAAAGTTCAAAACCAACCAGCCCCTTGGCTTATCCAACTATATATTATTACAACCATGCATATCTTTTTTACAAACCAAAAGAGTCCAACCTAATACTAGGAATCACTCACTCTGCACCTCATGGTCAACTTTGAGGAGATAATCGCATAAAATATAATAATTTCACCGAAAGTCAAAACGCTTCAAAAACTTTACAATAATAGAAATTATTGACAATATAACCTGAATAAATGCCGCATACGATTCTATGTATTTACAAATATTCCCATAAAATTTTCCATCGGGTAGAAAGAAGCACCCAAAAGAAAACCTAGCATTTGTTTGCCTTGCAATCACAGCACACATTGTCCACCAAGACAACTCACTACAGTAAATCCCAGCGCCACCCACTTCAAAGGCTTGTTATCGTTCGCCATAATTTGTGCAACCTCTAATACAAATGCCAAAACCGCAACAATGCAATCTATCTCTTCTATCTGGACATTCAATAATCAACTTATTAACTCGTAATTAATAATTGAGTAACGCTATTATTCTATATCTGATTATTCTCCGTCATACTTGTTATTGTGACATATTTTAAGTGATTTCATGTATTAAATAATTATATAGGCAACCATTAAAAATGCATCATTTAACAGATGTGATTAAAAATCATAAAATTTAATATTAGAACAATATTTTCCTAAACGTTTTATATAAAATCATGAATCTCACCACAGGGTATGTAGACCTCCAACGAGGACTTTGTAGAGGAGCTTGCCCTGCTTCTGGATCATCATCCGGATTAAGACTTGGGCTCCCACCAAGGGAATCCAGAACAATTTCTTGAAAATTATGATTTAGAGTTTCTGGAAGACGATGTTCTGGTTCTAAATCATCATCTTTTGGACTACTCAAAATCTCATAACATTCACACTTGTCATCCGAGTTGGCCAAAGTCTCTAGTCTCTCAATAACCTGCAAAAGTTTTAAAAAAATATATGTTATCCTGAGAATATATGTAAATTGAAGATCACCAACAAGGAAACAATCCAACTCAATTTTTTATTGAAAAAGTACACAGAGCAGCGTTGAGGTAAATGAAAGCCAGTTCAAAACAAAGAGTCTATAAAAATATAACAACCTAGGCAATATAAGCCAACAAATACAAAGGACTGTGTACGATAAATACATAGAAATCAGCTGAAGTAAAATTTAATAACCCTACAACAGTTTGTACATAAGCTAGAAATAGGAACACTTCTCGCAACTTAACAACACAACTATTTTGCACCAGCAGCTCGAGCATGAGTTACGTACTTGCGGGTAAAATTAACCAACAAATGAAGAGTCCTCCAAGTTTTTGAAACAGACCTGAGAATTGGTTGAATTTCCTGCCTCATCAACCTCCTCTGTTTTAATATCCTGGTTTTGAGACTGGTTTACGCTGTCTCCAGTTTCTTTCAACGCAATATGTTTCCTGATCGGATTTTCAGTTGTTTCTGTTGGAGACTGAAGTGTCCGCTCATTCTCCATTTCTGAAAAGAGAAAGGCGGGGGAAGGAAGATGGGTGAGAAAGTGAGAGAAAGGAAGTGAAAGAAATGGAAATACAGAGGTAGAAGAAATGCAAATGCCGGTTTCGCATCCAAGGGTGACTTGGTGAGTTCGTTATAATTAATTTACAATTATTTTATTAAGTTACTTAAACGAAGGGTAGGCTGGTAGCTATAGCCTATGTATAAAAGATGACGGAGTTACATTTACTTATTTGCCAAAATTTAATTTGTAAGATCTTTTCAAATTAAATAGTACTACACCAATAATTTGGATGATAAGCTCTCCATCAATTTAGGAATAAAATGACTATTATTATTATATGAGTTCTTCTATTTGGAAGTCGATATGTAAATCATACTCATTATTTTATTGACATGATAAGACTTGAATTGCAACGTATTTTAATTTCAAATTTCTCTACCAAATCGAATCTTTGTCATATTTATTTGAGAGCATTCCGTAATAGAATACCACTCGACAATCCAAAAATGAGCTCGGCTCGAATCAATTACAATCCTAATTATGGCTTTAAACCACACCAGGGATAAAACAGTATAATCGTTTGTTTTGGAGCATACCGTAAGACAACATGATGACCACTTTCCTAGCATATATGTTCTCATAGCATAAATATATATATATATATGACAAATGGAAATAGATATTTCATACCATATATGTTCCCAACATGGCACATTAAACCACAACTTTTTATAAGACATTACTACCCTCAGTGAAGAATGAATTATATTTCTTGTACTGCAAAAACTATATATGAGAATGTCTTCAAAACGGATTCGGTGTAAAACCGTATTTTACACCATTCAATATGAGGCTAACACTTCATGCTCTCATTGCTTTGAAGATAGAGCTTATCACACTAGCTAGATGAAAACCCAATTAAAAGTTTAATCTCCCAGATGTCGTCTCTGCATCTCAAAAAAACACATCTGAATATTCAAAAAATGGTTGAAAACCTTTGGTGTTAGTAGCTTTTGTATCCAGGTACAGCATTTGGGCTGTGAAACTGGAAGAAAGTTTTGGCTTTTGGCCCTCATACCTATTGTCTCCACTGGGTTTCTGCCAAGAAATTACATCAGGAGAGGCCATTGCTGGTGGTATTCAGAGCTTGGTACTCTCTCTATTTTGTTAGGCCTTGCTTGAAGATGTTGGAATGCTGTTTACGTAAATAAGGTGAATGGAGATAGAAGTTTAAGAAAATAGATGAAGATGGAAAGAAAGGGAAGAATTTCATTCAGGAAAAATCAGCCATGGGTCTGTTCGAGGCGACCCAACCTCCACAATTAGTCTAGAAAGATCTCGATTCTTTGAGATGGCTACAACGTTTCCCTTCTTCCCTATATACCTCTCTTAACAGAATTGAAATACATGAAATGAGGAAATAAAAATAACAGTGAATGA
The DNA here is from genome assembly GCA_003123785.1 of Pterocarya stenoptera. NCBI lineage: Eukaryota > Viridiplantae > Streptophyta > Magnoliopsida > Fagales > Juglandaceae > Pterocarya > Pterocarya stenoptera. Next base: position 123,915 of record QEOT01000737.1, read on the forward strand.
CAGTAAAGTAAAATAAAAGCAGGGTCACAGCCCTTAAACACTGCGTTTCAAGTAATTGAAACGCAGTGTTGAGATAAAATAAGCCAGCAAGAGAAGCTTCATGTGCGCTGCGTTTTATTACTTCCATGCACTACGTTTCATCCCTCATTGCCAAACGACGCCGTCCCGCGATCTCGTCCAAACATAACTTCAGTTTACCCCTTCGACTTCAAACAGAACACTTCGACTTCGAACAACAAATCAGCCCCATTCCGCGTACGCCATCCTCCATTTCTAGGGTTTCCGCGCACCACCGGTCCACCCCTTTGCCATCGGCGAGGACCCTAACATATTTTGTATAGAATTGCATTCGGTACCATCACTCCCATTCCTTTTTTATGAAGTCAATAAAAAGTGCTTCCAGGCTTTGGGTTTTGGCCTAGGAACGAAGGGCTGGAACCGAATCTAGCGAAAATGTGTTTTCTTTTTCCTTCTCATATTATCCATTTCTATTTTGAGGAGAGAGAGCGATGGGCTTAGGAGATAGAGACTAGCTTGAGGAGAAAGAGAGAGATCTCACTTGAGAGGGCTGAGGCCACAGACTTGAGAGGAGACATAATAAGTGAGTTTTATCAGGTGTATCTTAATGAGCATTGCTGTTCATAAGCTTATACATCACACATCATAATTTTTTTTTATTTTAAAAATTTTTGTTAGTTTATTTTTTTAAAAATAATTGAATTATTCTATTCATCATCTATATAACACACATTTAATAAAAGAAAAAATTAAAAAAATCACAAAAAAGATAGTGTGTGATGTGTGAGACTTATGAATAGAATTTTTCATATGTGAATATACGGTAGAGATAATGGAAAGCTGACGTGCTCATTTATCATTGGAAAGTGTAAAACTGGCTTTTCCACCTCATCTGGCCTATATATATTGGAAAATGTTAGGGAGTTCGTTTTGGGCTCCCGTTTATCCTTCTCGTCTGAGGTGTAAAGACCAAATATATATTTTAGAAATATCAAATCACAACATAAAATTGCGATAGAAGTAGGAAGATATATAGTGCATCATGTGATAATCGAACTTGTCCAATCAGAACATCCTCAATGGATTAGTCAAAATTAAATGATACTTTTAATGAATGTGAAATAAATTTGACCTTTGGCTATTCCATTCACATAAGTTTTCATATTGGAATAGTTATTTTTTTTATATAACAATAAAATAATATAATATGAATTTGGCTTTGGTTATTCACATCAAATCTCTACATTGGATTATCTATTTATTCATTATATAGTAAATAGTAAATAGTAATTAATAGTTAAAAAAATATTTAATTTTTATAATTATTATTTTATTTTATCATATTTTACCATTCTACCTATTAAATATTAATTAGTAATCATATTCTAATTAAATTATATTAATTAGTAATCATAATCTAAACAAAAAATAAAAGGTTTGGTACCATGTGAGGCCCCTGTACATGAGCCATTCATTAATTGTTTTTTTCTATGAGTAAACTAAAGCTGTGCATTAATAATTACTTAAAAAATATAGATATTTACTTGAAAGTAGTTAATTTACTTGAAGCTGTGCCTCCCAAATATCACCTAGTAATACTACTTTCGTTCAACTTGAAAGTAGACATGAAAGCAATGAGAGAAATAAATAATAAAATATACATTTGATATATCTACAGTAACTAACAAATTTGAAAATGATTTTGATGTTCACTATAACTAAAGTCTAAATATTTGAATTTTAGTTAATTTATTGTGATCATATTTTAAGATCTAATAGTTAAATATATGATAGATTTAATTTTTAATTAATCCATTGAGATGCTCTTCTTGTGCTTGTTAAAGTGCTTGTCATTGACAGACGAGATTTGCCGAACTTGGTTGACAGAGCGATCAGATTTTGAGGAGTCCAAGATGCCCCCAAAGCCCCAGTGGGCTTATCGGGAGCCCATGTAGGAGTCTAGGTATTAATCCAGATGCCACCAAGTCCTCGTTAGAGGTCTATTTTATGTGTGGTGAGATTTTTCTTCTTTTTTTCTTTTTTTTTTTTTAAGAGCCGGTAGCCACCCTCATAGCGACCTAGTCCCAAGTTTATTAATCAGTTCTCATTTATGATGAAAGAATATCGTGATTACAAAACTAGCATATGGGAGTTACAAATAAGAAAACACAACCTCTCAAACACAAACCAACCAACAAAAGAAAAAAGAAAACCAGACCCAGAAAACAAAGCAGCACTAAAGAGGCCTAAGGAAAACTAAACATGCCTAATAAAAACTAGACATGCCTATCAAAACAGAACTACAAAAGCCTAAAGGAAAAAATAAACTAAACAGGCCTAATAACCAGAAAGAAAACTAAACAAGCCTAAAGACAAAGCAACCTTAGGTACGAATAGCAGGCAACTCAGCCTTATCGATCCGAATAACACCCTTAACGAACCTTGGCAATTGTCGCAACTTTGCATAAACTACATTACTGCCTAGCTCCCCTTTTTTAGCTAAAAAATCAGCCGCTTGATTCCCTTCACGGAATTGATGAGCAACACGAGTGTCCATACCTTGCAATTCCTGACTAAGCTCCTCCCAATAATCCCATAAATACCAAAGAGTGCATTTTCCTGACCTTAGCCAATCCACAATCAACATAGAATCACTTTCAATAATAACCTTAGAAAAAGAAAGGCTTTTACAAAGCTGAATCTCTTCCAAAATAGCTCTCAATTCAGCTTTGTTATTTGTTCCAAGACCAAAATGAGCCGAGAAAGCTACTTTAAAATTACCATCCATATCCCGCAAGATTCCCCCACTTCCCGAAGACCCTGGATTATTTCGACAACTCCCATCGCAATTTAGCTTAACCCATCTCGACGGAGGCTTAGACCAAGTAACGATCCTACATTTCCGGTTAATAATTCTCGGCATCTCCAAATTTAGAGCATTGAGCACATCAAGATCCTCTTTGTTGAGCTACCGTTGCACTTTCAGCTCAGTTGCCAACTTTTTGTAACAGAGGACCACACTTGCAGTGCATTTATGTCCAGCCCCTCCATAACTTTGCATCTTCTAGTCCATAAACACCAAGTAATAATAAACGGAATCAGGCCAATCAAATTACCCACAAAAGAAGACTTTTTAACACAAACCAACCAAACCGATAGTCTAGCCTTCCATGTACTGAACATCAAGCAGGGCACCTTCAGAAGGCTACTCGCAAACTCCCAAACCCAAGAGGTAATCTGACTTGTGACAAGAATATGGTCTATGCTTTCCCTTCGCACGCCGTATACAACAATCACACGCCGACGCAGGAGAAATCCCTTTATGTTGAATGCTTCCATCTGTTGACAAACAATGAAACCAAGCTCTCCAGTTGCAGATGGAAACTTTTTTCAGTAATCATTTATTCCAAAGCCACTCGTGCCACTGCATTTGAGTTCCTTTTTCCTGAATTACCTCCCACGCAGTAGTAGTAGAAAAAAGACCATCCGAAGTTGGTTTCCACACACAAATGTCCAACCCAGTTCGCCCAGGAATTTTTGTATGCAAAATTTCGTCTGTGATTGTCTCCCCCACTAGATCCTTCAACAGGTCAACATTCCAAGCCTGATCCCTCCAACAGTCCCGAAGCTAACCATCTATCAAACAAAAAAAAAAAGAATTCCCATCACGCAACAGAATCTGAACGTTGTCAATAACTTCTGGGACGAGCTTCATTAGTGACTTCCACATTCTTGAATCTGTAGCTCTAGGATCACAAGACAAGGGATGGCCATCCCTTAGATATTTAGCATGGAAAAAATCCGCCCACAACCCTTCGAACGTTAATAAACGATATGCAAACTTCATATGAAGCGAATTATGAACCTCATGTAGATCTCTCAACCCCAGACCGACTTCATTAGTAGGTTTGCAAATTTTAGCCCATGATCTCCAATGCAATTTTCTTTTTCCTTCCACCTCGCCCCAAAAAAAATTAGATAAAATAGAATTTATTGGATCGAGTGTCCCCTTTGGAACAGTTATCACTGAGAGAATATGAATAGGCAAACTAGACAACACATGTCTCAATAGAATTAATCGAGCACCTTGAGAAAGTAACCGAAATTTTCAGCCCGCAACTTTTTCCGTATTTTCTCCACTAGCGGCTCAATGATACGAGAAGTAAGTCATCCTATAACAAGCAGAGCACCCAAATAGGTCACAGGAAAATGACCTTCCTTAAAACCTATCACCTTCAACAATTCATGTTTCCTAGACAAATTTATAAATTTTGAAGGAAAAATCACCGATTTCTCCTGACTTATCTTTTGGCCAGACCAACTTTCATAAAGAGCCAAAATCTCAACAAGTCGCTTAATGGATTTTTTCCCCCCATTAGAGAAAATCAGCAGATCATCAGCATACAACAAATGAGAAACTAAAGGAGCCCCCACAGGATGATAAAATCTCCCAATCAGACCATTGTCAAAAATTTTTCGAAGTATCTAGTTAACACCTCCTCCATGATAATAAAGAGGTACGAAGATAAATGATCCCCTTGTCTCAACCCCCGCGTAGATTGAAAAAATTCTTTAAAGGTTCCATTCATCATCACCGAAAACTAAGGAGACCTTATACATTCACCAATCAACTTACAAAAAATATGGGAGAAGCCGAAGGATTTAAGAACACCCAATAGAAAACTCCACTCCACCCGATCATAAGCCTTAGCCATATCAATTTTAAGCATGACATTACCACCCAAAGTTTTTCTATGAAGGGAATGCACCATCTCTTGAGCAAGGGTGATGTTTTAAAAAATACTGCATCCCGGCACAAAAGCACTTGTTCATGAGAAACCAACTTTTGAATAATCTGAGTCAGACGAGCCATAATAATTTTTGAAAAAACCTTATAAGCCACATAACACAAACTGATAGGATGGAATTTATCAAAGCTAGACGGATCAAGCACTTTCGGAATTAATACAATAAATGAGAAAGTAAAAAACCTGGATAAAGTACCACCATTGAAAAACTCCCTAGCAGCTTCAATCAGATCATCTTTAATAATCTCCCAACATTTAATATAGAAACCAGATCCGAACCCATCAGGCCCCGGACTACTTTGCTGAGGAATTGAAAACACAGCTTCTTTTACTTCAGTTTCAGTCAGATCCGCACCCAACATTTGGTTATTCACATCCGAAATAACAGGAACAATTAAGCTAGATAAATCAGCTTACCATGGAGGTCGATCAAGCCGCAATTATCTAAACAATCATTAAACTCGGACATGGAGATTAATGGTCGAGGATGACCACCAATTCGTTCTGAATCCATCCGAATTGCATTGAAATCACCTATCACCATCCATGGAATATTCGTCAACTGACGGTTCTCTAATTCTTCCCATAATCCTCTTCTTCCGTATAAGAACATTTAGCATAAACAAAGGTTATAAACAACCTTTGATTTGCCGAAGACCACCAACCCAATATCATTTGCAACGTACCAAAAGCCATTTGAAACTCATTTGGCTCCTTCCAAAAAATCCACAATTTCCCACCCACAGACACATTAGAACAAAAATAATTAAGCGTCAAGAAAGAACCTGTAACAGACATTCAATTGTCACCAATAAAAGGTTCCGCAATCGCACAGAGGTTAATATCTTTTTTGATGATAATCGACTTTAATCTCCTATTCGAACTCCCCAGTCCTCTGACATTCCAGTATAAAAAAATTCTCAATCATAAATTTAGCTTTTGTGATCGGGTATGCACCCGTTGGGACTTCCTCACTGTCTTGTCTAACCTGATTGTTAATAATCCTGCATCCGAAAGATCAGCTCCCTCAGAGTCATAAGCCTTGTCTTTGCCCCTTGAACCTGACAATTCTCCTTCGTCCTGATCCGAACAATATCCCCTCTCTACTTCCCCTTGGATTCCACTTTCGTCTAGCACCTTTTATGTATCATCAACCAAGGAATTTGGCACAACAGAGGACTCACCCTCTCTCAACTGCAGCGTCCCCGAGGCCACTTCATTCACTTTATCACACCAAACCTCTTCACACTCTTCATCACTATCTTCCTCTTGAGTTTCCATTCTTTTCACTGAACCTTGGCGAAGGTCTTTCAAACTCTCTGATAGTAACGTACTCGGCCCCTATCCTGACTTCTCTATATCCGCAGACTCACCCTCACAATTCACTGCCATCCCTGCATGTATAGCTATAGATGTTCCCTCAATATTTCCAACTTGCACCACATTAGCATTTGTTTCCTCTTGATTAACCTGCAAATTTTCACCCAGTAATTCCATGTTTGTTTCCATCACCTTATCATCTTTAGTACCCAAAAGCTTACCGTTACCATCAGATTTCTTTGGTTGCCATACTTTTTTTCTCTTTCGGCTGCACATCCTCCTTTCGTCTCTCCCCAACCCTGCAGACCACAGCCGTATGACCTTGTCTAAAGCATTTCATGCAGTAGTATCCCTGTTTTTCATATCTAGCCTTCTGCCAGATAATTTTGTGGGCGAGACTACAATAGGAAAACCTTTCACAGGTTCCACCGTCAAATCCACCTCCACACAGATTCTGGCACCCGTGGCTCTTGAGCGATTCAAAGTCGCATTATCCGTCCCTAGGTAATGGCAAAAACGAGTTGCAAAGATCTGAAGACAATCACGATGATAGAGATGCATAGGTAATCCGGGAAGGGAAATCCATTGAGGAGCCAATGGAGATTCCTTGCGTAAATCAAAATCCTTTGTCCATCTAAACAGTCGAAACAAATTCCCTTCCATCACCCTTCCTTCTCTAGCCCATCCATGCACGAAATCACATTCAGTTTTCATCTGAATTACAACATGATAGTCATCCATAAAACTAATCGTCGAAATCTCAGCCAAACCCCACTTTTCACCACGTTTAATCTAATCACATCAACAGAAGGCCGAACATGTAGGAATTTGGTAACAATTGCAAACTTGTATTCTTCCGCCGCCTTTGTCATCTTTGTTTCTGTAAAAATAAATCCAAGTTCACCGTTTATCTCCACAGGAAACCGAGGAGGGATTTTGAATGTTGAATCTACCGGTTTGGAAATAGCAGCAGCGTACGTCGCTGGAACATCACCAGGCCTAACGCTCCCCGCCGATGGCAACGCCATCAGTGGGCTGAGCCACCGAGAAATAGCCAACCCTAGCCGTCAGATGCTAGCAGGCAACCCAAAAAAAGAAAGTCCGAGATATCCGCACTATCCAAAACAGAATGATATGAAACGAGAGAAAAAATTCGCCCCAATCGCCTATCCGCCAACCACATTACAAGGCCTAATATGCATCTATGTTGTGATAAGCTTGATTTTTCGTAAACAAAGTTTAAAATAAAATATTATTTCTTACCTTAATTTTGTTACTCCCAATCACATTTATATATTGGTGTAGACATAATAGTGTGGGTTCTTCAAAAAATTTTAAAGTTGCATTCACTTTTGAAGAAGCCAATAATAGTGTGGGTGTCTTCCAATGGCATTTCAGATTGGAAGAGCTTCACTTAAATGAAACACTTAATGTTTGGAAGTTTTTCAAACAGAAAATTCTCATTTCATCTCATTTCATCTCATCATTACAACTTTTTCAAATTCTTACATAAAATATAATAAACAATTCAATTTTTTTAAATCTTAATTCAACTTTTTCAAATCTCAAAATAATAATAATATTCAAAAATAATATTTTATTCAATTTTTAACTTTGATCTCAAACTAAAAACTCTCATTTCAACATTCAATCCTAACCTTACTCTTTTCTTTTTACTTAAATGTGAAGAGCTTCACCCTTTGTTCGCCAACCACCGCAAATCAACAAATGTCAAAAAGCGATGTAAATAGCGTATTGGAAGTCAATAAGTCAACATGCATTATTTAACATAGTATAAATCATATATAATAGATGAAGTGTAAAGTATGGCGTTGCAATTATAAGAATAAAACTAAAATTATAAGCGGGTAATGGAAACTTTTTTTTCCCTCCTTTTCGAGAGCCGGCAAGGGAAACTAGATGTCAACAAGCGGCACATAATTTTTTTTATATTTTTGATACATGGGGAGGGAGATTCGATCATTGATTCTCTTAGTGAGAAACCAAGGTGTTACCAATTGATCCAAAGGATCTTGGTATATTTGGGACATAAGATAAGACATAAAATTTTTATCTTATTTCATTTCATCATTATAATAAACAATTCAACTTTTTTAAATTTCAAAACAATAATAATATTTTAAACTTTCATCAAAAATAAAAAATTCTCATCTTACTCTCCAAATCTATCCGTAAGAAAATGATAAATTTAACACTATCATAAAAAAAATTATTTTTTTAATAATAAATTCTATTATTTTTTAAAATAAGATACACAAAACTTGTATACTCAGTTCTGCCACCCAATTCAAGCCAAGGCTAGGAGTTTTGCCTACTTGACATCACATCACGAGCTATAGTCTCAAGAACTAAATATGAGAGATTTGAATAGTGAATTGAGATAAGACGAGATAATATTAAAATTAAAAGTCGAATAAAATATTATTAAAATATTATTTTTTAATATTAATTTTATTTTAAAATTTGAAAAAATTGAATTGTTTATTATATTTTATATAAATGTTTGTAAAAATTATAATGATTAGATAAAATGAAATGAGATGAGATTGGTTAATATAAATTTTGAATCCAAACCTCCCATCATTTTTGTGTGAATATATATCTCTTATACGATAAAAAGCCGCTATAGGCAAATAAATAGAATAAACAATACCTTTGTTCGACACTTCATTCTTCCACTTATGTGCCTCTGTGTCCGGTCCTATTGCGGTTTTGTCATTTGTTTTCCACAATTTCCTCTTCACCAAAACCACAACATTCTTGTGGCCTGAACCCCATGTGAAATCAATTCTCTTCCTCACAGCAACCTAAGCACAACCTCACCGTAAATCATCACAAAATCAATCACAGAAGGCAACAAAGGTAAGTCCTCTTCTCTTCCCTGTCAATTTCCCTCTCTTTTACCAACAGTTAACTCATTGACCTGTACATTTCGTTCTACCATCGTTGACCACTGCAGGAAACGTCGGATCACCACTGGGCAACCCAGAAATTGCTGGCCAGCTACTTTACGTTGGATCCCCACCTTCTCGGTAAGCCACGCCGGAATCTTCCTCCTCTTTCCTTCCATCATGATTCTGAGTATAGCAGACCCAAAATTTATTCTTGGCCAACCACCCAGATCTTCTATCGGAGCTCCATTTTTTACTTGGTGAGTTTTGAATCTTAGTATCGCAATGTGCTTCCGCTTCCTCACTCGTAAAGTGCACGCTGGTGTATTTCCTTTTTATTTTCTTGTTGTAATTGACCCAAATTAGTAACTAAACTTATGGAGGGAAAGAAGTAAGAAAATGAAAGAAGATGATGTAAAGACTAAGGAAGAAGGAGAGAAATTGAAAAAAAAAAAAAAAGAAGAAGAGAGAAGATCGAGAGAGAGAGTTTTTGTATGAATATATTTCTGTACCTCCTTCTCCATTCAATATGTTTTTATAGTTACAGAATGTGCAACACGACACCGTTTGCAATTGTATCAAAACGCACATTTCACTTATTCACTTATCAACTAAATGACCATGTCGCACTTACTACTTCTTACATATAAACGACACGTGAAGTAGACTGCTAACAGAATTAACTAACAACCTCTTTCCTCATCAAGTGCCTTCATGATTCGATCATACATTTACATCTGAGTGTTGCAGTTCATTACACACCCCTCTCCTTTAAAGTACCTTGCCCACAAGGTGAGGATAATGATGTTTTAACTGCCAGTATGGTTCCCAAGTGGCGTGCTCAAGATCAGTTCCCTGCCAATGAACCAAAACTTCAACTAATGGTCGATTGTTGTACTTTTTGGTGTGCCTTTGTAAAATAGATAGGGGCTCAGGCACTAATTCTCCATGACTATCGACAGGAGGTAAGGTTGAGAGGGGAGATACATGCTGTCCAACTTTTTTCTTTAAACAAGAGACATGAAATACGGGATGTAGTTGAGACTGTGGTGGTAATTGTAATCTGTAAGTAACCTGGCCAATCTTTCCCAAGACTTGAAAAGGCCCATAAAAGTTTGGAGATAGCTTCATATTCCTTCTGACTGCCAAAGACTTCTGTCTGTATGGTTGGATTCGTAAAAATACACAATCCCCTACAACAAAGGACCTCTCAGTATGCCTCTTATCAAATTGAGTCTTCATTCTTTCTTGAGTCAGCATCAAATTACTTCTCAAGGTGTCTAAAATCTATTCTCGAGTTCTTAAAATTTCTTCCACAGCTTCATTAGGTGATAGGCCTGGAATATAGTCTTGCAGCTTAGTTGGTGGCACTCCATAAATAGCCTCATATGGAGTGAGTTTAGTCGAGGCATGGAATGTGGTGTTATACCACCATTCGGCCAAGAGCAACCACTCAACCCAATGTCTTGGTTTGTCACCTGAAAAACACCTCAAAAAGTGTTCTAAACACTTATTGACAGCCTTGGTTTGACCATCACTCTGAGGATGGTATGCTGAAGAATAAGACAGGTTCACAGCTTGGAGTTTGAAAAACTCTCTCCAAAAGGAGCTTGTAAATGTAGAGCCTCTTTCCAAAATACAAAATTAAGTGATGTGAAAGTTTCTTGTAAAGTAATTGGGTTTTCCTCAATATTATAAATATAATAGTCGGGACCAAAATATTTTTCAATTCTAGTTCTCTTACTTCTTAATTCAAAAATTTCTTCATTTTGTGGAGGAGTAGAAGAATTAGCTTCAGAAAATATATTTTTTTTAAATTCTTGACCCCCACTAGTTTTGAATTTAAAAGGAAATTTTTCTTCATGAAAAATTGCATCGCCTAATTCAAAAATAACTTTATTTTCAATATAAAAAAATCCATAGGTTGTGCTATTTTTTGTATATCCAAGAAAGACACAAGTGATAGGTCTAACCCCCAATTTGGGCTTTTTGGATATGTTAGTCTTACAAAAGCCAAACAACCCCTAACTTTAAAATATCCCAAATTTGGCTTATACCCTCTCCATAATTCAAAAGGTGTAGTTTTTAATTTTTTTTTTTTTTAAGGCACTCTATTTAAAGCATAGCATTCGTCAACTCAATCAATGTACTATTTTTTCTCTTAACCACACCGTTAGATACAGGTGAGTATTGTGCAGTAGTTTCATGAATAATTCCTAGTGACTAAACAAAAGTATTAAACTCATTCGAATTATACTCTCGGCCTCTATCACTTCTAAATTTTTTTAATCTTTTGTACCAAATTGATTTTTAACTTCATGGAGGAATTCTTTGAATTTTTCAAAAGCATCACTTTTATTTTTTAATAAATAAACATATGTATATTTTGAAAAATCATCAATAAAAGTGATAAAATATCTATTTCTTCCCTGAGTTAAAATTCCTTCAAATACAAAGATTAGTGTGAATTAAATCTAACAATTTAGTATTTGTTTTCAACATTTTTATGAAGCCGTTTTGTAATTTTTGCTTGACTAACTTCAAGTTTTTAAAAATTCTTTGTCAGTTTGGGAATTAATCCTAAACTACTCATAATATAAACATATCTACTATTGATATGACATAAACGTGCATGCCAAAAATTTGAAGAAGAAAGCATATAAATAGAAACATTCGATACTTTATGCTCAACATTCTATTTAAACATTCCATCACAAACATAGTCATTGCCCACAAAAACTCTATTTTTCATTATAACATATTGATCGTATTCAATAATTTGTTTGGAGCCCACTTTTTTGAGTAAAAAACTCGACATCAAATTCTTCCTCATAGACGATGTATAAAGCACATCTTTGAGCATCAATATACATTTAAAAAAATTAAAAATAAAATAAAAAGGAGTATTGCGCGACACCTCTTCTTTTATTGAAAAAACCTCACTTGAGGAGGAGGGAACCCTTTCTATCTCTCTCTTTCTCGCTAGAAAAAAAAGGCTCTCCCTTCTCTCTAAACCTTCACTAAAGATCCGGCTAAAGGGGGTGGAAGCTTTGGCTCCCTTCCCCCTCCCTCCCCCTTTATGCAGTGTTCCGTTTTGTTTCTTTGTGTTTTTTCCTGCAAAATAAGATAGAATCGCAGATCTAGAACCTTTGGCATTCATCGACCCGCATGTGCTCCTCCACGGTGTAGTCCAGCTGCCGATCTTCAAGTCCACCGAATATGGCGCCAAACGGAGCAGCGAGTAACCTGCACGCGCAAGACGAAATTCTTAAAGACGTTTGGCGCGTGGCTTTCACGCCCCATCGAGAAGCACTTTGCCAACTACACGCATGGCGTTTCTGGGCCCTGTGAGTCCGGGACTTCCAAGATCGACCATCGATTTTCCTCCCAGAGTGCCTTCGGACCTTAGTCCGAATGGAGGGTCCCCCTCCTCCGCTTAGGCAGTGCTTATGGTGGGGTTGGTGCACCCTACTCTGCTTAGGCAGGGTATGGGGTTTTATCACCCAGTTATTGTTAACTCTGTCATGGATAGAGTTGTATTATCTCTTAAACTTAGGTCTTTAGAGATCTGGACTAGACCATGTCAGTCACGGAAGTATGCTGGGAAGCTATTAATATTTGTAATTGGCTTGTTTTTAAGTCAACTTTGTATGTCCTATTTTATGAATGGAATTTGGTCCATTATTATCAAAAAAAAAAAAACAAAATGCAAAATCTAGGCATATTAGTTTGAGGCATGAATATGTCAAGCAATTAATAAGTTATCGCATTATCACTATTATATGTGTGGGGTCAAGTAAAAACTTGACAGATCCTTTTGCAAAAGAATTCTCGAGAGATTTGGTGATTAGTTTTAACATACAGATCCTCAAATAAGAGCATATAAATAATTTTAGTCTATTTATTTCATTTTAATTAATTTTGATATTGCCATAAACTTTTTTAATTAAAATTATTATTATTATTATTTTACTTAGTCAAGAGGATAAAGGGCGCTGCTACAACAATCGATGTATTTTCCCGTTTTCGGTTCCCGCTTGACGTGGAATGCCACCTTTTTATTTTTCTTCTTCTTCTTTTACTTCTTCCCGCCTGGATGAAAACATACATCCCAGCCCCTCCCCGACAGATGTTGTCCGACGTAAGAGACCCATTTTCGGCATTCTTTGTTGCAGCTCTCCTACATCCGAGAGGTAGATTTCTTTCCTTCTCTCCTCTATTATTTTTAGATTTTGCATGGTCTGTTTGGATGTGTAGAAAGTGGAGAAAAAAAAAACAACTTTGAACGAAAGCAATGATGAATAGATCCAGCAGAGTGCATTCCTTTCTCCTTATTTGCAACACTTCAGACTTCGCTATAGTAGCAAACAAGGCTGGCTCACATGGGTTTTGCCCCATTTACACTTCAGACTTCGTCTATAGTAGTTGAAACTTTGTAGAAATTGAGGTTTCAATTCGAATAGTAGGCCCTATTTACACTTTGCCATATTCCCATCATCATGCTCCATACATATGACCAAAACTTTTTATATCGCCAGAAAGAAAATTAACACTATATAAATATTAATAGAAATTAACATCTTGATTCACCCTGAAAATTACAACAGATTCCACCCAACAAAAAGAAAAAGACCGAAAAAGCAGGGAAGTGGTGGGTTTGACCGAAAAATTGGCATGATTACATTTGTTATTTATAAAAGAGTAGCAAATGTACCTTTACCCATAAATAGCAGTTGATTCCAATGAACTTTTAAAACAAAGTACATATCGAAACAAATTTTGGGCACAGAGTAGTAAAGCCCATAACCAGTTGCAGGTACAAAATAAGTTATAAGCACAAACAAAGCTGATGAACCTCATGATATCCGGTAAATTGGGCATGAATTTTATAAATTCCCATCGTTTTGGCTATTGTTATCATGGAAATATACAACCTCATGCTAGTGGGGATTGTGGAGAAGATGATTTAGCACAACACGTTCATCATTATAGTTCAAAATCACCTTGTTGTTTCCTAGAACCAATGAGAGTAAACAGTTGAAGAAACACCAAACACTTTTTTTGGCTCCATGCAATTAGCTTCTGGCTCTAGTATAGCATCAGCTGAAATAAAATCTTGGGCCGGGGCAACACTGCTTTGGCTCTAGTATAAGGTTAACCAAAACAGAATCTAGGAACAAGATTACACTGCTTTGTCATTCTTCTATATTTGGCTGCTCTACTATCCCTCTATTGTTTCCTACAATTAATGAGAGTAAATGATGCAGAGAAACACCAAACACTACTTTTAGTATCTACATAATGTAATTAGTAATGATGTAGTTACCTTCCGGCTCTAGTACAGGATTAGCCAAAATGGAGTCTTGGGCTGGGGCAATACTGCTTTTCCCTTCTCCTTGCGGCTCAACGGTCATTTCTTGGTTCCTACAATTAGTGAAGCTGAAATAAAACATTGGGCTGGGGCAATACTGCTTTGCCCTGATCATTTTGGTTCAATGCTCGTCTTCTTTGTTCTTGCAAATAGTGAAGCTGAATTAGATAGAACCTTGGGCTAAGGCTACACTACTTTGTCCTTGTCCTTTTGATTTAGCGCGACTCTTCTTGGTTCTTGCATTCAGTGAAGCTGAAATAAAATCTTGGGTTGGAGCTATGCTGCATTTTCCTTTTCCTTTTGGCTCAAGTTTCCTCCTCTTCTTGGTTCCTGCCATCAATGGAGTTGAAATAGAATCTTGGATTGGGGTTTCATGCCCTTCTCCTTTTGGCTCAACTCTCTTCCTCTTCTTGGTTCCTGCCATCAATGAGAGAATACAATGTAAAGGGAAACTAACAATTTGACATTGTTTTTATTTTTATTTTCTTTCAGAAAGGAAACATAGGCCACAACAAGTAACTAACAACAACACAGTTACCTTTTGGGACAGTTTCTTCCATGTTAAAGTAAGCAAATTTTTATGTGATGCATCCAAAAATTCCTCAACCGTTTTTCTTTTTCTAGCTTGTTCATTTGACTCAGATGAGAACAATGTAATATTTTTCTGCTTCAGTTCTATGGCTCCAGCTACTAGTTGTAGAATCGAAAATTTCTCATATGGAACAACTTAGAAGTGCTCCACTTTCACTTTCACTTTCACTTGCATGCACATTTTCAATCGAGGAATATTTATCTCCTATATATAAATGCTATAGAAATAACAATACCTTTTAAACAAACTCAAATTAAGGACAAAAAGTATGTGATGTTTACTCATTATAATTAAGTGATTCTATTAATGGTAGACAATTAACGGTCTTTTATTAATGACTATAGTCTAATCCTAATAGATTATGTCAAATCCAACTTCATTAGCATTAAATAGAAAATGGTTAATTAATGGATGATGATTAATGATCGTGTGTTGTTGTTAATTAAACTATTCAAATAGATTCAATTATAGAATTTATTTATAAAGATGACAAAATAGTATATATTTAGATTGACTGTCAACAATCACCTCTTCATGTATTCTGTATAGATCTTATGTCAATAATGATAAAGGACGTGTTAAATCTTGATACAACTGTTTGAAGTTCTATGATATTTTCATCTAAAAAAACAATAATTCATTACAAACAAATCATATGACTAGTTAGGCAAAGGGGAAAAAGCATTACCGTATCTCTCCGGATGTATGTCTTGGCATTTTGTAAGCACTCCATTAGCTTTGAAATTGGTGTATTCCACATGTGAATCAAATCTAGCTTTGGCGCTCGAACAAGCTTACGGATTAATGGCAGTTTTTCGCAGTACTATCAAAATTTAGATCTATGAAATTTGTAAAGTGAAAAACCCCGATATGTTTGCTAACAAAGACAATTTATAATTGTAGTGTTTTAGGGCAATTCATGCAAGCAAGCAATTACTTTATTTTTAAAATATAATAATAATCTTAGAAACTATGAACTTTGAAGATTTGCATACTGGTCAATGATATCATGATGGATTAACATGTATTAGATTATTTATCTGTTTGCAGGTAAACTCAAAGCTACAACTTTCCTTGTGCAAGCAGTACTCCAACTTCAAGGCTACCCTTAAGCTAAAGTTGCCTGTTTTGTAGCATTTGAGGTAGATTTTGAAAGATGATACCAAAAACATGTTCAAAACCATAAAACCCATCTTGAAGAGAGAGAGAAGGGAACAAGCCCACTAAAAATTAGATCAAGCCATAAAAAACCGTTTCTCTACTTAAAGCTCCACATTTATATGCAATATTTTTTTTTTATAAAACTTTCAAAAGTAGGGAAAACCTAGCTAGATAAATTACCCCATGATCCATTCTTTCAAATTACATGGGGGAATGATGTAACAACCATTCTGACATCCCGATGCCAATGGCACAAGGATCTGTTTCTCTGCTTCTGTGTTATTTTCATGAGCGCTAATCTCATAAATGAGCATGATTGCAACTCTAGAGATAGAACTTGTGAGAGAAAAATGGGAGTAGCCCTCATATATGTACATTTCCATCTATTTATGTTAATCTTCATACATGGAGAAACGTGTTTGGATAAGCTGATACATATCATAATTGACCTCACAATTAGCTCCTAGACATGAACTTGTAACACTTAGAAAACAATTCTATATGTGAATACTGCCACATTCATTTTACGAATAGGGGTGATAATTGTGAGGTCAATTATGATACTGCCACAATCATAATTGAGTTTTATTTTGCATGTAATGGACTGCCCAAAAATCCATATAGACAATAACAAATGTGAATTGTGAATTTATTCTATGTGCCTATCTATTTCAACTCGACAGTCTTAAAGTCGCAAATAATTTGAGAGATTGTTTTTTCGAATATTACTATCATTGATTTAGGCACACGAAACTCAGCATCATTGTGCTAAAAGCAGAATTTGGGCTTTGTATCAGATAGTTGGAAAATAATTCAAAAAGTGTCCTTTCTGACAGAAATTTCTTCTTGCTTTCATAACATGGCATGAGAGGGATTACTTCGTAAATCAACCATGGCTTCTTCCACTTCTGGATCTTCCATAGTAGAAGATTCTGCTAGTCCAATTTTCTTACATAATGGAAACTCACATGGATCGATGTTAGTTACTCAAGTGCTCATAGACAAAAACTACCATACCTTGAGAAGATCAATGCAAATGGCACTAATAGCTAAGAACAACCTGCTGATGAGAATGATTACTCGTATATTGCTTTGAATCGGTGTACCTGTTCACCAAGCTTCCAATGTTGCTTATAATATCTTATCTCAGATTCAAAATTGTTCAAGTGAACTCGTTCAATCTTATTCTAATGTTCTCTTCTTTATTTTCTTCCAACACTACTTTTGACTTACTCTTGCAATTCTTGGATTATAGACACGGTGCTGCTAACCACATAGTCCACTCCATTACTTTCTTTACTTCCATCACCACCATATCAAATACCTATGTTAAACTTCAAAATGGAACTACAGTCAATGTGACCCATCTTAGAACTGTCAAATTTTAATATGATCTCATTTTGACAGATGTTCTATTTGTACCCTTTTTTCATATAAACTACTCACAGAAAGCAAATTAACTGATTTGTACAAATGTTATTTAATTTTCTTAGCAAATTCATGTTTTATTCAGGGCCTAACTCCACAAAAATTAATTGGAAATTATAGAAGAAAAGCTGGCCTATTTCTTTGCAAGAGCCCTATATTAGTGTCAAGAATGCTACTTCTAATTTCAGTTATGTAAATTCTGTTTCAATTTCACAATATGAACTTTGGCATAATCATTTAGGGCATCCTTCATTGTCTAGATTGTCATTCGTAGCTAAATCTGTAACTAGTGTTTTTTTTTTTTCGAGCAACAATGTTGATCATTCTCGTGTATCTCCCTTAGCTAAAATAAAAGGAGTATCTTTTCCTTGTAATTAGCATTGTTCTTCTAGGCCGGATTTTTCTCCTGCCCGGTCCAGAACCCGAATAACCGGGTTCCCGTCAAAGGTTAAACCGGGCTAGTAACCACATGACAAAACCTGGGTACACCCTGTCTCGAAACCCGAATTTAAACCCCATACCCAAGTTTTTTTTTTTTTTTAAATCCAGTATCGTTTGGCGTCATTTTGTGCTAAGATTAAAACCCAAAACATGAAACCCTAGCCTTCACTCCTTCAGCCTTCACCCTTCAAGATCTCTCTCTCTCTCTCTCTCTCTCTCTCTCTCTCTCTCTCCTATGCTAAACCTTCTCTCTTTCTCTTCGAAACCCTAGCCTCCAGCCACTTCTACCTCTATCGTTCAAAGTTGCGTTGCCTCGTGGTCGTCATCTTCATCACTTTGTGTTGCTTCATCATCAACATCAAGAGCTGAAGTTAATTTTTCTGGAGATGTATCGACTAATGGCTATATGGCTCGAACAAACCATATAGAGATTAGTCGATACATCATAAATGGGAAATTGCTATAGCTTGCAAAAAGACCATAGATATATAATTTTCTTGGGTCCTACAGTAAAACAAGACCATTAATAGATATGTAATTTTCCTATATGGTAATTTAGTTTTGTAATGTAATGTATAAATACCAAATAATGTAATATGTAGTGAATTACATTATGTGTTGTATGGATTTTCATAATAAATATTGAATTTCCTTTTTTTTTAGATGCATTTAGTTAAAAAGATAGTTAGTTGCTTCTAACCTTTGTTTTTTTTTTTTTTTACATAAAATTTAGCTTTTCATTTTGATATATTTTATTATGATTAAGGCTTTTAGATTAAAAAAAATGCTTTTCAACATTGTCTATTTATTGAAAAACATTTAATAATATAGGCTTCTTTTTTAAAAAAAGCACACCTAATTACAGTCCAGAACCTAGATTCAGGCTTAGGTCATAACCCGGGCCTGAACTCGGCCCAAGTTTAAAATCTGGGTTTCGGGTCGAGTATAACCTGATGAACAGTCCTACTTGTAATACATATGATGCTTCTTTTCCATTCTATCTAATCCATTGTGACATATGAGGTCCCTTTTCCATTCCAACTCTTTCTGGGTTTAGATATTTTTTTTACTATAGATGATGATCATTCTCGATCAACTTGGATTTATCTTCTAAAATCTAAATCAGATGTCAGATTAGATTTTATCTCCTTTTATGACAATGTAGCCACACAGTCTCATAAAAAGATTCATTGTGTTAGAAGTGACAAAACTTTGGATGACACAATTTTTTAGCTCTAAAGGCATCATTCATTAAATCTCGTGTTGAGACTCTTCAACAAAAGTCTATTGTGGAACATAGACACCAAAGTCTGCTCAATGCAACCAGACCTTTTGTAATACTCTAATGGAAGACCCAAACCACATAGCCTATACTCTAAAACGACTAGTCAATGATACAATTAGAGCTCTATTAGAATCTTATAAAGAGCAAGACCTTCTCCTTCGCAAGCAATGTGGATTTCATACACCACCTACCCTCACTTATCATATGGGGTATCACAATCTCTCTCCCTTAAATTCTTAACGTCCTTAGGGGCCCGTCCATCCTAGGTGGCATGACTCAAGTCCTACATTTCTGGCTAGAATACACTCTGCTACCATTTGTAACGCCCCAATAGAAGACCTAAACCACATAGCCTATACTCCAAAAGGACTATTCAATGATACAATTGGAACTCCATTGGAACTTTATAAAGAGTAAGAACTTTTCCTTCCCAAACAATGTGAAATCCCATACACCATTTACCATCACTTATCATATGGGGTATCACAACAGGCTTTAATAATAATCTATCAAAACTAACTAACATATGCTAATCCTAAGTTATGATCAAGTTACTTACCTCATTGCTCTGCTTTCTAAATTTCACTCTGTAGCTCATTACCTATATGAACTACGAATCATCACTAATGTTTTTAGAAAACGTGTTGTAATATTCTTCTTAATTAATTCCCTATCATGAAGAATAATTTAATAAGTATTATGTTTCATACAAAGTCATTAAATACTAAATCATATAATAAGTTAAATGCTAATAACATACTCAAACTTTAGATTATAATTTAGTAGAATAATTAGGATTTATACAAGCTGTTAAAACAAGTCGCAATTATCGTAATTCATAAACAAGTTAAAATAGTTGGAATAAGCCCATCTATAACAAAAGCCCATGTGAGTTTAGCCCATCTAAAAAGGTTAGGGTCATTTTTGTTATAACACTTAAAAAAGTTCAAAGCTTTTACAAGATGGCTACGGCAAGGGGCTTTTAATATCAATCTTTGTAATTATACTAACATATGTTTGTACTTATTTTCAAAGCTGAAGACCTAAAAGCAATTTAAAGTAACATCGATTTATTGTAGAACCAGAGGGATGTGCGTCGTAGCTTATCCAAGGAAAAACAGAGGACACCAAGCAGAAAAAGGCTGGGCACAACAGAGACGGTGGCTAAGGCGACATCAGCTTGCTCTTGACTATCCGTGGTGGAGGGAGTGCAACGTGGGGGCTATCGTGCACGGGACCGGTCACTTTGGGTGGTCTTTGTTGCCCTTTGGGCTTGCTGAGCATGGAGATGATAGGGTGGCTAACGTTGGTTTCATGGTGAATGAAGCTTTAATGTGGGGCTGTCGTACGTGTGCAATGCTTTTTTCCCATTAGGTGTGGCAGTTTGGGTTGGTCCCCATCAACGGGTTGGACATCGGCTTGCATGGGGTATGTGCTATTTGGAGAAAAGGCGAAGGGTCTATTGTGGTTTGTGAGGGGCTTCATATGGTGGTCTCCATGATTTCGGCTTATTTGCTTGTGTTTGACAATGGCTTCGCTGTGGTTTATGATGAGGCAAGGGCTGCGATGTGGGGGAGGCTTGCTGTTTTGTTTGCCAATGGCTGAGGAAGGAATGTCATGAGGGGAAAGGAAAAGAGAGGATATAAATAATTGAGAATTCTGTCGTGTAAGTCGGTTACAAAATTTTTGAATCTTTCAGACTAAGAAGTCAGTTGAGGGCGGGCTTTGTGGCTGATGAAGGTAGAGATGGTGATCAATATACATGTATGGTTTTATACATGGGTTTGGGATGCTGAGTAAATGGGCTTGGCTCATTTCGTGGTTCTTTGGGTCTTGTGTTGGGTGCATGTTTTGGGCTTTCTCTTAATTTAAAAAAAAAAAAAAAAACAATTAGCCTGTTTAAGGATCCAGCCAAATTTTAGGGTTTGTCTAAATATTATAGGCTAAGTCACCTGATAACCCTAACGAGCCGATCTTAAAGTTTAAATTTCAGCCCAACTTGTTCAATAATATTTTTGGGCTTATAAATATTCTCTTGGACCCAATACCAATTAATAGAACACAATTGTCCATAATTACTAATTAGGCTTTAACCTAATTATCGAGCCCAATAGAAAACCCATAACTTACCATATTAATTTATGGGCCCCTAGTTTATTCAAAATTATCTAATAGATTGTAATTAAGCTTTCCAATATGGTCTATCAACCATAAATTTAGGCCGGATCATTATAACTTTCAAATCTCAATCGAACTTTCCTTTACAATTTAGGAGCGACTGCATACTTACTGCATGTTACCTTATTAATTGAATTCTTTAACCACTTCTCAATAACAAGTCTCCTCATAAATAAATGGTTGCATTCAAAACATAAAAACATGGTCATTTAAAAAACTTATCATATTCAAATTGACCTATAAATTATTCAAAATCAAATGAATGATATGAGAAAAGCATTAGATAAAGAGAGAATACTTGCCACATAATTTACAAGAGTTGCTAATGGCAACCACATTTATGGAGAAGCTCAAGCAAAACTCAAGATAAGACTAATTGGCACCATGAAAGTTCAAAACCAACTAGCCCCTTGGCTTACCCAACTGCATATTGTTACAACCATACATATCTTGTTTACAAACTAATAGTCCAACCTAATACTAGGAATCACTCAGAGTGCACCTCACTGTCAACTTTGAGGAGATCATTGTAGAAGATACAATAATTTCACCGAACGTCAAACGCTTCGGAAAATTGACAATATGACCTAAATAATTGTTGCATACGATTCAATGTATTTATAGATACTCTCATATATTTGTCCATTGGGTACAACGAAGCACCCAAAAGAAAACCTAGCATTGTTTTGCCTTGCAGTCAGAGCAAATATTGTCCACGTTATAAGACAACTCACCATTGTAAATCCCAGCACCACCCACTCCAGAAGCTTGTTATTGTTCGACATAATTTGCGCAACCTCTAATACAAATGCCAAAATCGCAACAATGCAATCTATGACTTCCATCTGGACATTCAATGATCAACTTATTAACTCGTAATTAATAATTGAGTAATGTTATTGTTCTCTGTCATACTTGCTATTGTGATATGCTATTGTGATATATTTTAAGTGATTTCATATATAAACTAATTATATAGGCAACCACTAAAAATGCACCATTTAACCGATGTGACAAAATCATAAAGTTTAAGATTAGAACAATATTTTACTAAACTTTTTTTTATACAAAATAAATCTTACCACAGGGTATATAGACCTCCAACGAGGACTCTGTAGAGTATCTTGCCCAGCTTCTAGATCAACACCCGGAGTATCTGGGTTATTCTGGTGGTTCTAAATCATTATCTGTTGGACTACTCAAAATCTCATCTCTCTCTTCAACCGGGTTTACCAAAGAGAAGCACTTGGGTGGTGATAAGAGTAGATTTACACCAGTTCGATGATATTTTGGAAAAATACAAGAGTCTCTCCTCAAGGCGCAACTGCATATTTTTGTCCTTATCTCTCTCTCATGTCTATACAATACAATGCATCAACCTATTCAAGAAAATCACATTGAATAAATTAAAGAATGAATAAAGTAACTGACATTTTGCGATTCCACTAATGACATAAATCCTCTTGGACCAGTTAAGATTTATGTTGCTTCCATCGTCTAAGTCAAGATATCAGTACAGGTTTCCATTTAGGTCAAAATCATATATGAGAAAACATTCACCCCTGCTAGTCCTTGAGCAGCAGAAATCTTAACCTAACAAGGTTTTCATATCTCAATGAGTTCAATAACTTCAAACCCTGCTACTTGAGGATGCTAAGAAGGCTTGATGTGAGCTTTAATGGATTTCTGTAGATGTGCGAAAAAAAAATCAGATCTGGGTTTGTTGGTATATCTCTTCCATCCTTGATTATTTATACAAAAGCTCTCATTTTGACATTCTTTTGATTTCTGTTTTTGTGATTTTTGTTGTGAATTGATCTCTACTGATTATATTTTTTTTTCTTACTTATAAAAAAAAATTATAAATGAAAACGAAGCTTTCATAGTTTCATAAGATTAAATGAAGGATTCCCACATGGTAGAGATAAGAGAGGGATGAAAATATGCAGTCGCTTGAGGAGAGAGAGGGGAAAAAAAGGGAGAAAGCAACATGGAAAATATATGGGAGAAAACTTGCCTACAGTTAGTTCTATTTATCTTTTGTGAAAAAAATACTTGTCACAGTATTATTGGAGGGTGTAAATCTATTTTTAACACTCATTGAAGTTTTTCTCTCTACAAAAGTCTCTCGTCTCTTTATGAAAACCAGTTCAAAACAGTCTATAAAAATATAACAACCTAGGCAATATAAGCCAACAAATACGCAAGGATTGTATATATACTATAAATACATAGAAATAAGCTGCAGGAAAACTAGCTCCCTACGACAGTTTGGATATAAGCTAGCTAGAAATAGGAACACTGCTTGGCACCTTGCATCCTACAACATAAACTATTTTGCACCAGTAGCTTGAGCATGAGTTCCGTACTTGAGCAAGCTAATCAACTCCCCTGGAACAGAACGAATCAATAGACTCAAGCTCTACGACTCCAACTCGATTGAGTCGAGCTCTACAAAGACACAGTCAAGCTTTTCGACACCATCTGGATGGAGTCGAGTTCTCTCTTTGACACTATCGAGATCTCGATGGAGTCGATTTCTTGGACACCATCTCGACGGAGTCGAGCTCTTCGACCACCAGCTCAATGGAGTCGAGCTCTAGGACAGAGTCAAGCTCTTCGAAACCATCTCAACAGACTCGAGGGGTTGGAGTCGAGCTCTTCAACACCAACTCAACGGAGTACTCTCTAGCTAGGAGCTGGAACTACACTACAATGAAAATTTAACATGAAATTAACCACAAATGAAGAGTCCTCCAAGTTTTTGAAAAAGACCTGATAATTGGTTGAATCTCTGGACTGATCAACCTCCTCTGTTTTAATCTTCTGGTTTTGAGAGTGCTTTACGCTGTCTCCATTTTCTTTAACCACAATATGTTTCATGATCGGATTTTCCGTTGTTTCTGTTGGAGGCTGAAGTGTCTGTCATGCTCCATTTCTAAAAAGAAAAAGGTAAAGGAACATGGGTGAGAAATTTAAGAGATATGTATTGATGTACAGAGTGTGTTGAGAAACAGAGACAAAGGAAATAAGAGACTACGCACTGAAGATGAAGAGCACTATAATCCAGATGAAAGTTTCGGTGATGAAAACTGTTCTTAACAAAATACAAAGCTAAAAGAAATGCAATGAAATTGGCAGGTTCCATGCCAAGGGTTGACTGGCGATCAGATACTTATATATACACCTTGAGGTAGGGGTGGGGCACCCGCACCGCATGGAAAAGGCCTTTTGTGTTTTGGGGGGGTGATCATCCCAGCGGGCCCCGCCCCATCCCCCGCTCCACTCCTACATTTCTTAAGAATAACTATTATATTATTTTGGCTTCCTATATAAATGTTAACCTAGAAGATCAAGACAATCCAAAATCTAATTCTAATGAGTTTAAGTTCTTTTATATTTATAAATTTAAATTCTATTATAATTTGAGTCTAAAAAAATATTTTTGGACAAATTTTTTTTTTTTTTTAAAACACAATATATTGGCCTAGCGGGGGGGTGATCCCAGCGGGCCCCGCCCCATCCCCCGCTCCACTCCTACATTTCTTAAGAATAACTATTATATTATTTTGACTTCCTATATAAATGTTGGCCTAGAAGATCAAGACAATCCAAAATCTAATTCTAATGAGTTTAAGTTCTTTTATATTTATAAATTTAAATTCTATTATAATTTGAATCTAAAAAAATATTTTTGGACAATTTTTTTTTTAAAACACAATATATTGACCTAGCGGGGGGCGGGGCGGGTGGAGGTTTTTCCCCCGCCCCCGCCTCCAGGGGGTAGGGGCGGGGGAAAAACCCCCATCCCCTGCATGGTGTAGGGGAGGGTACCCCCCGCCCAGCACCATGCGAGTATCACCACTAACTTGAGGTGGCAAGGTGTACAAAAGTAAAGTAGTAGAGGACCCACGTAAAATATATACACCATTTCTACTTATCATTCTCGTACATTATATACCACATATCATATTTATTTTTATTTTTTTAAATATTTTTTATTTTATTCTTCCTAAACTAATTAAATTCTTTTAACCACCATCCATATATCACATATTTGATAAGAGAAAAAATTAAAAATTAAATATAACACATAGTATATAAAGATGATGAGTAAAATTTTCCATATATATAAAACAGTACAACTCGTCTCCTGTTACAAATTTTTTAACTAGGACCCACCTAACAAATTTGTTTTTCAGCATTGTGGTCTATGCCGTGTGTAACGGGGATTTTGGTCTCTAAGAGCATTTCCATCCGAATGCCTAAACTACTGTTATCTCTAAATTTTAGGAAAAAAGTTTGGGGGAAGTTGAAAAGTTGCCTCTCATCCAATTCCTTAAATTAGGGATTTCATTTAGGGGACCTACAGTCGTTTCCCATACTTGGGGAATCACTGTACATCCTCAATCGACCATTCCTAATAAAGTATCAAAATTACATAATTAAGTTGCTAAAGTGATTAAATTGTTTATTTAAAAACTAATTTAAACACTTAATTATATAGTAATTTTTAGTACTTGACTCATTGATAAAATTATGAGATTTTATACTTAAAAAGACTTATAATGTACCTTGTAAAGCCATGTCATAATTAATATTCTATTTTTATTTATTTATTTTTTATCTTTTACGGTAACCACGGCATTATCTTATTCTTCATTTCGGATTGACTCTTCAATTGACTCACAAAATCTTGGAAACAACCGCAGCACACATATTTAAAAAGAAAAAAGAAAAGTCAAGAGTACATGTGGGACCATGTGTAGAAAAAAAGCAAGGTTATGCTTTTTGAAAATAAGATAAGGAGAGATTCACGCACGTCATTGACTGGAGATAAGAGTGAATGGAGAGAAGCAGGGGCTGAAGAAACTCGCACGATCGCATGAGACGCAGAGCAGTTAACAGTTAACGGAAAGAGTACACGCAGAGCAGAAAGAAAAGGCGAAAAAATAAAAGAAAAGAAAAGGGATTCGGCAGTTCACTTTCACTTGGCATATATATATATATATATAGAGTAATGTTACTCATCATCTTAATTTTCATCATCTTCCCATCATCCTATGATGTGGCATTAGATAATTAAAGACTATTTATTATTTTGCACTTGTAAGCCTATCATTTAATACCACATCATGGGATGATGAGAGGATAATAGGAATTAAGATGATGAATAGATTTTTTCATATACATATATATATATATTTTCTTTGGTTTTCGGCTGTACCTCTTGTTTTTGGAGCCAACAGTTATTTTTCCATTTGATTATTCTTTTGGCTTTTATACACTCTCTCGATCGGTAGTTTACGGTTTCTTCTGCAATTGATTTTATTGTTTCGGTTTACAGACTTTTGGGACTCGCTTAGTTCTGCAGTTTTATTTTATTATTCTTTCGTTTTCATTCGTCGGCAGTTTAGTTTTATTTCTTCTTCAGTTTGATTTTATTGTTCCCGTGCCAGACATTGAAGCGGTCGTTGTAGGTTCGGCAGTTTTATTTTATCTAATTCACTTTCAATTTTTTTTATTTCGCTTGCCATATTATTTACAGTGCAATTTAATTATTTTTAGTTTTCTTCTCAGTACTTGTTATCATTGAGAATTATTACTTTTCTTCTGCAATTTATTTAGACAGTAACTCTAAATGTTAGGGTTTATCATCTTAGAGCAGTTTACTAATTTAGAAATGATAAGCTAGATTTTTAGCTTGGGATTCAATGAGTAACCTATAATTGTTTGGAGGTTGGATTTTCCTCAAGGTTATAGAATTTTGAATGATTAACTTGATAGATTGTATTTCATTTTGCCTATAGAAAGGATTAAAATTCTATGTACTTGAACTTGATCAGTCATAGACGTAAAGGCACGATTGATGCTTGAACTCGTGACAAGATTTTGATAGCTTTCTTTCACTTTACATTTATTGTACAATCTGTTAAGTACCTTTGATTATGCTAAAAAATGTGCTTATTGTTTGATTAACCGATCATAATATCTTGGAATTAGAAAATGGTTGAGAGAAGATGAAACTAGAAGTAAATCCAACTTCAAATCAGAAATGGACGAAAATTGCATCTCAAGTGTTTGTTTTATTGATTCTTACAAGTTTAATTTAACTTTTGCACATTGTATTTTTTTACTTTTCATCTCTTTTAGTCAAGATAATTTTTACACTAAAATCTCACAAATGCTTTGATAATCCTTTGTCCCTGTGGAATACGATCATGGATTTATCATTGATACAACTTGACACTTGAAGCACATTTGAGACTGAGCTAAATTTTTAGCGCCGTTACCGAAGACAATTGGTGTTTATCATAACAAAATATGTACAAGTACACAGACTCTATTCTAAAAAAGAAAACTAAAATTAAGCCTAACATTTACAATACATTTACATGTGATTGTTCCAGCTATTACAGAATATTTGACTTTTGTTCCAAGCATATTTTCAGCCTACAAATCAGGGCATGTGATCTTGAGCTTGATTTGAGGAGTCTTCTTTTATAAAAACGGTTTCATCTCATTTCATCTTATAACATTATTACAATTTTTTAAAATTTTCACATAAAATATAATAAACTATTCAACTTTTTCAAATCCTAAAATAATAATAATATGAATATTCTAACAATATTTTATTCAACTTTTAATTTTTATCTAAAACCATTTTATTTTATCTCACTATCCAAACAGTTCTAATTTACTATATTCAATTTCAAAATGGACAATTGTCAAGTTTAAAAGATTTGAGCAGCCGAGAAAAGTAAAATTACTGTCCAAAATGGGTGTTTATATAAGGCATAAAATTTGTCCAACGACTCTTTAACACAATATTTTATAAGGAAATTTCCAAACGTTAATATATTGTTACAGTTTCCTTTGCAAATAATGAAAATGGAAAATGATATTTAGACCAAGAAGCTTATTGAGAAAATTGACTGACTTTCTTTTTAACTTTTTTTCTTTTTAGGTAGACTATTTTTTTTTTTTACTTAATGATTAAGGAAGTAACTATTAATGAATTAATTTTTTTTAAATGTTTAAAAAATAATTAAAAAAAAATTAAAAATTAAAAAATACTTTTGCACTTGTGGTACAATACGGGGGGTACCATTCTCAACCCCCTAACATTGTCCCAACGAAATATAATGCAATGATGCATATTTGCAGCTTAGGAGTATGCAACTTCTAAGAAATTAGAGAAAAAATTGGAAAAAAAAATTCAATACTAATATATATGACACAAAAATAAGTGGTCTTTTTTCTTTTTTTTTTAAACTTCAAATCCAATTATAATGCTGTAGTATCAGAAATAAAATCACCTTCTAAAATTAATGCAAAAGGAAAAAGAACGGAAAAACGAAACAAGATTACATTAATTTTATGCAAAACTAGAGTTTCTAACTTGTACGAATGTGCTAATTAAGGATATGATGCCAGAAATAGACTTTTTTTTTTTTATCACCCTTCAATTTAATTCGAATTAGCAAAATCAATGTCTTCTTGAACGTGGGCATCAAAGCAAGCAAGCAACAGCTTTAAGAACCAACCTCTAAATACTCAAATGCAAAGAGATCATGTGTACCTTTTACGTATAAAGAAACCCATATAGCTCAATCGTCAAACCTCTATATATCTCAAGTTGTTACCAAAAATTATTCTTAAAAAGAATCAACACGGATTAGAAATCTCTAATCAGTATTCAGGAAGCTCCTACAACTTAAAACTCATAACAAAAGCAAGAACTAGGAAGCATCAAGTCAGGGACAAAGCTAGAAATCTAATTTAGGAGGGGCCAAGAGACATTTAAAAACTTTGTATAAAAAATATGAAATAACTCTCTATATATAATATAAAAAAAATACATGTTGTTTAAGTACAAATTTGAAAGCATAAAAAAAGTAACAAATAATAAATAAATAAATACATGACCGTCAAATTAATTCCCATTCACAACGTACAAAATCATGATCATAGTGCAAGAGTCTCGCGCGAGTAGTAGTTAGGATATGCGTACAAAAACATAGTTTTCCTCGATACGCACTCATATCTTCTTACATTAGAAGAACACAAATGCTTGCCAACTCAATCATGCACACACATACAACAAGATGAGCCACGAAAATTTGACCCTTTATTACAGAATGTATTTCAATTCATATTTATACATGTAAGCTTATGATCAGTTCACAGTTAGTTACTCTTGGAAAGAACCGCTGTGAATACCCCCAAACTCTGCAACTAGTATATATAAAAGCAGAATTTGGGCTTTGTAAATCAACCATGGCTTCTGGATCTTCCATAGTTGAAGATTCTGATAGTCCATTTTTCTTACATAATGGAGATCACTCACCTAGATCAATGTTAGTTAATCAAGCGCTCACTAATAGTTAAGAACAACCTGCTGATCAGAATGATTCTCCGTATATTGCTTGGAATCAGTGTAATAATATGCATGATTTTCTCTTGGATGATGAACTTTATCTCAAAGAAGATTGCTAGAAGCATTGTCTGCCCCAACAAGGGAAATGTGTTCAGCGTTGAAGGATTGTTTTTCCCAAAGCAATGGCCCAAGGGTATTTCAATTACAAAAAGAACTTGTTTCCCTCTATCAATTACACTAAGAGCATATATTCGGTTTAAATATATGTCTATGGGATGAGTTACAAAGTTATGATCAAGTACACACATGTTCTTGTGGAGCAATGTGTGTTTTTTTT
The DNA here is from genome assembly GCA_003123785.1 of Pterocarya stenoptera. Classification (NCBI taxonomy): domain Eukaryota; kingdom Viridiplantae; phylum Streptophyta; class Magnoliopsida; order Fagales; family Juglandaceae; genus Pterocarya; species Pterocarya stenoptera. The sequence goes on from QEOT01000737.1 coordinate 154,149, forward strand.
TTTTTTGGAGTATCGACAAAGACAACACATGATGCAATTTCTTATGGGTTTGCATGAAAGATTTTCGCATGTTAGAAAGATTTTCACTAATTATATGTTATTATACTAGACTATAAATTAACTACTCAAGCATATTATTTCTATACTTGACTATATATGAGTTTGGATAGTGATAGGATTACTACTCTCTTACTATCCATTTACTACTTATAGTGTATTTGAAGTTTTTTAATTTTTTATCATTTTCTTTTAAGTATTTTTTTAACATCCTTAATCATTAAGAAAAAAATTAAAAAAATATATAATTTTACTAATAGTCACTTTCTTTACCATTAAATCAAATAAAATCAAATAAATCAAATACAAAAATAGTAGTAAGTGAGTAGTTTGAGAGTTGTAACATTATCATTATTCATATGGGTTCACCCCATCTAAAAAGGTCATGGTCATTTTGGTCATAACACTTAAAAGAGTTCAAAGCTTTTACAAGATGGCAATCTTTGTAATTATACTAACATATGTTTATACTTTTTTGAAAAGCTGAAGACCTAAAAGCAATTTAAGATAGCATATGGTTATTCTAGAACTAGAGGACTGTGCGGCATAGCTTACCCAAAGAAAAATAGAGGACACCATACAGAAGAAGGCATGGCATGATGGAGACGGTGGCTAAGGCGACCTCGACTTGCTCTTGACTATCCGTGGCGGAGGGAGTGCGACATGGGGGCTATCGTGCACGAGACCGATCACTTTGGGTGGTCTTTGTTGCCCTTTGGGCTTGCGAGGCATAAAGGAGATAGGGTGGCTAACGTTGGTTTCATGGTGAATGAAATTTTAATGTGGGGCTGTCGTGCTTGTGCAGTGCTTCTTTCCCATTGGTTGTGGCAGTTTGGGTTGGCCCCCATCAACAGGTTGGACGTCGACTAGCATGGGGTATGTGCTACGTGGAGAAAAAGCGAAAGGTCTATTGCGGTTTGCGAGGGGCTTCATATGGTGGTCTCCATGGTTCGATATTTGCTAATGTTTGACGGTGGCTTCACTGTGGTTTATGACAAGGCAATGGCTGAAACGTGGGGTAGGCTTGATGTTTTGTTTGCCAAGGACTGGGGAAGGAATGTTGCGAGGGAAAGGAAAAGAGAGGATATAAATAATTGAGAATTCCGGCGTGTAAGACCAAGTCCAAAATTTGACAAGTTGAGGTTTTGACTATTGGAGAGTTAATCCACGTTGGATTATCTATTTAAAAGTTAAAATAATAATATAATATTATATATTTTAATAATATATATATATTATATTTTGTAAATACACTCTATATATTAATTAATAATTTAATTTTTACTTAAAATTTTTATTTTCTAACTATTTTTCTCCTCAATTAAGAATACTTTTAGTGTAAAATATTATTTTGGAGATGAATAGTGGCTAGTCAAATTTGGAGAAATTGATAAATTTACTGTTGCTCAAAAGTGGAGCCTTAGAGTTTTGACTACTCCAATGCAGACCACTTTTAAGATACTTAGTCAAAATTTGGCTAGGCATTGACATTTGGCTAGGCCAATACTACTGCTCTAAGTCGGTTACAAAATTGTTGAAATCTTTCAGACTAAGAAATCAACTGAGAACAGGGTCTACAGTTGATGAAGGTAGAGATGGTGATCAATGTATGTGTATGGTTTTATACATGGGTTTGGGATGCCGAGTAAATGGGTTTGGTGATCAATGGACATGTTTCATATTCCTGCAAATAGTCTTTAGCAACCAGAAGATAAGGGGGCTCGGTTATGGTTTTCAAGCGGTTGGTCAGGCTTATGGTTTTCAAGCGGCTCCAGTGTTTAGGGAATATTTGGCCCACTAGTAATCTTAGATATATTTTAAAAAATTATACGTATTAATCACTTAAATATCAACTACTATATTATGGGAATTTTCTACCTAAACCTTGGTTATATTGTGGAGCGGCCTTGCATCCTCCACGGGCTGATAAAAGCATAATCAGATAACATTAAATATATAACTGAAAAGGACAACGCATATGGTTGATATTGTCAGGAATCCACCAATCATATGATATTGACATGGCAACATGGTTGTCTGACACGTCATATATTATGCTATTATTTTTTAATATCATTCTTTTTATTATTAATGTAAACCCATAAATAAAATAATAAATAATTTTATGATTATTTAATATTATGTTTAAGATAACAAATAAAATGATGATGATAATAATCGTTCTCGTTTCATTAGTGTGGTTTATACATTATAGGTTAGATAATTTCATATTTTAGATATATATGTAGTATATCATATAGGTCAATATATGTTTAATATGTTTAAGGAAAAATCTAGTTGTAAGTGATTCTCCGTACTAATACGCGCACTCATTCAATATGACTGTTTAGAAAATAGACTTTATTGAAAACAATGCTAATTTGAATTTAAAATATGAATGCAACATCATTAATACGCAGATTGATACGCAAACTTGCTTATACATAACAAAACTTTATGTTTAATTCTATTTGCATGTTCAATTACAAAACAATGGTACAGAAGGTGAAGATTTTGCAAATTCACATGTTTTGGGACCTCCCATCAAGTGACAATAATTAAACCACTCAATTATGCACATTATATGTGCATTCAAGTATTTTATTTAGATATAAATTTTTGTTGCGAAACAGATTTTGTCAGGCCAATCTATCAAATAAATGTGTTGCATTTAAGGACCCGTTTGGATATAAGAAGTGTTTCATGATATTATCTTATCTCATATCATTATTATAATTTTTTTAAATTCTACACAAAATATAATAAATAACTCAACATTTTTAAATCACAAAACAATAATAATATTAAAAAAAATAATATTATAACAATATTTTATTTAACTTTCAACTTCTATCTAAATTTATCTCATCCCAACTCATATCCAAATGGCACCAAATCTTAATAACATGCTCGTTTAATTTACTTATCATATTCATATTCAGATTGACTATAAATTATTCAAAGTCAGATAACTAAAGTATTACACCAAGAAAGAATAGTTGCCACATAATTTCAAGAAATGGCAACCACATTGATGGACAAGGTCAAGCAAAACTCAAGATCATAAGACCATGAAAGTTCAAAACATGGCTTACCCAACTACATATTATTACAACCATGCATATCTTTTTTACAAACCAAAAGAGTCCAACCTAGTACTAGGAATCACTCACTCTTAGTGCACCTTACGGTCAACTTTGAGGAGATCAGCGCAGAAGATATAATAATTTTCCCGAAAATCAAACGCTTTGGAAATTTGACAATAATAGCAATTATTGACAATATGATCTGAATAATTACCGCATACGATTCTATATATTTACATATACTCTCATATATTTGTCCATTGGGTAGAACGAAGCACCCAAAAGAAAACCTAGCATTTTTTTGCCATGCATTCACAGCAAGCATCGTCCACGTTATAAGAGAACTCATCACAGTAAATCCCAGCACCACCCACTTCAGAGACTTGTTATCGTTCAACATAATTTGTGCAACCTCTAATGCAAATGCCAAAACCGCAACAATGTAATCTATAGCTTCCATGATCTGGACATTTAATGATCAACTTATTAACTTGTAATTAATATTAATTGAGTAATGTTATTATTCTATATCTAATTATTATTCTCCGTCAAACTTGCTATTGTGATATATTTTAAGTGATTTCATATATCAACTAATTATATAGGCAACCACTCAAAATGCACCATTTAACAGATGTGACAAAATCATAAAGTTTAAGATTAAAATAAGCTTTTCCTTTACTTTTTTTAATACAAAATCAATCTTACCGCAAGGTATATAGACCTCCGACGACTTTGTGGAGGATCTTGCCCAGCCTCTGGATCAACATCCGGATTAATACTTGGGCTCCTACCAACAGAATTCGGAACAATTTGATCATGCAAACTATGATTTGGAGTATTTGGAAGACCATGGTCAGATTCTAAATCATCTGATCTTGGACTACTCAAAATCTCATCACTATTGTCAACCGAGTTTACCAAAATCTTTTCTTTGTCAATAATCTGCAAAAGTTTTAACAAATATATAATGTGATGCTAAGAATATATCTCAGTTGAAGGTCGCCAACAAAGAAACAATCCAACTCAATTTTTTATGAAAACCAATTCAAAACAAACCATCTCTTCGACACCAGCTCAATGGAGTCGAGCTCTCTTTTTGACACCATTGGCGTCGAGCTCTTCGACACTAGCTCAATGGAGTTGAGCTCTCTTTTTTAATGGTGTCGAGCTTTTCGACACCAGCTCACTGGAGTCGAGCTCTGTTTTTGACACCATTGGTGTCGAGCTCTTCGACACCATATCGACGGAGTCGATCTCTTCGACACCAGCTCAATGGAGTAGAGCTCTAGAGCTCAACACCATCTCGACCACCCCTCTCTAGCCAGGAGCAGGAACTACACCGCAAAGGAGATTTAACATAAAATTAACCAACAAATGAAGGGCCCTCCAAGTTTTTGAAAGAGACCTGAGAATTGGTTGAATTTTGGGCCTCATCAACCTCCTCTGTTTTAATCTCCTGGTTTTGAGAGTACTGGTTTACGCTGTCTCCAGTTTCTTTCACCAAAGGCTGAAATGTCTGCTCATTCTCCATTTCGAAGGAAGATGGGTTAGAAATTTAAGAGGTATGTATTGATGTACAGAGCGTGTAGAGAAGCAGAGAGAAAGGAAGTGAAAGACAGACTACACACACAAGACGAAGAGCAATATAATCCAGACGAAAGGAAGTGGACACTCTATTCTTAAAGCTTGACCACGAACAATCTAACCCAACGGTGCTAACAGCTGCGATTCGAAGTGCACTCTCAAACTTGTCGCCGGGGGGGGGGGATGGTGAGGTTGATGCCAACGGGAGAGTAGTTTTTGCAGACTGGGGATGGTGAGGTTGATGCAAACGGCAGATCGCGTGTTTTTGCAAACTGGAGGGAAACTGGGGATGGGCTTTTTGCAAACTAACTGGCGTGTTTTAGCAAACTAACTAGGGTTGGGTTGATGCAAACAGGGTGGGAGTCAAACGCAGTTGCGCATTTTTCTTCCTTGAATCTTTAATCCATATTAAGGGCGATGCTTGACCCACCGTTCTCTTTTACCGTTTTTGCTTCCCGTTCGACGTGGCCTGTTATTTTTTTTTTCCTTTCATTTTTTGTTTCTTTTTCTTTCTTCCAACGTCGACTTCCAGAATCCCCTTCCATTTCGTCTCTCTGAATTTTTTTTTCTTTCATTTTTCCTTCCCTTCTTTTCCTTCCTTCCCAAGTCGTCTTTCCCATTTCATTTCGTCTTCCCCATTCCAATTCATTATCCCGAATCCTAATTCCATTTCGTATCTCTGCATTTTTTTTCCTTTAGTTTTGCTTTCCTTCTTTTTTTTCCTTCCCATTTCGTCCTCCCCCCTCCAACCCATTTCATCATCAACGGCTGTATGACCTCAAGAAAGGAACATGAGATTAAAAAAGAAAAAAAGTAAAAAGGCAAACACATAGTCCCATTGAATATCGATACCATTCAGAATACCCATCCAGTAATTATCAAAACTAAAGCATCATAAGCATGTATACCATTCAGAATTAGGAAATCAAAAGAGAAAAAATTGGGTCTGCAGCGAAAATGCAGATCCATTAAGAAATTGAAAGAAAACCCAGGAAGGAGGCATGCATCTATGTCGTAAAGACCATATACAGATGAAATGAAAACAGAAAAGGACTGAGAGAAGGTAATTGGAGTATCAATGGAAGAAATAATCTGAGGAGATCTGAAAAGAACGAAGAAAAGCCAGAAATAAATTACAAAAGAACAGTGAGGGAAGTAACTAGCTAGGGAATAGTAGCACAGTACAATTTGAGGGAGATGATGAGAGAAAGAGAAAGATAATCGGTGAGTATGAAGAAGACGAAATGAAATGGCGAAGTAAAAATAAAAAATAGCATGTCACGTCAAGCGGGAAGCAAAAAGGGTAAAAAGAAGCAAAAATGGTAAAAGGAAACGGTAGACGTAGCATTTTCCTGTGGATAAATCTCTACAAACAAACAAACTAAAAAATACATTTTGGAACTCTCACGACGACCTGGCCTAACTATTCCCGTTTAACATATAGAAAAAATATACTTATATCTCTTTTATAATTATTTTACAACTTCATTCTCAAGAGATCAATATATTTATATGCTACTTTATTAAAAATAATTTGATTTTAAATAATTCAATTTGAAAATATTTACAACACACATTAATTTATATGACATAATTTGATTATGAAAATAAATTTTAAATTTAAATTTTAGAAATCAAATCATGTCATATAAATTCAATGATCAACTTATTAACTCGTAATTAATAATTAGTGATGTTATTATTCTATATCTTATTATTCTCCATCATACTTGCTATTGTTATATATTTTAAGTGATTTCATATATCAACTAATTATATAGGCAACTACTAAAAATGCACCATTTAACAGATGTGGCAAAATCATGAAGTCTAAGATTAGAACAATATTTTACAAAACTATTTTTTATACAAAATCAATCTTACCACAGGGTATATAGACCTCCTACGAGGACTTTGTAGAGTAGCTTGTCCAGCTTCTGGATCAACATCCGGAGTTTTCTGGAAGACCATGGTCAGGTTCTAAATCATTATTTATTGGACTAAAATTCTCATCACTCTCTTCAACCGGGTTTGCCAAAATCTCTTCTCTAGCAATAATCTGCCAAAGTTTAAACAAATATATGTGATGCTAAGAATATATCTCAGTTGAAGATCGCCAACAAAGAAACAATCCAACTCAGTTTTTTATGAAAACCAGTTCAAAAGCGTATAAAAATATAACAACCAAGACAATATAAGCCATTGAATACCAAGGACTGTATATATAAGATATATACGTAGAAATCAGCTGCAAGGAAAACTAGCTCCCTACAACAATTTGGACATAAGCTAGCTAGAAATAGGAACACCCCATGCATCCTACAACATAAACTATTTTGCACCAGCAGCTCGAGCATGAATTCCCTACTTGAGCAAGCTGATCAACTCCCCTAGAACAGAATGAATCAACAGAGTCAAGCTCTATAACACTAACTCGATCTGATAAAGCTCTACGACTCCAACTCGATCGACTCGAGCTCTACGACTGAGTCAAGCTCTTTGACACCATCTCGATGGAGTCGAGTTCTCTCTTTGACACTATCGAGATCTCGATGGAGTCGATTTCTTGGACACCATCTCGACGGAGTAGGTGTCCAGCTCTTTGACACCATCTCGATGGAGTCTAGCTCTAGGACAAAGTCAAGCTCTTCGAAACCATCTCAAAGGACCTGAGCATTTGGAGTCGAGCTCTTTAACACCAACTCGACAGAGTCGAGATCTTTGACACCATCTCAACGACCCCTTGTAAGAGTTTTAAATAAAACTCTGTGTCCCACACACCCATTTTGATAGAGTTTGGAATAGCTCAAAACTTATCAGTTAATAAATGAGTTATAATGGGATAAAAAAAACTCCTAAGAAAAAAAATTAACTCTATATTTCTAATCACAATCAAACACAAAGTCTTAGATTTCTTGATGGTCAGAAGTCTATAAATAATACTGAAGAGTTACAGGGTTCTCACCTACAACATTAGAATGCCTCTAGCCATTGGGAGACACTTGTGAGGCTAAGTTGTTAAGGTGATCATTCTCTCATAGTCAGATCAAATTCTTCATCAGATAGATGGAGAAATGTACGTATTTAATTATCATTGTTTTTATTGTTGTGGATCATAAAAAAATCAAAGATTCAATTATTAATCTTCATGTTAAAATATTTAACACCCCTCTCTAGCTAAGAGCAGGAACTAAACCGCAAAGGAGATTAACATAAAATTAACAAACAAATGAGAGTCCTCCAAGTTTTTGAAAGAGACCTGAGAATTGGTTGAATTTCCGGCCTCATCAACCTCATCTGTTTTAATCTCCTGGCTTTGAGACTGGTTTTTGCTGTCTCTAGTTTCTTTCCCCGCAATATGTTTCATGATTGGATTTTCAATTGTTTCTGTTGGAGGCTGAAGTGTCTGCTCATTCTCCATTTTTGAAAAGAGAGAGGCCGAGGAAGGAAGATGGGTGAGAAATTTAAGAGGTATTGATGTACCGAGCGTGTAGAGAAACAGAGAGAAAGGAAGTGAAAGACTACACATACAAGACGAAAAGCAATATAATCCAAATGAAAAAAATCGCGATGAAAACTCTTTTCTTAACGAAATACTGAGCTAAAAGAAATGCTGTAAATGACGAATAACATGTAGACCCCAGATACCTATGGGGGACTGAACAAAAATTACAACCAAAAACCTCGATTTATACCTCTGGACCCAAAACACCCCTGGGGGATCCAAAACAAGGCGAGTTTCATCAAATTTATTCGTGAAAGAGAGTCATCCAGAAGAAAGGAATGCAAAGAAACACCAGATAACTACAAGCATAGCTTCAGTCTACTTGTTTTATGTTGTCTTTAACAAACGTAGAGACTTCTGCGAGAGAAACATTGGATTTCAGAAGACATACAAATTCAAGGCTTAAAAATTCCTCCAATGCTCGGCGGCCGACGCAGATGGAAGACACAGATTAAAGAGGAGGAAAAATTTCAGATTACAAGTTTCAGGCTTTCAGCTGCTTTCTAGCTATTTTATTTCTCATATAGAAATTAGGGGCAGTTTGTCATTCTATAGAAATTCACTGGTCGTGCGTTTTCAGAGTTGAATCTATATGCAGTTTGTGCTAGATGATATACAGTTTGTCATCTAGCATGCTTACTACGCTAGATGATATACAGTTTGTCAAGATGATATACAGTTGAATCTATATTGGATCTAATATGATTGGTACCCGTTGTTCCAATTTTCACGACAGAGATAACCTCATTCTCATGCTTCTATTCCTCGTTCACCCATTTCCACGTTTTTACTCTTGCTCTGAAAGCAGAGTTCTATTTGAGATTGACAACAACTTTGGAAAATCAAACAATTGCAGCAACATTATTGTCGTCCAACCTCATTACAATCATTAAACAAAATAAGGTTGTCGATTGTAGTATATCAGACCACTTTTTTACAATATCCCAAAATTGGGCTCCAAGTGAGAAAAAAAAGATTTCATTGCCTCAATTTAGCCCAAGACTTAATATTTTCTTTCCTCACTCTTTTTTCTCGGCAGCCATACAGAAAGGGCAAAATTGGTGCTTGCGAGCGGAAGACAGCAAAGTTGTGGAGACATAAATTTGTCTGATATATTGTCGTCTATGAATTTGTAAAATCAGGTAACTAACCATCAAACTCACCGACTAGCATTAACAGTAGCCTAGTCAAAGTTTAGCTAAAATTTAACTAGACAATTCATTTTTATAAATTTAACTAATTAGTTTTCAACAATATCAAATAAAGACTTTCCATTTATCTAGACAATTTACCCTTACCTGTTGAAGAGTTTCCTTCACGAGTAACGATAGGCTTAACATTCTTTTTTATAATTTGTATACAGCTATATATTAAATTGAGGATATTAATATAAAATAAAATTATTTTTATAAATTATTTTATAAAAATACCCCTTATTTCATTTCATGGTTGTATAAAAATTATAAAAAAAAATTACAATTATATTATTTTCTTTCACTCTTAATCTGATTAGCTTGTCCATTCCCCCACAAATCGATAAACAACAAAAACCGACATTAAATAGCATATCGAAGTTTATGAGTCAACGGGACAGCATTATTTAACATGGAAAAATTTGTCCTCAAGTTTCTATCGATTTGATATTTTTTTACTTAATTGTTAAAAAAATTATTTTTTAAGGAGTTTGTAATTTAAAAAATATATATATTTCTAGTTATTTTAAAAATATTTATAAAAAAAAACACAAAATAAAAAGTACATTTTACACTTATCATGACCACCTCTCGATCGCCCAAACAATTCCCATTTAACATAGAGCTAAAATATACTTATATATCTTTTATAATTATTTTACAACTTCATTCTCAAGAGATCAATATCCTTATATGCTACTTTATTAAAAACAATTTTAATTTAAATAATTCTATTTAAAAATATTTACACCACATACTATTTATGTGGCATAATTTGATTAGAAAGATAAATTTTAAAATTTAAATCTTACAAATCATATCATGACATATAATAGTGTGTAGTGTAAAAACTTTTAAATAACTATCATTTATCATTTGCTTGAAGTAGAATTATAAAATAATTATAAAAATGCTATAAGATTTACCATTTTTTTATTTCACTCATTCTCATCCTAATGCGGTACAATGTTTTACTAGGTAGTTGTATAAAATCAATTTTAATAACTGATTTCGTAGTATCTCTCTTATACTTTCAATATTTTAACAAAAAAAGATTTTGTTTTAGTTTATACAATATTTTTTAAAAATTGAATAGCATTTCTAGTCTCCTAAATTTATAAAAGTGCCGTTTGGATAGTAAATTTAGATGAGATGAAAGTTAAAAGTTAAAAATTAAATAAAATATTATTAAAATATTATTTTTAATATTATTATTATTTTAAGATTTAAAAAAATAAATTATTTATTATATTTTATATAAAAATAAAAATAATAATAAGATGAGATGAAATATTTTAACTATTTAAACTGGCCTAATAAGGGTAATTGAATGTGCCTCTTTGATACGAAAGAATTACGTAACTAATAATACCTGGGTAACCATTTGATTCCCAGGTCAACATCGTGGTCCCTACCGAGGAAAGTTTTGTGCCACTTGTTAGCTGGGAAGGAGTCCCTTTATATATTGTTTTCGTAGATGAGATGATATAAGTTAAGAATAAAATTAAAAAGTTAAATAAAATATTATTAGAATATATTTTTTAATATTATATTTATTTTAAGATTTGAAAAAGTTGAATTATTTATTTTATTTTATATGGAGATTTAGGAAAATTGTAATGATAAGATGGAAAGTTTTCAAAATTTTAGATTTTAGTCTTTGAAAATAAACTAGGCAGGAGGTAACCCACTTTTAAATGTTCAATTTCTCCAAGTGTTGCGGACCCCTTTATATGTTCATACCACCTTTACTTTTCTAAAACAAGAACTGAAAACAGTTTGGAGGAATTTGGTGAGGGGTCTGAGATGATTAGTACCCGTTGATCCAATTTTCACGAACGACACAGATATCACCTCATTTTAATTTCAATTTATAACGAGATTTAAAAATTAATTAAATAAAATAAACTAGACCATGAAATTCTTGACTAGATTGCATAACCGGGATCCGCTCATACTTTATAGATTGAACTCTCAAACTTGATTGGTCTGTATAAAGTTCACAGAAGTGGCTAAACTGCGCGGGGGGATTGGATACGCGGTTAGTTGAGGGCGGGGGTGGTGAGTTGTGACATCTGCCTTTGACTCGTAATTGCTTTGTTGCACGTTGCTTCCTTGAATCTTTCATATGGATATTCAAATATTCAATCTCTACAAACATTTCTATTTTATCGTCAGAGTTTCTACAGTTTTTTTTTTATTTTAATTAATAGTTAAAGAAGTGTTTTTAACAAGTTTGTAATTTTTTTTTAAATATTGATAATAATTTAAAAAAATGTTTTAAAAAAACACACAAACTAAAAATTACATTTTACACTTATGGTAGGTGCTCTCACGATCACCTCTCGATGCCCTAACAATTCCCATTTAACATATAATCTCTTTTATAATTATGTTACAACTTCATTCTTAAGAGATCAATATAGTTATATGCTACTTTATTAAAAAAATTTAATTTAAATAATTCTATTTGAAAATATTTGTACCACATAGTATTTATGTGACATAATTTTATTAAAAAGATAAATTTTAAAATTTAAATCTTACAAATTAAATCATGTTATATAATAGTGTGTAGTGTAAAAACTTTTAAATAACTATCATTTATCATTCGCTTGAAGTAGAATTATAAAATAATTATAAAAATGTTATAAGATTTACCATTTTTTTTATTTCACTCATTCTCAGCCTAATGCGATTCTATTATATATGACAACTGAGTGGACTCATACAGTCGCAATTAATTCACAATTATTACACAAATTCATAATAAAATAAGATTTATTAATTCAAACTCATCAAAATCAAACAAAAGTAAAAAAATAATATTTTAATAAATACTTTCGTATATACTCTCTTATATTTTTAATATTTTAATAAAAAAAATTTGTTTTTATTTTATGCAATATTTTATACCGGGCCACATCACTCAAACTCCGTCATCTTATACATAAGCTACCCTTCATTTTAAGTAACGCAATAAAATAACTGTTGACTAATTATAAATTTATCATTTTCTTTCACACGGTCCAAATAGTCAAGTGTTATGAGAGGTGTGTTGTGCCACGTGTGGGTCTATTGTTGTCATTAAGTATTTTTTACTGTCATTTTACTGTCATTAAGTATTTTAGAGTTTATTACTTTCTTTCTTTCTTTCTTTTTCTCAAAAGAGTGGAGAGGGACGGCAGTACAGTTTCCCCTCTAGGCATGATCATAAAAAGCCTCACTCGCTGCGACGTATTCGAATTGACTATTGGCCCCGTAAGAGGCAGCCCATCTGCCTGTCTTTTAACTTTGATCAGCATGCAATCTGTTGTGCTAGTCTGAGTATTGGGCTGTTGTTGAATAGGTCTTAGACCTTGTAAGGCACGTTCAATTACGGCCCACTACTCAGACTAAAGCTGCAGATTGTAAAATAAAAAATAAAAAATAAAAAAATAATTTAAAATAATGCCTAATGAATCGGTGACTTTTGTTGGTTACCGGATCTTACAAATTCACAGATAACAGTTTATATATAAATATATATATATATATATATATATATCACACGAACAGAAATCTTATCGTCACGAGAGTTGGTCCCAATCTGATTGGATCCCAATAAAAAAATGTTTCTTTTTACTTAGCGATTAAAGAAGTGTTTTTTAGTGATATAATTTTTTTTTTAAATGCTTAAAAGTTAAAAGTATAAAAAAAAATGAATGAATAAAAATGAAAAATAAAAATAAAAAAATCTTTTTATTCTTGTCGGGAGTCATCTATTGCTACATCCTCGCCTAAAAGAACAAAAATGAAAATTAATGCCAATGAAATCTGGATCCCAAGTTTGGGATATTGTAAAAAAGTGGTCTGATATCCTACATGAGGCGAAAACCTTTGTTTCATGATTGTAATGAGGTTGGATGATGTTAATGTTGCTGCACTTGTTTTCGTTTTCCCAAATTTAACTTGTTTATCAATCTCAATGCATATTAGAATTTATTTCAGAGTAAAAGCATGTTGAAATGGTGAACGACTAATAGGAGCATGAGAATGAGATTGATGTTAGTTATGCTAGAGAAAGGATCTCACCACGCCACCCTGCGCGGAACCGGCACTTCATGCCATTTCTTCTACATTTGTATTTCGTCAAAGAAATGAGTTTTCATCGCCTGTTCTTTCTTCTGGATTATATTCATCTTCGTCTTTTGTGCCTAGTCTTTCACTTCCTCACTCTCTATTTCTCACCCATCTGAGCGGACACTTCAGTCTCTCTACATCAATAATAAGTTAGATGTTACTTAGTGCCAAAATTTAATACGGAAGATCTTCTAAATCAAATCGCGCTACATCAATAATAATAATTCTACACGTATTTACAGTTTTACTTATATTTTTATTTACAAGACTCATTTAATTTTCAATTTTATAATTTTCAATATATCAATAACTGATGTGGATAAATGAGTTTTTTATAAGTTTTTTTTAAGTACATTTAACATTTTTCTTATCCTTATTATTATATGAGTTCTTCTACTTGGAAGTCAATGTGCAAAGCACATTCATTATTTTATTGACATGATAAAACTTGATTTGCAGGAGATTTTAATCTCAAAATTCTCTACCAAATTAAATCCTTTGTCATGTTTTTCTTGTTATATTAGATTCAGTTTGTATAAATCCAAGCTATAAGACTCAACGCATTCAAAAAGAGAGAAAATAAAGTCAGCGCATTGGATCTGGCAGATTGGAGCACTCTTTGTAGCAAATAAATATAATTTAAGTACAACACATAATAACAATCAGAGTGGCGCAGCGGAAGCGTGGTGGGCCCATAACCCACAGGTCCCAGGATCGAAACCTGGCTCTGATATAGAGTTGCTTCCGTA
>QEOT01000737.1:176731-210982 GCA_003123785.1 Pterocarya stenoptera
CAAAGCTTTGCTTTCATCGACTCATGAACACATTCACTGTATAAATCTTCTTATTCGAATAATTAAATTCAAATTAATTATGAAGTGCAAAGGTCATTTTATTTTAAAAAATATATATATCATTTTACAAAAATTAGTCAATCGTCTTTACCCACCATAATAAAGTAATAAGCAACGCTTTGATTCTCTCTAATAAAACAAAAACGTTCAATAATAATTTTTATATCGTTTATAAAAATGAAACTACAAATAATTCATAATTTTTATATAATTTATAAAAACGAAACTACAAGCAATCCATGTGAAAGAAGTAAGACTTCAACTTATACTTAAATTACATGGATGATAAATAAGGACTTGTTTCAAAAAAGTTTTCATCTTAAAATTTTCATCACATCTCATCTATTTCTCAAATATCACTCAAATATAAATATTTTTAAACTAATTATTATAATTTTTTCAAATTTTCAAATAAAAAAAAAACAATTTTTTCAAATCACCAATCAAAAATTATATTAAAAAATTATATTCTAACAATATTTTAACTTTATAATTTTTTATTTAATTTTTTTATCTCATTTTTCAAAACCCGATAAAACTATATTCTAACAATATTATCATTAATATTTATAAACTATCTTATTATTATTACAAAATTTGTGTAGTCCATGTGGGATCCTCAAGCAGTAGGCAATATTCTTAATTGGTTTTATGACTGATAGGTCGAAGATCGATCAGATTCTTTTTGGAAGTCTCTCTTTTCAAACTTGTGACAACTACTAGGAACAAAGAGTAACTTTACGAAATCAATTTGGTTTTTCTATGATAGCAAGAGCCGTGCTTTTTTTGGCGAAGAAGAAAAAGGGTTCACTATAAAAAATAATGTTTATTTCTGATCAAGTATTTGTGACAAAAATTATTATTTTGCAATAAAAAATAGTCAATCTCATTGTAACTGGACTCATTCTCGTCGTAAATGATTATGAATTAAGCATTTTTCGCATTACCTGCATTAAAAGATAGCAATACGATATCAATCCAAAATAGCTAACAAAAGTATTTGACCATGAAAAGGCTATTTTGAAAAGAAAAATACTTTAATTACAAAAAAATTTAAGAAAATAAATTTATAAACTGATATTAGTACGTTAGATTATAAAATTCGTTTTGTTGTAAAATAAAACGTTATAAAATCAGGGTAGCTTGTGGATTTATTTTTATAGAATCCTTTTGTGGTTATAGCACTTCTCTCTTGAAAATGTCATTCATTTTTCTAACTATGTATTTAATTCTAAATTCAACACTTCGATATTCATTGACTGAGCTCATACGACTATATATCATTGGCATTGACAAAAATAGCCCATTATCCGTTACGTAGGATGACGCATCTATGCATATTTTAACTTCTTTTATTATTTGCTTATTAGGGGGAAAAAAGCTATACTAATTAGGGGTAGACAGCGAGGTCCAACACCCTGCTACCCCGGCATGGTGGGGCACGCAACCCCGCCCACCGATGCTAGAGCAGGGGGTCCCAACCCCGCAAGGATCTCAACAGGGGCGAGAGTGGGCTAGTCCTAACGGGGCCCCCATTGCTTAAATAAGACTATTGTATTTTCTCGATCTCTTATATAAAGGTTACATTATGCTACATTAATTTACATATAATATACACTAACAAATTTAAAAACCATGTTATTAGTTTTTAAATTATGGTTATATTTAGAAACTTAAATTTACAATATGGGTCCAAAAATGTGTTCTTGATCAATTTTAGGCTTAGAAATAATTTCTAGACCTTGTGGGCCATGGACACTATTGGAGTAAGCGGGAGGCGGGGTGGATGAATGGTCCATCCTCGCCTCCCGACACCAAAGATGGATCCCGTTCTTGCATCCCGGGGGTGGGGTGTGGGGGTGACCCCCGCCCATGCTAGGGGCCGGTGCGAGGAAGGGTCAACCTCACTTCCGTATGGATATGTAGTACCCCTAACATTAATTATTTATTTGGTCAGAATCTCTTTCTTTATTTTAGTGTCAATGTTAGTCAGAATGTTCATTTTAAGGATATTCTTCTCTCACTTTTTATTTTCTTTTTCTAAATTATTCAATGTGTAGAGTGTATTCTCGTGCCATATGTAGGCAGTATTCGAAATGAATAATATTATGTATAATTTTAGGGTGTGCATATCCTGCACACTCTCTTTAAAAAAATAAAGCTGACCATTTCTTCTCTCTCTCTCTCTCACACACATATATATATATATATGCACACACGTACAAAAATAAATATTATAACTTAAAATTAGCCAATAGTAATGTAATAAAAATAAAATGTATGATTTGGCATTATTTTAACTGAAAGTTCTGCTGGTGGGTCATACAAACTTCACGTACAGGATACCTTCATCCATTAAAGAGAGAAAACGGTCAAGTGCATGTACTGAGAATATATATATATATATATATATATATATATATAATATATGAGTGATGACAGTGTGCAATCCAGCTTTGACTGCTTAGCACGCTATTAGTACAAAATTTGCATTTTATTCTTTTATTCTTTTCTTTTTTATATTTTTTAAATATATTTAAACATTTTTAAAAATTAAAATTAAAAAAATATACTGATACGCTAAAAGTCACTTCCTTAATCATTAAATAAAAAAATTAAATATATAAACACTTAAAATGATAGGATAAACTCATAGAACATACTAACATTTTCCTCTCTATACATGTATAATTAAAAGGAGAATGAGATCTCAAGTCATGCTCAAAGCACGTGAGAACTTACCATTTTTTTTTCTCAATTTGGAAATGGGCCTTTTGGGTGAAATTAATGGGAAATCATGCAGGTACTTGAACAGAAACAAAAGGAGGGTTGGGAATCACGTGGAGTTGCAGCAGTTATGCACGACACTGATGAAAGGAATGGTTAATCAAATGCGGTGGGGACAAAAGCCGGCAACCTCTCAAACTTGTACCGTTGGTCGGTTCCTTCAACATGTGCATACAGTTGAAGACTTTTCAATACGTTATCCTATATATATATATATATATATATATATATATTATACTTATTTTCTATTTTCGTTTTATTTTGTTGACATGTCATTACCATTAAATGTAGATTTAAAAAAACAGAACCCATTCACAACGGTCCGTCTGTTTCAGGGGCTTTAACAACCACCAATAAAATCACACCATCTCAGCAAATTTTACATAGATATAGTAAGACGATGTACATCTAATAAAATCAAGACTCCAAAATTTTATGCAGAACCCCTTCTAACACTGCTGCACAACGGCGTCGAAAGTTCCATTGCCCACCAAGGGAGAAACTTGATAATAATTTGTGGGGAAGAAACTGATTGATTATAATTGTTCACATAGGGGGGTGGGGCACTAATGCTAATTAGAAACTTGATTCCTAATTTGTTGGGAAAAAACCGATTGATTATTGTTCACATTGGGCCAGAAGGGGCTGATCAATTAGGAAGAAGTTGAATATTCTTCACATGGGGGCACTAATTAGGAAGAAAAACTAGAACATGCCAGAACCCGAATCGAACAAGCCACGTGTTCAGAGTATTATCAACATCATGGGTCAATACAATAGTTCAAACAAAGATGAACAAGCCAGAAACCCAATCGAAATTCACAAACTTGTTCACATGAACATCAGTACCAATCGAAACCCAGAAACAACCAACATGAACAAAATTATAAGAGAACAGCGTGCGTAGGGATAGAGAACAGCCACAGATTCAGGGGCTTCATCGATGGCAATGGATAGTCGGAGCAAATGGGTCTTCATCACGGCGACGACAAATCCCTCACAGAAACGGCAACTCCTGACGGCGACACCGACTCCAAGAGATTCATGATCGAAGCCCAGGAGTCACGACAACGGCAACTCCTCACGACGTCACTTCTCATGAGTTTCAAATTTTGCAAATGGGAGGGCTTGCAAATGGGAGGCTCACGGGTTTCACACCAAGGTTCTCGTTCATGTCCGTCGTGGTCCTATAGTTAGCTAAATGGAATGCCTACATGGCATCTGCCCATTGGTGGGATATTTTTTGGGGAAAACTAGCACGATCGGGTAGAAGATTTCCTCTTAAAAAAAAACAAAAGAATTGATTTAACAATAGTGAATAGTGTTACTTCAACTCAATGAGGTAAATGTTAAGAGAAAAGCTTGTTTGCCGCCTGTAGTTGACTGTTATAGTGTATTGTTCTGAATTTTTTTTTAACTTAGTGATTAAAGAAGTGATTTTAAATGTATTGATGTATTTTTTATTTTTTAAAAATATTTAAATATATTTAAAAATTTTGAAAAAAAAAATATAAAAAATAACTAACGGTATAAACAAGTGGTGCTACTTAGGCAACAGAGTAACACTGCTCAAATGTTAAGAATGATAACAGATGACCTACAAAATAAACAACTAGTGCTACATACAGTGCGCAAGCGCCGCACTATCGTTTTGAAAAAGAATAAGATTCATTATTAAATAATTAGTTTTTTCATTTGTATCTGTATTTACTCACTTTTTTCAAAGGAATTGCACGGCGCTTACGCACTCCACAACTGCAAATATCATTTCTCAAATAACGGATTTAAATTTGATATAAATAGTGTTTTTTTCAAAATGGATATAAATGGATTTTTGGTAAAAATTGATTGATTCGATAAAACATGATTAATAAATGAACCTGTAATTAAACTTTATAATACAAATAAATTTTATTATTAAATTTTATAAATTTTTAGTTTTACGTGTTTTGTTTTGTTTTTTTGTTTTTTTTTTGTTATTGAGATGTAATATTAATATTAATATTTGACTACCTAATATCTCAAACTATTAAATATTTTTTGTTAATATGCTATTTATTTTATGAAAATATTAATTTTCTTATACATTATTGATTTGGATATTGATAATAAAATATTTTATCATGAATCTTGTAATTGTGAATGATTTATATAGTTTATCTTTATATTATTTATATATGATTATATTAATTAAATTAAAAAAATAAATATACAAGTTAGCTCAATTCATTTATATGAAATAAGTTAAACTGGTTAAAACGGATTGAAACAGGCTAAGTGAGTCATGTCCAGTTTCATTCAATAAAAGTTCATTACTGTGTTAGAATAATTTTAAATATGGGCTTCTATTGATTGTATGTTTTATAAAAACGGGTTAGATGTAAATAACTCACAATGGTGCTTTAGTTAAACCCATTAAGTTAAGTGATCATTTTGGAGTTTATTGCACTTTAGTAAAATAGGATTATATCCTATTTAAAATGTGGTTAATTGTATGTAGGCCTAGAAGTTCAAGAGTCTTTTCTGAATTTTTTCTAGACCCATTGAGATTTGGAGTTTTTAATGGGAGAACTCCACATAAAACTTCTATATATATAGCTAGGTCTCCTCTCCTCTCCATGTGTGTCTATTGGCTTGCCCCATTGATAGCTAATACTTTTGTGAGGAGAAGGAGGAGAAGATTTGGCCACTAATATTATTTGTGAAGTTTCAATATTACTTTCAAGATGGTTTCGGCATGTATGTTTTCTATAATTTATAATCAGTTTTGTTTATTAAGATTCTTCTCTCTAACATGTGTTTCTAGATTTCTACATGTGGTATCAGAGCTAGTCATGCTAAAATTAGAATCTTTCGTGTATATATATATATATTTATCAAATATTATCAAAACTGATTTGAGAGCTTGTTGTTTTGGATTAGTACTTTACGAAAGCAATATCCTATATACTATCCTCTCCGTGTGTTTTCATGTTGATCAAAGGGCTATAGCACTCTTGTCGCTTTTATTATTATTATTATTATTTTTTAAATCATGATTTTGCTACAAGCCATTCATTTAGGTATATTGTTATTGTTATTTTTTCAAAACAATTATGGTTTATACCAATTGCTTTTGATTTCTAAATCCATTTGAAAGTTGATACCCATTGTTTTTAAAACACCGTATATGTGTTTTTTCTGGTACTCAATATTGTTTCCCCAATATTAATTTTACTTTTTGACTCAAGAATTGCAAGAAATTGAGAAAAATCCGTTGGAAAACCCATTGACCCGGTTTCAGACCCGTGACCCGTTTTTTGACCTGGCTAGAGGTTGAAGATGAATTCACCTCCAGCCAGAATGTTGCCCACTCGCACCAAATGGCCCTTGCAGCACGTGTAGCTACAGTAACAGTGGTTTTTACTTTTTTTTCTTCCAATATTTATTTACTCGCCTTATTAAATTTTTCTATATATTTTGAAAAAAATTTGTACCATCATAAGACACTGTTTTATAATTTTGAACATCATTTACATGTTTTTCAAGAGGCTACAGTGTACTGAAAATTGTGATAAATTTTCTAATGAATATTCAATGCCTTATAAGATCTATGCATATATATGGATGCATGTTAATTTTTTAACTTGTTATAAGCATTCTTTTATAATTATATGCTATATTTAATTTTAGACATAATTATTGTCTTATATGCTTGATCTATTTATATTGTTTTTGTCTATCAATCACATTTGAATTCTGACTTTGATTATGTCAAGTTAATGATTATGATTATCATTTTGTGATTGAATTTTCATGGGCATGTTAACTATCCTTATTTTCCCATTCAGAGAAATCTTTTGAAATTGTTTGTGGGTGGTAGCCGCCAAAGTGGCACACTCATTGATATGTATTAAAAAAAAATATATATCTTTGTTTTCTAATTATTGCACATAATATCTTGTCCAAAAATGTTATTGTGTGTGATATTTTAGAAAATGATGGTGAGAAATAGTTAATGAGATTACATTAATCTAGAAATTTCCTTCTGCGTAAAGGTGATGCTATTTCAAAACGAATGTGATTTTATTAATTTACTTCATGATATGTTTTAAGAGTACCTTAAAGCATGTTGTTTAGTCTGCCCAAAAGTGACTAAACAATGATGCACCAAGGCTCTTACCGATATGTTTTAAGAGTACCTTATAGCATGTTGTTTAGTCAGCCCAAATGTGACTTTACAATGATGCGCCAAGGCTCTTATCGTAATGAAGCTCATATGGTTCCGAGCTGTCTAATTAATAGCCCATATTAATTAGATAGATTTGTCATCATCCATTGACTGCATGCATTATGTTTGGATGATACTTAAATAATATATATATTATTTCATGTTTCCACAGTTTTGAGTGCCTCCTCTATTTTAAGTCAATTATCTGCTATTGAAACTTTGACTGAAAATAATTATGTAAGATGGAAACGAGACATAGAAATAGCACTTGGACTTTTGGGTTTAGACTTTGCCTTGGAGGAGCAGCCTTCAAAACCTACTGATAAGAGCACTGCTGAATATGTGGTTGAGTATCAAAAGTGGGAAAGAGCTAATAGACTTTGTTTAAAAATCATCAAACGTTCTATATCTGATTCTATTATGGGAGCTATTCCGGATAATGACATTGCTAAGAATTTTTTGGATGCCATAGGAAAAATGTTTGTTGAATCTGATAAAGCTGAAATTTGAGACCTAATGGATAGACTGATGAGTATGAAATATGATGGTTCAAGTGGAGTTATGGAGTACATTATAAAAATAATTCATATATCCTCTAAGCTGGAAGCCCTTAAAATCTCCATTGCAGAGCCTTTTCTGGTTTATCATGTTCTTAATAGCTTTCCTAGCTAGTTTAATCTAAAAGTTGCTTATAATGCTCAGCGAGATAAATGGAATATAAATGATTTAATTGTAGTATGTGCCCAATAGGAGAATAGGATGTGTCATGAGGCTGTTGAAACTGTGCAATTGGCTTTTCAGCCACAACAAAACAA
Organism: Pterocarya stenoptera; assembly: GCA_003123785.1. Lineage (NCBI taxonomy): Eukaryota > Viridiplantae > Streptophyta > Magnoliopsida > Fagales > Juglandaceae > Pterocarya > Pterocarya stenoptera. The sequence goes on from QEOT01000737.1 coordinate 184,604, forward strand.
GAGGTATTCTCATCATCAAAAGTCTAAGTTTCAAAGGACAATAAGTCACACCGAAATCAGCACAGTAAAAGGTTTGAATGCCAGACTTCTGGTGGTCCTAAAGAAATTATTATAAAAAATGATCAGTGTAAGTTTTGTAAAATGAATCGTCATTGGCAAAAGGATTGTTTTAAGTTTAAGGCTTGGTTAGAGAATAAGAAGAAAAAGAACTCGACAGGTATCTCCTTGGCCTTAGTTTGTTTTGAGTGTTCTTTGGTAGATGTACCTTTAAATTCTTGATGAATAGACTCAGGTGCAAGTATTCATATTGCGAATTCCTTGCAGGGGTTCATAAGCAAACGAAGGCCAAGTGAGAATGAAGTAAGCTTGTGTGTTGGGAATAGAGTTCATGTGAAGGTCGAGTTTATAGGAGTAGTAAAGTTACTTTTAGATTTTGGTTTCTCTCTTGTTTTGGAAAACACAGTTTTTGTACCGACAATAAGACGGAATTTGATTTCTATATCAAAACTTGATAGTTCTGATTTTTCATTTAAATTTGGTAATGGAAAAGTTGAATTGTTTTATGATTCTCGTTTGGTTGGAAATGGTCTCTTATGTGATGGATTATATAAAATGTCTTTGACTTCTTTTGGTGAAATTTCTTGTGTTACCAATAAAGCAAAGAAAAGGTCTTTAATCCGTGAATTATTTTCTATGTTGTAGCACAAGAGATTATGGCACATTTCAAAGGAAAGAATTGAGAGATTGATAAAAGCTGAGATACTTCCCTCTTTAGATTTTTCAGATTTTAACACCTGTGTGGACTGTATAAGAGGAAAGTTGACTAAATCCACAAGGAATGGTTCTACTAGGAGTGACAGTATTTTGGACTTAATACATACTGATATCAGTGGACCTTTATCTTCTACCATATGGGGAAATAAGTACTTCATAACTTTTATTGATGATTTCTCGTGCTATGGATATGTTTACCTGATTAATGATAAATCACTTGCTCTTGAGAAATTTAAGGTATTCAAAATGGAAGTAGAGAATCAATGTAAAAAAAGTATTAAAATTGTAAGATCTTACCCTGATGGTGAGTATTATGGGAAGTACGATAAATCTGGTCAAAACATGGGTGATTTTGTAAAATATTTACAAGGGTGTAGAATAGTGTCTCAATACACTATGCCTGGGACACCCGAGCAGAATGGTATTTCTGAAAGACGAAATCGGACTCTAAAGGATATGGTTAGGGGTATGATAAGCAGAACAAATTTGCTATAATATTTATGGGGAGAAGTTTTAAAAACTGCCATGTACATTTTAAACAGGGTTCCCAGTAAAGCTATTTCAAATACTGCTTTTGAGTTGTGGACAGGTCGTAAGCCAAGTTTGGCTCATTTCAGAGTTTGGAGTTGTCCAGCTTAAGTTGGGATTTATAATTCTCTTGAAAAAAAATTAGACCCAAAATCTACTCCTGGTTATTTTATTTGATACCATGATAGATCAAAAAGATATAAGTTCTACTGTCCTAATCGTGGCACCAGAATTGTTGAGTCCATTACTGCTAAATTTTTGGAGAATGATGTTGGTGACAGTGAGAGTTCTGTATTGAAGTAATTTTTTGTTGAACCTGATCCAGTTGTTGTTCTAGTTCTTGTTATACAAGAAAGAGTTGTTTCTCAGCTAATTGAAATTTTCAATGAAGAACTGAGGCAACAAAAAGAACTGCCAACAGTGATTGAGTTAGTTTCTGAGCCACAAGTGAAAATATCACAAAAGGAAAGAACGTCAGCATTGCCTAATGATTATATTGTTTATTTGCTAGAGAGTGATTTTAATATTAGGCATATGGTTGATCCTGTTACTTTTAAGCAAGTATTGACATGTCTTGAGTCAGTTAAGTGGTTAAGTGTTATGAAAGATGAAATGAATTCTATGAAAAAGAATAGAGTCTTGGAACTTGTTGAACTTCCTCCACATGCTAAGGCTATTGACAACAAGTGAAATTTCAAAAGTAAATTGGACTCAAAAGAAAATGTTGAACGAAAGAAGGCAAGATTAGTTGCAAAAGGGTTTACTCAGCGAGAGGGCATTGACTATAATGAAACATTTTTACTAGTTTCATCAAAAAATTCTTTTAGAATTATCAAGGCACTTGTGGCATATTATGATTTGGAGTTTCATCAGATGGATGTAAAGACAACATTTTTTAGTGGAGATCTTTATGAAGAAGTTTATATGAGACAACATGAAGGTTTTATTGAGAAGGGAAAAAAAAACTTGGTATGTAAGTTAAATAAATCTTTATATGGCCTAAAGCAAGCATCTCGACAGTGGTATTTAAAGTTTGATGAAATTGTAACTTATCTCGGTTTTGTTGAAAATAAAGTTGACCAGTGCATATATCGCAAGACTAGTGGGACAAACTTTATTTTCCTCATTCTATATGTTGATGATATTTTGCTTCCTAGTAGTGACTTGGGATTATTTCATGAAACAAAAAAAATGTTATCTACTAATTTTGAGATGAAAGATCTCGGGGAAACTTCTTTTGTACTTGGCATTGAAATATGTCGTGAAAGAGTTCATGGTTTGTTAAGACTTTGTCAGAAAGCTTATATACGGTGTCTACTACAGAGGTTTGAAATGCATAATTGTGCGCCTGGTGATGTACCCATCATAAAAGGAGATAAGTTTAATAAAACCCAGTGTCCTGAAAATGAGCTCGAACGGAAATCTATGAAGAATATTCCATATGCTAGTGCTGTGGGGAGTTTGATGTATGCTCAAGTTTGCACTAGACCAGATATTACCTATGCAGTCAGTGTTCTTAGTAGGTTTCAGTCAAATCTAAGGCAAGAGCATTGGAAAGCGGCTAAGAAAGTTATGAGATATTTACAGAAGACTGAAGATTATATGCTTACTTTCCAGCGTTCAAATCACCTTGAAGTGATTTGAAATCACCTCAGATTCTGAATTTGCTGGATGTCAAGATGATTTGAAATCAACCTCAAGTTATGTTTTTATGTTAGCTGGGGGTGTTATTTCTTGAAAAAGTGTTAAGCAAACTCTGGTAGCGTCTTCTTGTATGCAAGCTGAATTTGTAGCATGTTATGGAGCTACTATCAAAGCTGTTTGGTTAAGAAATTTTATTTCTAGACTGAAAGTTGTTGATTCCATCTCAAGGCCAATTACTTTTTATTGTGATAATAGTGCAGAAGTGTTGTTTTCGAAAAATAATAAAAATTCTAGTGGGTCCAAGCACATTGACATCAAGTATTTGGTGGTTAGAAATAGAGTCAAGGAAGGACAGACAAAGATAGAGAATATAGATACAGAGGCGATGATTGCAGATCCTTTGATTAAGGGACTTACTCCTAAAGTTTTTAAAACACATGTTGCTAATATGGGTATTGTGGAAACTTTTGATATTTTTGATTAGTGGAAGTTACTTATATAAAAAGAACTACGTTTTGGCTATCCCTTTACGGGGTACGTAGGCTACCCATATGTTATTTGGGTACAGCTTCTTTCAATAATAATATATATATCTCCCCTATCCATAAACTACATTTTGAGCATGCATATGTCTTATGTCTTTTGTTATGATATTATTAAGATCTCGAGATACTATGGATAAAGACATAAGATGAGTCTCTTTTAGAGACATGTGACTTCTTTTTGAAGCATTATGATGACTGATATGAATTAGCACAGCTTTTGATCACATTGGTGCTAAATTCATACTACATACTACCACATTTGGTTAGTGGATGGGGATGCATGTCGATGAGGATATTAGCATTTGTAGCTATGGAGTGGTCTTACATCGTTTAAGTGATGTAATGACTTCCATGTTCGATGTTGATATTCTTGTTGGACCGGATTGTGTTTTCTAAGGTGCTATCATTTGAGCTATTTTTGTATGGTCATCAATGTAATCTAACCTGAGAGTTATTTTCAAAACGAGTTTTTATTTTATAGCAATCAATATTCGCCCAAATGGGAGAATGCAAGAATAATTTTAAATATGGGCTTATATTGATTATATGTTTTATAAAAATGGGTTAGATGTAAATATCTCACAATGGTGCTTTGGTTAAACCCATTAACTTAAGTGATCATTTTGGAGTTTATTACACCTTAGTAAAATAGGATTATATCTTATTTAAAATGTGGTTAATTGTATGTAGGCCTAGAAGTTCAAGGGTCTTATTCTGAATTTTTTCTAGACCCATTGGGATTTGGAGTTTTTAATAGGAGGACTCCGCATTAGACTTCTATATATATGGCTAGGTCCCCTCTCCTCTCCATGTGTGTCTATTGGCTTGTTCCATTGATAGCTAATACTTTTGTGAGGAGGAGGATGGGAAGATTTGGCCACCAATATTATTTGTGAAGTTTCAATATTACTTTCAAGATGGCTTCCACATGTATGTTTTCTATAATTTATAATCAGTTTTGTTTATTAAGATTCTTCTATCTAGCATTTGTTTCTAGATTTCTACATACTAAATAGGTTAAGCGAGTCGTGTTACGTCACCTATTTTCTATATAGGTCGTGTTAGGATTTTAGAGTTTGATCCATTTAATTAAATGGGTCATGTTTGAATTGACCAATATAGTCTAATACTCATAACTTAACACAACCTACAAATACGAATTGATACCCTAAACATTAAAAGTGAAATAAGCGTCTAGTATATAGTATTTTTAAAAAGAAAAATTCTACTTCATAGCCCTATACCGTATACCTTTTTTTTTTCAACTTTTTTTTTTTTTCTCAACATGTGTATAGTATAGAAATGCTGAGTATGAGAACTCTTTTTAAAAAAAAAACTTACAGCCACATGTTGCTATTCTGTGGGCTGCATGAACCGCAGACTTCATCGGTCCTGCATACAAAATTGGAGTGGGCTTGACTTGCAAAAGCTTAGCAGAATAAGACCTTCTCGGTTCACTTCTCATCATAACCCTTAGATAGATAGATTTGTACTTGGAAAAGTGTGCGAGCTTAAGATCCCTAGGATTTAGGTGGCATTGCAATCAGAAAATATAGCATTTATGGCTACTTCTTACAGATTGGGAATTGTTTGGAACTCAGTTCTAGAAAATCATTCGTTTATACATCAAATTCATAGCCAGACGTAAAAATATATGAAGCTTTGTGAATTCTTATCTGTTTTTGGCCAGGGTGTCATGACAAGCAATTAAACGACAAGATACACGTTCACAGCGTCCTTGTCATCATAATTACAATATCTCAGCAAGCAAAAAAATGTTCTTTATTTTGTCACCCTGTTGCGAAAATAAAGGATAAAAAGATTTTTTATTTTTTAATATTTTTTTTTTTTAAAAAGAGGCACATTAGAATACAAATCATACGGAGGAGAGAAGTAATGATTTATATGGTGATGGTTTCCAGCTATTTATCATCTTTGGAGACAGCCATAAGCCAAGGAAAAGAGCCACTGAAACTACTTTCCAAAGAGCCATTAATAAAACTACTTTTTCGTGCAACAGTTTCACGTCCGTCGAGTCCACACCTGCAAGACCGTCTCCTCTCCTCAATCAGAAGCAATCCCAACCAAAACAATTGGGTGACCGCGGTTATTATCTGCACTCTAACACCACCAATCCCAACCCAAAAGGCGGCGCGGCGGCTGCCCTACCAACAATTGAGCAGTCGTAGGTCTTAGAACTTGTTTGGAAATAATCTCATCTTAAAATCATTAATCTCATCTCATTTCATTTTATTTTCTTTTCAAACATAATTTAAATACAAAATTTTCATCTCATCCAAAATTTTTTATTCAACTCTCTCCTTTTCAAAACTCAAAAAATTTCAAAACTCAAAAAATACACAGCACGAACTATCTCACTATTATTCATCAACTATTATTCACAAAATTCTAATCTCATCTCTCTCGAGCCCTTATTGTATCTTCAAATTAATATAACGTGACCATAGAAGTTCATATATGTACTTCCAAGTCTTCAAGGCTACCAAATAATTACTTTTTAAGTAAAATTATCACATCATTTTTACATTTTTTTTATAAGAACATATCTATTTGGAATTTTGGATGAGTTTATCATAACACAAAGTGACCAATACAAAAATATAAAAAAGCAAGTTCCAATAACTGGCTTTTTTTGGCCTGCTCTACCTACTTGCTGGCTTGCCGGGTACTTCAACAGGGAAAATGAAAAAAAGACGTCCAAAACTTCCCATTCACATACCACAAAGGGGTCTAAATCACTAGCTAATAGAATTGCACAAAACTACTACATATGAAAGGTTCGCATGCTTTCACCAACTATATTTCTAAACTTCAATGTACATTACCTTAAGTGACTTTCCACGCACTCTGAATGCTGATAAAATTACATCAGTTTTGACATGAAAAGGCTAACTTACAAGTAAAAAATTAGTCTCCGTTTTCAAGGGTACCATTCCTATTCAGATGTTTGTTTCATTCTTCTGCTCACAGTTAGCAGTAATTCTGGGCTTGTAATATTGCCAAAACCACGTGATTAAGATTAATAAAAAAGGAACTGCAGAAATGCTGGCTCCTTGGGTTAGCCAGCGGCCACGGCATCTGCCCTTGGACTTGTGTCCAAGAGTTGATGCAGCTTCGCACCAGAGTTTGAGCTGTTCTCGTACATGTCACTCTTTTCCTCGGTGCTGCTCAGATCAACCGCACCTGAATTATTGACCCTTGACAGCAGGTTCTCTGTACTAACAGGCAGGGCCCTCTTGTCCTCAATTCGGTTCAAAATGATCTCTTCTGTCTGTCCTAATTGAGCATTTTTCAGTTTCTCCTGTATACATTAAAACCAATTACAAGCTGGAGCAAGAGTAAAGACGGAAATGAAAAAGAATTTGTGATGCAAGTGGATGTACCATTAATTTAGCATTTTCTAGCCTCAGTTTATCTGAGTTTTCTGTCAATCGACCTATTTCAGATTTTATTGCCGTATTCTCAGCAGTCAAGGAGTCGACTTTAAGTGCAAGTTCTTCAGTCTCAGCCTGTAGAGAGTGTTGCAAACCATTACCTCAGTTAATGTGTACATGCTAAAAGGTGGTTCAGACCCATCAATATGAAACTTCTAAAAGCATAAAAGAGCTCAGATTTCCAAACCTGCTTCCTCATCCTGGACCTTCTAGCTGATTCACGATTAGACTGTTTCCTCCTCTCTCGTTTCAGCTCTCTTTCATTCTGAGCAATAAAACAAACATTACCAGATTTTCAAAAGATTTTAGACATCTTTGTCCGGGGGAAAAACAAAGGATAAACAAAACAACAATATTTGGAATAATAAAAATGAAAAAAATAAAATAACACCATTCATAGACTATACCGGCATCCATGCTTCAGAAGGCAATACTGAACAGGACTGTGGGACACTAGTAGTTGTTGTCTTGGTATTTATATTACTAGTGTTCCTGAGCTCCAATGCTGTGGCCATGCCCGGAGAAACAACACTTCCACCCAAATTTCCAGAAACACTACCAGGAGTGACAGTTGCAGCAGAGGTCTTGTTGGGAGCTACACTTACCTCCTTAGCAGAAGTATGACTGGCTTGCATCTCAGTCTTGCCTTCACTGCCTGTTCATATACATATCCAGTAAACCAAAAATATCAAAATCTGAATTCAAGTCAATAGCTCAGCTACTTTCTATACTGCAGAAAGTTAGTCAACAAGCAAGCATTTTCATATACATGACAACGAATCACACCACCATGTCATCAATATGCTCACAACTGGTAATTAAGTGCCAAAACTTTTAGATAGTGGAAGATACCATTTCTACCATGTTTGAAGCAATAACAAATTAGAATCCACCATGCTGAGATACTTTTCCTTCAAGAAACTAGAGCCTAGAGGCAAGACCGTCAATAAGGAAATGCAAAGTTGAATTTCTTCAATTTGGAAAATGAGCGACTTGTCATATGTCACTGCATGCTTACTTCTAGATATTAAGCGGAGCAGAAACTAAGACACCCGAGAGGCCATAGCGCAACTCTAATGCAGAAAAAGAGGTTGGTCCAGTCGTTGCATTAATTGATACACAGTTTCCAATTGCCTGGTGGCCTAGAGTACTTCTCTCTTCCTAGGTGGAAGTCTTATGGTTTCAGGGGATTAAGAGATTTTTCTAACTTTCGAAGGAAGGGGATAAACCACTTTAAAAAGAAAGAAAGAATGATCCACACCATGTAAACAGTGGGCAATCCTACACAACGGAATACCAGGCCCACTCTATTGTTTATCAAAGTTTGATACTTGGAAAAGAACAGAGTAATACCAGTTGGTGTTCCATCGCGGCTTCTTTTCCTTCTGGTTTGATTTGGCTGAACATAAGATAGATGAAGACCACAATCAAAATTTGCAAATGTGTCCGTCATTATAGATTTACATATAATAATCGAATCAACAGACTTGGTGCAAATGTGTTGCAAGAAATGCTTATAGGCAAGGTATGAATAATCACCCTGGCAGTGTTCCCATCACTTCCATCACTGGAACCATCAGTCTCTGAACTGTTCATGTGGCCAAAGAAACTATGTTAGCCTGGCCACAAGAACTGTGCATGTGGGAAATCTACATTGTACAGGATGAAGAAGAGTTCTAGCTACCAAAGCGAACCAAATCAAAAAAATATAAAGCCTATCACAAGGCAGAGACAGAAGAAGGTTCAACAAACCTCTGTGACAGCCTATGTCCAGCCCCACCATCAGCACTCTCAGCAGTACCATTGCCTATTGACATTGCTAGTCCATCAAACTCTTTCAACTTCTTCATTAAACCCCGATCTGTATTTCCCGACTTTGTAGGAGTTTCTATGCTCAAAGGAGTTACAGCCTGCTCCATTGCACCATAATTAAATCTAAAATTAATTAAGGGCCACCTAATATGCAACTTTTTGTTTTTAATTACCGACATATTTCACAATCCATAATGATAGGTTGACAATAGAGAGAAATAGAACTAAAAGAATTCAGAAGAAAAACATAGCACCAAAGCTTCACTTACAGCAGGCGACAATGGAACCCCTTGACCATGTGAATGCGATCCCTAGTTTAAAAAATAAATAAATCCATGAGTACATAAGAGAGCTTTCCTCACTTTTGCATAATATTTTAAAGTTCTATTATTATACAGGGTGAGGGGCCAGTTGTAAAGAATTGGAAACTTTGCATAATTCAGTCCATCTAGACAGGGCAGCCACTACAGACTAGGATGTCTGCCAGATACAAGTCATTATTTTCATTACACGAAGATAACCCAGAAAGGATAGCTACCTAGCCAGATATTCCTAAAATTAAAGCTTCATATTGCAAGCCCCACAAGGAGGGCTATAATCATCTACAAACAAATTTCTTGGACTCAAACATCCTGAATTTGGTTTGCACTAGAACTTCCCCTAGTTTACCTAATAGGCTAATACATGGTCTGGTGAGTAAGATCATGTATCCCATGGGGAGTAAACCTTGGACCAAAGGGCCTTGCCATGGTGGGATTTCAAGTCATAAGAAAAAATCTGAACTCCAAGAAAAAATAGAATGAACAACTTACAAGAGGAACTGCAGGATGTGCATAAACCCCTCCATGCGGGTAGATTGCAGCATAAGGCGCTCCGTAAGGAGACATCATGGGCTGGAAGAATATATAAGTTAGCAAACCATCATAGAATGATGTTTGTAATTTATTCCTTGGTACACAACCTATTTTAGAATGATTATTGAAAACTATACACAAACTTTTGACTGCCTTGATTCTGTCCAATACCTGGGGTGGGCCCCACATATATGGGTGAGGAGCATGACCTGAGGTCACAGTGGAGTTGTAATATGGTGGAAGAGTGACTCTGGGACCATAATATGCCTGAATATGTAAGGCATTAGTTTGAATTACTATTACTATTTCTTGGAAGAAATTATATACTGAGCCTTCCATTAAATAAACGTGTCTTAACAACTGCCTAGAAAAACAGTAGATTTAAGTGCAGGCATATAATAGATAACCTGCATGGCTGCCCAATCAGGATAGACGTGAATATTGGTCTGATTGGTCTGATTAGTTTGATCCTGCCAAAACAAAAAGGACCGACTGAGGATTCATAAACAGACCTTCAAAAGTTAGACCCAAAGAAAAGTGTACAATTAGATGTATCTACATAAATAACTAGCCTTACTTTTTTCTCCATCAAGCAGATTGACACATAAGGCTTGAAAAATAGATAGAAAATTTTACTTTTCAACATCTCAATACTTCAGTTTTGACCACAAGAACATTTTCATTTCTCAACATACCGGTGTTACTGGTGAAGACGACTTTTCAGACTTGGTAGACTTTCCCTCTTCATTGTTTCCCATGGAGCGCTTCCAAAATCTTGATTTGATATGTGTAAGAAAATCCTTTGCGTTTCTCTGATCTAGACCTCACCTAGCTGCACTAATGGTTAATCTGTAATCAGGAAGATCCCCAAGGCAACCACTTAACAGTCTAAGAACATTAGGATTTAAACTTCTTAATAGTGTTATTACGGTCTAAACCATTGCTGTTAATCTTTTGCAAAATAGTATAACGATGCTATGTCCCACTAATGCAATAATCTTGTCATAAAAAATTGAACATAAGAGCTGCAATATACTTATGCAACACAATGGAAACCTTAAGCTACTGTTCCCAACGAAAGTAGAAATAGTTACCCCAGAACCAACATTAAGACTTAAGAGGAAGTCAGCATAATCAACATAGTAATACATTAATTCCCATGGCCAGCCAAAGCAATGGTCCTTCAAGAGAACCGACCTAGGCGGGCCCAAATTTTAATCATTTTGTTTTGCACAGCCACTTTGCAGTTTGCACTTGAAAACCCAAAACTTCAACCACAGCACCAGGCAGTAGCCACCATAAATTTGGGTTACTTGTCACGTTAGTAGTGAAAGCATAAATTTCAGTATATGAATAGTATGTTAGTTCTTGTCTCTGTGCTTTTTTCATGCAACCGTGGTTTTTGAGGCATAACTTGAATGGAATTTGTCTTGCCATCCTATTAAAGCCTAGCATATTCACCTTAAATTAAAGCATGATCGAGTCGAGCCATGAAAGTTACGCCTATGCCAAAGGATTTAAATTGAAACCCTCTTTCAAAAAGCATGAGATAAAATTCACCTCGACAAGGCTACTCCATAATTCCCTCAGGACAATGACAAAACGCAGCTTCCCAAAGTCAATTCGGCTTTGGTATAGGAAGATGAATAGCATAAATGACAAATATCTCAGATCGAGTGATGTAGGTTTAAAATATACGATCAATCTGCAGCCGTTGTATTAGATAGTGAAACCACATACAGAGGATTTCATATCATATTTACCAAACGTATGGTCCACTGCTTGCACGGCAAGTAAACAACGGAATGAAATTTTGCAAGGATTGAAAGAAAGCTTGTAGCATCAATTAAATAAACGAAGAGGGATTTGGGATTTTTTTCAATTTTCCGTGGCAGTTTAGTTGGAACAAAAGTCGTTATGCCCCCCAAGTTAATTTCAACAGCAACCAGACTCGGAAAGATCAGCTACTGAAGAATAAGTAAATAATTAAGTGAGGAAAAAAATCGGGAGAAAATAAAAATAAAAAAGAACATAAAAGTTCCACACAAGGAAAAAGACCATAGGATAGCGGGTCATTATCGTCTTCTCCACCACCCCCACTCCATAACAAGACAGGTATGGACAGAAGTTGGACATTAGTCGTGGAGTATCGACAAATCTATATCCATCTAATTGGCGATACAGCCCTCGAGGTGAAATATGAAAATTTAAATCGTAAAAAAAAATAATAATAAAAAAAAAAAAACGTTTCAAATAAGCAGCTGAATTTTTCTACTCAATACTTCGATGATCAAACGGCTTCGTATTATATCATCCTTTTCCTTCTTTTTCTCCCCAAATCTCTCTACTCTATCTCCTCTTACGGCTAGTAGAGATAGCATGAGAAAGAAAATATGCATTCAAAAGGAAACTGAAACCATAAAACAAGGAAATTACCACACAGGAAGTACGGAAATTCAAAGGTTTCGGTAGAATCGCAGAGAAATTATGGAGATCCATCTAAGTTAATCCATTGTTCGATTTCTAAGAAAATGAACGACGAGAAAATATATAGGACCATTAAAGTCTGGTTCCGGCAAACGAAAATCTCACCTCAACTTAAGCACGTAATTCTATATTCAGAAGTCTCCAGGAGTTTCTGGTTACTGAAGAAAACCAAAAAGTTCATATTATAATTTATTTTTTTTTTTTTCACTTTCATGCGGCACCTAAAAATAAACGGAAACAAAATTCTTCCTCTACTTCATCCATTTCTTAACAAACAAGCAGAGCCTTAAATTGAGAGAATTTCCAAATCAAAATTTTCCTCGAACTCTAAAGTTCAACAACAAATCTAACACAAAATTTCACATACCTTCCACTTTATAGACCCAAAAAATCTCCACCTCGTCACGTCCTAAAACCAAAGAAGTGGCGGCGAAGAAGAAGACGAAGAAAAACTTCAACGGAAAAAGGACTAGATATCACGAAAAGGATTGACCTCTCAACCTCCGCATTTTGGCTCTACTTTCTCGCTCTCTTAAACAAGAGAAAAAGAAAAAGAGTGGGAGAAGGAGAAAGAAAGAAGTAGGAGGAGAAGAAGAAGAAGAAGAAGAAAGGAAGGGGGGCAGGGAGCGCCAAGGCAACATCCACGTCACTAAACACGTGTCGTATAGGAGAAGAGGTGTATACGTACACCGTATATATACGGGGAAAGATTGCTATGGGTGGTTGTTGAGCTGGCCCATCGGGAATCGCGCTGTCCATTTATTTATTCCAACGTCACCACGGCCTCACACGTGTTCATCGACGACTCGAGCTACGCGTCCTATGGCTTCGGGTCCAACCTATTCCACCCGTCATGTGGCTTACGTGGTCCGTTCCCATCATTTAAAATTTAAATAAATATTATTTTCTTGTTGGGGGAAGAATTAAATTAGATTGAAATGGTCCTTTGAAATCCACCGCTAGTTATTTTATTTTCAAAAATTATTTATATCAGTCATTATTTACTGTACTATACTCTATACTCTATAAAAAAAATTTTTATAAATGTAAAATATAAAAGTGAATAGTAATTAAAAAAAAGTTTTATAAATGTAAAATATAGAAGTGAATAGTAATTAAAAAAGAATATTTCTCTTTTATTTTTATTGTCATATGATTATAAATTATTTATCTCGATTAATTTTTTTTTTCAATAATTTAAAAGATGGGAGTTTAAATTCTAAATTTCTATTTAGAAGACCGGAGATCATGCCAATTAGTCAAATGACCGATTAATCTTTGAATACATATATTTTGACTACACGCATCAAATAATTATTTAATTATATGTTGAATTCGTGGGACTATGGATCTTTTACATGATTGGTTCCAAGTCTTTTCTTCCTTTTTTTTTTTTACCTCAATTTGGTTGAATTTCTTTTTCAAAATTATGACCTAAAAGATTGATTTATTTTCATCTTAGATTTTTTTTTTTTTTTTAAGGACAAACACTTAATTGTAATTTTTAATTTCATGTATTCCTCTCATGGATATGCAATATTAATGTTTCTAACTCTAACGTTTAGATGGTAAATTGAATTGAGTTGAGATAATAAAATATTATTAGAATATTATTTTTTAATATTATAATTATTTTAAGATTTAAAAAAATTAAATTATTTATTATATTTTGTGTTGAAATTTAAGAAGATTGTAATGATGAGTTGAGATGAATTGAGTTTGGTTTAGGATCCAAACGTATAAAATCTAAAGTAAGCTATTTGATCGTTCTATATATTTATTAAATATTTAATGTTGTAAAAAGATTTACATAGATAATGATAAAAAAAAAAAAAAAAAAATTGTACAGTTTTAAAATGTATAAATTTGGCATGTACACTTAGAGAATACTTAAGAAATGAGATGAGTCGAGAAATCTGTAAATAATAATGAAATGATTTAAATTATGATGTTTTATTAGATTTTATGAAATGAGAGAGAACAAGTTAAATAAGAATTTTATAAAGTTAAAATATTTTTAGAATATAATTTTTTAATAGTATTTTTTATTTTTAGAATTTGAAAATTTTGAATTGCTTTTTGTGTCTTATTTGGAAGGTTGAAGAAGTTGTAATGATTAAGTAATTATTAGATAAAAAATTAAAAACTTGAAATTGAAAAATGTATATGTTTAAGTAATATTTAGGAAAAAAAAATGAGATAAAATAGGATAAAATGGAATGAGATAAAAGCCATTCCCAAACAACTCCTTAATAAAAGTAGGGCACTACATGGGTAAAAAAAAAATCAGTTTTTTACGATGGATTTTACTCTTTTTAAAAAGATTTTAAGATTCCATCTAACGTTATTCTAATTATAAATAATAGAATGCATATTAGGCTTAAATTATATTCATAGAGGCGATGAGATAAGATTAAAGTTAAAAATTAAATAAAATCTTGTTAGAATATAGTTTTTTAATATTTTTTTGTTTTGAAATTTAAAAAAATAAAATTGTTTATTTTATTTTATTTTATGTTAGAATTTTAAAAAGTAGTAATGATGAGATAAGATAAGATAACATGAGATGGTTACGTAATTTAGATGAGATGAAATGAAATATTTTGTTTAAAATTAAATAAAATATTATTATAATATATTTAATATTATTCTTATTTTAAAATTTTAAAATATTAAAATATTTATTATATTTTATATAAAAATTTAAAAAATTATAATAATTATATAAAATGAGATAGTTAATTTTAGTAACAGCCGTTCCTCTTTAATTAATTTATCGTTTTCATATGTACTGTGAAAGGATAGTGATCCAGACTGACGATTTTCGTTGGCTGGACCTACCTTAGCCTGTTCTCGTGACAAAAAAATGTTTTCAAACGCTACGACGTTAAGGTTTACGTTAGGTGACGTTGAAGAGCGAGATAAATTGAAATAAAAAGTTAAAATAAAAGATAAATAAAATATTATATTTATTTTAAAAATTAAAAAAATTAAATTATTTATTATATTTTATAAAAAAATTAAAAATTATAATAATAAGAAGAGATAAAATAAATATATAAATTTCTTGAAATTCTAAAAATTAATTTTGTAAATCTTTCATAATTATCCCCTCTACCAGCGGAACTTTCTCGAAACCATGCCAAAAAGTTTTTTTTTTATATTATTTTTTGGTTCTTGTTTATACCAACCTGGCCTTTTTTAATCACCTGTTGCGTTAAATTAGAGAGAATAATTCAAGGAGGGGTGGATCATGGATGTGGTCGCTAATTATGGATGATGTATATAAAAAGTAACGACACGCACGCACAATTTTTTTTTTAATATTTTATATAATTATTTTTTAAAACGAGAACATTTATATAAAATGATATTATTTTTTGTAAATCATTTTATAAATATTTTTCTTATTTGAAACGTAATTATAAAAATAATTGTATATCTGTCATTTTTGAACTAGAAACAGTTGTTATACCGAGTCAAGACTCATTTTTACTTATATTTTTATTTACAAGATTCATTTTGTCAGTTTTGTTTTGAATTTCAAATGTTATAATTTTCAATATATTAATAACTGACACGTGGATAAGTAAATTTTTTATAAGTATTTCTCAAATACAAATATTAATTTTTCATATATATATAATATAGATATTGGTTTATGATATCCAATTTGTCCCAAAGTATAATTAATTCCTCATCTTGGACCGACATCTTGTACTCCATTATGTGTAAATTTATATGGCAAACAAATTTAAATATTCATCCTTAAGTTTTGGTACGTGTTGCTGACACAGAATTTGATAGGCTGTCCCAAGTCTAGTCTATCTATATGCCATGTAAGTGGATTTATTGAATCCAGTATTAATTTAATATAAAATAACCAATTATTGCAAGAAAAAAAAAATGTGATAAATTCCCCATTAAGGCTCCATGCCTATAAAAAAAGAATTAAAAAGAGAAAAAAAAGGAAGACGAAATGGGAAAAAAAATTGTATGTTGATGTTGATATAATATGGCCGAAAATTTATATTTATTATTCGGAATAAAGAGTACACTTTCTCGTAGTTAACATAATAAGATTTATCTGTCAAAAGATTTAATTTTTATATATATTTTAAAAATACTTTAATCACAAATAAATTACAATAAAATAAATCTATAAAATAATGTAATTTGATGTGATACGTCAGATTATAACGTTATTTTATAATAAAAGTAATTTTATAATAAAATGGATCACATAAAACTAATCACTTTGTAAATTTAGGGTCTCGTTTGGTTACATAAATTATCTCATCTTATCTCATTTTATTTTATCTAATCATTATAATTTTTTTTAAACTCTTACAAAAATATAAAAAATAATTCAATTTTTTTAAATCTCAAAACAAAAATTATATTAAAAAATTATATTTTAACGATATTTTGTTTAATTTTCAAATTTTATCGTATCTCATCTCATCTTATCTCATCTTGATAATCAAACGAGAGCTTATTTTTTTATGTTATCTTTCCATAACAAGAAAGCTATATCCTCTTTGCATAATTGTAAGTAAAAGATCTTAATGAGACATGACCTGGTTTGAAGTTTGAAACAACGTTAAAGTCCATTATAAGGAATTAGGTTTGTGATAGAATTCTTGAACGCACCCAATGGACCGTTCATGGACACATCAATGTAGACTGATTTAATTGACTTGATTAACTTTTTATTAATTAATTGGCATGCTTACTAAATTAAGGAGGAATATTAGTAATAAATAAATAAATAAAGGTTAGCATATTTGTCCAACTAATTGACAGGGGAGATAGAATACCCCTCCCATTCCTCCAAATACAAATCTATTTTGATATGAAAAGTTCTATTCATCATCTCTACATATTATATATTATATTTTTTTTCTTACTAAATATATGGTATATAGATGATAAGTAGAAGAATTCAATAAATTGAAGAAAAATAAAATCAAAAATAAATTTAAAAAAAAAATATGATGTATAGTGTGTGAGGATGATGAATAATAAAACTCTTTTAATATAATTTCTAAACTTTTTTCCAACATGTCAATTTTAATAAGAGGAGTGTTACATTCACAAAAAATTACATAAAAATGTAATGCTAGGAATAAACCTCGAATGTACAAGCATTGTGCAAGTATTTTTGTAAAAAAGTAAACTCTATTAAAAAAAAAAAATTTCACATATTTTCATGAGTGATCAACTTTTTGATAAAAAACTTACGTGAGATTTATACATTTAGAGCTTACATATATTATTATTTTATATAAAAATAATTTCATAAATTGACATGATTTTAGGTGATTTTATAAATAAATAAAAAAATTATAATTTTATAAATCATATCAAATCACATCAATTTATAATATTTTTTTTATATAATATTTTTATATCTAAAATAATCTTTTCACTGGTAGGAATTGCCGGGGTCATGTCAGATTGTTGATTTTTAATGTGTTTTGGCCAGACATTGCAGCCTCTACGTGGATTCCACTACGCTGTCGCTTGCAACTCACTATTGGTACCCCTGCCTCCACTAGGAAAAACAATTTCTTTTTTCTTTTTTTTCTTTTTTATCGGATTATCCAACTAATGAAAAGCATATATCCTTTCTAATTTTTATCTAAGATTTTTTTATATAATTATTTAAAAATATAAATAAAGTGATAAATTTCACAATACTCATGGATAAATAGTTGAGTCCCGTTTAGATTCACTCGTTGGTTTTTACATTTTTTCCAATTATCTATGGACACGTTTGGGAAGCAAAATGAGATTATAATGATATAAGTAGTAGTAAAATAGTTTATAAATAGTAATCAAATAATTTGGATTAAGATATTTTATTATGTTTTGAGAAATAAGAGAAAAAAATATTATTGTTAGAATATAATTTTTTTAAATAATTTTTATTTTGAAATTTGAAAAATTAATATTATTTTTTGTGTTTTTTTAAGTTAGAAAAAATTGTAATAATAGGTAATGATTAGATGAAAAAATTAAAAATTAAAAAATATTTGTGTTTGAGTGATTTTGGGAAAGAAATTATGATAAGTTTTTAGATGGGATGAGATTGTTTCATTTCTGAAACAAGCGGCCTCGTTTGAATAGTGAAACTATTTCATCTCATCTTTTTTTTTATCATTATAACTTTTTCAAATTTTTACATAAAAAATAATAAATAATTCAACATTTACAAATCTCAAAAACAATAATAATATTAAAAAATAATATTTTAATAATATTTTATTCAACTTTCATCTAAAATTATATCATATTATCTCACTATCCAAACCACACTTAAACTACTTCCATTTGGATGTATATGAATCTTTCAAACCCCTTCCCATTTGCCTCTATTTGCACTCATTGAATGGGCAAGCAGATTGCTCAGCTCATTGTCTTAAGCTGCGTTCGGATGTTGAGGTAATTTCAAATTATTTGAGTTAATCTGTGAATAATTGTCAATTAAGATATTTGGATAGGTTTTGTGGGTCCATTGAGATTTGTTTGAATGTATAAAATAGATTGAGATATATTTTAACTTTTTATGTAAAATTAAAAAAGTAATAAATTCTATCAATGATTAGTTTAAAATAGGTTAAGACGAGCTCAACACCCAAACATACCCTAAACCCGCCTCTAATGTCTATTGAACCCTAGGCCTATTCCTTAGCTTTTAAGGTAATTGAGGCTAAATTCAATAATTGTTTTTGTTATTTCTTGCACAAATATTTTAATTTAATCTAGTAAAATGAGATGTAAAACAACAACATTTAGCTTTTTTATAGCATGACACGCCTTATTAGGGTTTTACGATGCTATCCATAAGATGAAAGTTTTTAAAAATTTTGTGAATAGTATTAAGATGAAAGTTTAAAATATTATTTTTTAATATTATTATTGTTTTGAGATTTGAAAAAGTTAAATTGGAATTTGCAAAAGTTAAATTGTTTATTATATTTTATATGGGGATTTGAAAAAGATGTAATGATGAGATGAGATAGAGATGAGATTTCTTATTTTTGCCCCCAAACATAACCTAAGTTGGCTAGTGGCGCTTGTCAGTCTCCCTCGCCCCCCAATCTAGTCAATTGACCTTTTTCCCATTCGCCTCTGATCGTACTCGTTGAACGAGCAAGCAGATTGTCCCACTCATCATCTAAACCCTACTCTCTTGAACCCTAGGCCTATTTCTTAGCTTTTAAGTGTATTGATATTTTTTTAAAATATTTAAATATATTAAAAAAATATAAATAGAAAAATAAAAATAAAAAATATTGTAAAAGTAACTAGCAGTAACAATGAGCAGTACTACTAAGGCGGCAGAGTAGCACCACTCTTTAAGATAATTGATACGAAATTCAATAATTTGTTTTGTTATTTTTTGCACAAATATTTTAATTTAATCTAATAAAATGAGGTGTAAAACAACATATACATATAGTAAATGCAAATTAAACAACAATAAAAATACCGTCCACAACAACAATATAAAAAGTTATAAAAACTAAAATATCACAAGATAAAAATGTTCCATTGTTCAAATCTAAATGGTTAACCACTAAACCCCCTTATGTTCAACCTAAGTAGAGGCAATACCCCACTCCAAATTGCCAATTCCCAAACAAACTTCTCTTTCGATCCTCGTTCTCCCATTAAAAAGAAACTTGAATCCACACAAAAAAAAAAAAAAAAGGAGAAAAGGAGCATTTTATAGCTCATAACAAATAAATAAAAATTGAACCAAGAAATAAATATAAAAAACTTGAACTAACAAACCAAATTCTATCAATGTGATTCGGCCGAAGTAGATTGAGGTTCCGTTTGGATTTTGAGTTGAGTTGAGTTGTTTATGAATAATAGTAAGTTAAGATGGTTGAGTGAGTTTTGTGAGACTCATCTAAGATAACTTTAAATGTATTTGAATGTTAAAATGAGTTTAGATCTATTTAAGAGAAGTTGAAAAAAGTTGTAGGTCCCACGTGTAAAGAGGTTTTGAATTCAGATGAGTTTAATAATTTGAGAATTGGGTGTTTAGATGTTAAATTCAACTTAAAATTAAACTAAACTAAAATCAATCAAGCACAATGACAACATATACCTGATTGATGTTATTCATATCTTCCTAGCGATTCTTGTATTTGAGGCTTGTATTCAATGTCGCAACACTCAAAGTTCAATCAACACTGTCACCCATTCCATTCAATTGCTCTCTTAGACGACGTAAAATTGTTAGAACTACTAGTTTGATGTCATATAGAAAGAACTAGAGACAACTAATGGGACAATGCAAAACGGCCTGATCAAGAATGAAACAAAAATCAGAAAATTTTCTCAATCATCAAATTATGGTGGAGCTAAAGACCCCTTTGATTCAGAACAACGTTTTGAATCTAAACTTTATATATGAATGCATGCATGTGTATATATATATATATATATATAAACTATCGTATTTATTTTAATAAACCGAGCATATGGGATATCCACCATTCCTCACCTGCTTCATAGAAATTTCCCCAAGCTTGAGGAACAGTTCCTATAATGCAATCGTGTGGTTGGGGAGGCCTCCTCTCCCTATCATGCACCCCTACATGATAAACCAATGATAGTTCTATCCTATGCATTTATTTTTAAGAGTCATTCTTGTAAGAGGCAGACACACCATCCACACAAATTAAATCCTATTATGTCACCATTCTCTTCTATACATACTAGTAAATATATATATTTTTTATATTTAATTATAATATTTTAAATTTTTGTTATATGTGACATGTCACACCAATATATATTATATTTTAATAGAATTATTTTACTCGTAAATCGTGTAGAACATATCATCTCATTGATATGGTATGATTAAATTTTTTTAATTTATATCAACTTAATGACTGTTTTTTTAATAGTCTTATTATTGATAACAAGACCAATATGGAGAGATAAGAGCAATGATATTTTCACTTATATGTTCTGCAAGCGTAGCGTATTGGATCTTATTTATTTTTTAAAAGAAATAAATAATACTTGTACAATTTATAACTATCTCTAAACTTTTATAATCTCTCCTTTACTCATTCACATTCTGTTGTGTTAGGAGTATGTCAACTCGTGTATTCGTATATTACGGACGTGTCACGTACCAATCTTTTCCTTTACCTGAAAACTACGGAGCCTTGTAAAGGAGGAAAAAAAGAAAAAATAAACGGCCGAGATAATTTTAGAAAGAAAGGGTAAATGAAGTAATTTCAAGTCCACCTATCTTTTCTGACGAGGAGAGCACTCCATGTCTGACGCACCTTGTTTTGACTCGAATACCAGGTTATCTGTAATCCTGACCGTCCATTCCAATGATGGATCTCGCAACACTTTACCAAGTCATTTCACGCCAGCCCACGTGTACGGTCAGAGCTGGCCAGCCAATTACTTTCTATAAATAAAATGTGTAAAATGAAATAAATAAACAAATATTCTCTTCCGGATGAAGCCGTGGGACCCATTTCTGACATCAACGTGGCCCTGCAGCCTCGATTTATTAAAATCTGACGGACAGGAGAGAGCCACGGCACCACGGAACGAGGGAGTGTTTTGGTGCCAACGAGGGGTCTGCCTCGGCACCACAAAAGAGCATCTAAACACGTAGTAAATGGGTGTGGTCCCCATCGGCTTTCGCGTTTGTCGGTGTCGTGTGGTCCGGAAACTGACGTGTCCCACGCCCGTAGACTCAGAAAAAACGTGGGGTCCACGGACAAGCCAGAAGGTTGCGTAGCCAGCTCACGTATCACACCTCCCATGGTCCCACCCCTCTCTCTCTCCAAGACTCCCCTGGAAGATCTTTAACACTGGCCCACGTTTCAACAACGCATCTCCACGTGGTCAGAATCCACGTGGTGTTTCATTATTGGAAGCTGACATCATTTGAACAAACTGTTATTTATGACATTAATTAATTTAGATTAAAAAACATATCTTACCTTTTTCAATTTCATTTTTTTATTACAATTTTTTCTCATTTAAAATATAATAAATAATTTAATTTTCTCAAATCACAAAATAATAATAATATTAAATAAATAAAATTATAATAATATTTTATTCAATTTTTAACTTTCATATCAACTCACTAACAAAATCTTTCCTAAATAAATAAGAGATTAATTAAATAAACATTTCAATAAAACTATCATACTTGTTCAGATACTACAAAAATAAAAAATTATTTATGAAATATTATTCATTATGACATAACTTTGATTTTAATGTTGTTTCATTGTTAAGGAAAATGATTTATATAATTATAGGATATGCAGGTCTCATGAATCTATTTTAATAAAATAAATAAATTTAAAATCTACATGAAAAAATTAAATTTTTTTTTTTCAAAATTAATATGCGAAACTTAACATTAATATTTTACCAAACTAATGAAATGGCAAATTGCTAACTTAAATCCTAATTGATATCATAAATAAAAGAGTAATATTATATATAATTACAATTCTAAAATACGTAAGTCTCGCACATTTCTTTTTAAAATAATAGAGTCCATCACTAAAAAAAATTATATGTGAGCTTTAAGTTTATTCATTTTTTTTTAAAGTGCTCGATGTTATATACTCTAAAACTACAAATATCGTTTTTTTAAAAAAGACTGCTCGAGTTTACATACTCTAATTTGCTTTCCTTCGTTTACATTAAGATGAGGTTTCACCAATGATAATAGGGGTGTACACTAACCGACCATCACCAACATGAACTGACTGCTAGAAACCGATGTCGGTTGATTCATTTCAATTTTGGGCTATGTGTAAATTGACAAATTGAACGATAATATATATTTATTTTATTCTTATATAAAACGACATCGTTTAACTTAAATGAATTGAACGATTTTATAACTAAGATTTACAAAAAAAGAAAAAAAAAAGAATTAGAAACGGCGCCGCATCGTTTTATAACCAAAGCCTCGTTTGGTTATTCATATTAATTGAGATAATATGAAAAATTTGTGAATAATATTAAGATAATTTGTGAATAATAGTGAAATTGTTTGAGTTAAGATTTTTGTGAGTTTTTTTATAAATGAGAAAGAAAAGTTCAATAAAAAAATTATAAAATAAAAAGAGAGTTAGAATATAATTTTTAATACTATTTTTATTTTAAGATTTGAAAAAGTTGAATTATTTTTTATGTTTAGAAATTTCAAAAAATTGCAATGACTAGATTAAAAATTTAAGAAACTTGAAAATAAAAATATTTGTATTTGAATGATATTTGGATGTTGAGATAAGATAAAATGAAATAATTTTAAATATTTGTGAAACCAAACCTGGCCTAAGTTTTAAAAATAATAATAATAATAAGAAATAACGTCATTTTGGTTAGGGTTTTATTAGTCTTCCCTCCCCCTATTCTTCATTTTTGATCCCTCTCCAGCTCTCTTGCTGCATGTTTTCTCTCACGCAGGGTTATTTGCCGGTGCATTTCTCTATCATAACGCGCCGCCCTTCTCTCTCTCTCATTGCTATTTATTTTGTCGGCATTCTTTGTCATCACCCACCGATGGAAAACCAATGAACCAATTGGAATGCAGTTGAAACCGAGTATGCCTGTTGTCTCCCTTTTAACCGCCTGATTCAACTGGTTTTAAATATGTAAGAAAACAATCGGTTATGACCGAAACTGAACCGTTTGTGTCGGATTTCACCTCTGGTTCATAAATTTACAAACATGGTTTTGTTAGGATTCAGAAGGCATATTAACTTATTTCATTTCATTATTACAAAATTCTTAAATTTTTAAATAAAATATAATAAATAATTTAATCTTTTCAAATTTTAAAATAAAAATAATATTAAAAAATAATATTCTAATAATATTTTATTTAACTTTCGTTTCAGCTTATCTCAATTCATTATCCAAATCTTTCTTAAATATATATAGATATATATATTAAGCTAATTTAATAAATTGAAACTAGGGTATGTCATTCTATCAACAACAGTAATGATAATAAAATTATAATTATAATTAATATAATTAAAAATTTAAATATATAATAAATTAATAATTAACAACGTTTCCTGCAAATCTAATGACAAACCTGCACGTATAAACGTGGATCAAGTTGTACGAGGAAAAGGAAAAAATAAAAGAGCAAAACGAACAAAAAAAAATAAAAAAGGGGAGGTGGTTGGCAGAGAAAAAGAAGAGAACAGATGCCTGCGAGTGCAATGTGAGGGAGAGGGGCGTCAGAAAGGCCACGTGGGAGAGAAGCATGGGCCGTAGATTCGATGGGTAGTGATCAACGGCATCGCGTGATGCGCGGTGGACGGAGAAAGGGACATGTGATTGGAAGGGGTCTGACGTGGCGTCTTTACTTTTTTTTATATTTTCTGAAAAAAATATATTACGAATGGCTAATAAGGACGAGGCAATGCATAGACCCCCGACAACATGACGTGTCGTGCAGGCACATGGGTTATACGCAACTCTCCTGGTGGGGACCAGTTGACGTGGACCTCAAGCAAATATTTCCAGATCCGATCTCATTGTTTTCCCTTTTTTTTTTTTAGTTTTTTTTATTAAAGAAAAACAAATTCTCCATTGATGGAGCTGTGGTCAAAATGTTTAGGCCTTTTCACACTAGTTAAATACCCATTGGTTTGCCATAAAATAACGAAGATACCCCTCCCGCCGTTTTCTTTGAAATATTGAGCCCCTTTAGGGCTCTTTGTTCACGTTACATTGATTGAGATATATTATCTAATATCGACTTT
The DNA here is from genome assembly GCA_003123785.1 of Pterocarya stenoptera. Classification (NCBI taxonomy): domain Eukaryota; kingdom Viridiplantae; phylum Streptophyta; class Magnoliopsida; order Fagales; family Juglandaceae; genus Pterocarya; species Pterocarya stenoptera. The sequence continues at coordinate 209,506 of QEOT01000737.1, forward strand.
GGTTTAGTGCACTCTTGAAAGGGGATATTTAAGCTAAGGTTCGAAAAATCGAAATCGATTTTAAAATTGGATAAGCCGGTTTAATAAATTGTGCGATTCTTAACAATTTTGAACGATTATTTTAATGTTAATAAAAAGTATTAAAGATCATATATAATGTAATTCAAACCTATGTATAAAAGAATATAAAGTATAAATTCATTGATTAATTTTTTTTAAAAATACAATATGAATTTAAATAGTTTCATTTAATTTATGTATTTAATCTCAACTGTTGATATTTTATTTTTGCTTCATATACGACGAAGATAAAGACCATTACATTATGAGCACATGAAAAATGTATTATTTTATGTACAACCACAATTTTAATACAAAATACTCATTCATCTACTAATGTTTTTGTTCAACTAAAGAAAATAAAAATTGACATGTTTTATATATATTTTTAATTTCTTTGCAATTCTTATTTGAATACAATGATGAGGAAATTAATAGATATTTAGCTCTATCATATTTTTGTATAAGAAATTAAGAAAAACTCAATTATTAAACAAATTAAAAAATTAAACAATTTTGAGTTGGTTGGAGTCGGCCTAAATCGATCGATTGAAACGGTTCAGTTAACTATTCAAAAAGTTCACTAAAACTAATTCAATTTTTGACCGACTCAATTTGAATTGATTGAAGCAGCCTGAATCAAACTATTTTTTTGAAGGAAAAATATTGATAGAAGCTACTGTTTGCAACATCTATTTTGCACACACCATGTGGCTTCATCCAGACCGTCTATTTTTTAAAGTGAGAAAAAAAATGAGAGGAGGAGAAGAAGCCACATAGTAAATGTAAAGTGTGCACTCACAATAGTAACTTATCTCTAGCATTACTCTTATTTTTCTTTGTTCTTCATAAATTTTATAAGATCGTAATTCATTTTGAGACCGTTAAAAAGCTAAATTTCTCCTAAGCATAAAATAATTTCGGCTCACACCGCTAATATGTTTAAGAAGGATAGTTTGCAAGTAGCTAAACAATTGATTATAAAAAAATAAGCTTCGGAGTTCATGTTGAACAAATAAACAATAAACTATCGAGTTCTACTAAATATAATTATTTTTTGTGTATTTTATTGATATGATTGATCAAATCAGTTATTTTATATTAAAAAAAAATGATGCAACCCATTATATTAATTAAATATGTACAGAATACGTAAAAGTGATTGCACACAAATTTTTTTATAAATTATCAGAGTTTATAAGCCCAATGAATTTCTTGCCCAAAGCCCACAACTACTTAAAAAAGAAGAAGATTATGCCTAAGCATACAATTAGCAGTACCGGTATGAAGTTTACAGCGATCAAAGCCAGAGAAAATCTCCTCCGTTCATTACTTGTACCAATGGGCCATGGCCCGTTCAATTTTCCCACTTTTTGGTCCATGCTATAGTTTTGTGAATTCGATGCTTGCAGCTTTG
>QEOT01000738.1:24757-36392 GCA_003123785.1 Pterocarya stenoptera
GGAGAATTAAGGAATTGAAAGATATTTTATATAAAGATAGCTAGCATTACCTCATATGGAATAAATATATATAGGAGAAAAATTATTCTCATCAGCTACTATTCAACACCTCATACCCGGTGAGAAAAAAAAATCAAATTTCTACATTTAGTGTGGGGTGTGTGATGTGAAAAGTTGTTGATTTGTAGCAAAAGTCATATATCGAAACCTCCAGAAATGGAGTGGTAGATCATGATGATCAAATGTTGTTGGTTGAGTTTGAACTTTGAATACCATCGATAAATTAATTAAGATCAACCAAAGAAAATTATAATATGTTCTAATTAATTGATTATTACATTATATATTCATGACATGGACCAAACATCATATAGCTAGAGATTTAAATAAATCAAAATTAAACTTCATGACACTATTTTTCTTNCATAAACTAGGGCCATCCAGACTAAGGTCTGAATGGAGTTTCTCCCCCCTCCGCGTAGGCAGAGATGGTGGGGAAATTCCACCATATTCCGATTAGTCGGGTATTGAGTTTTGTTTGGTGGGTATTGTTACCTCTGTCATGGACTGAGTTGTGCTGTCTCTTTGACTTAGATCTATCGAGATGTACTGTCGGAACTAGACCATGTCAGTCACGGAAAGTATGCTGGGAAGTTATTAACGTTTCTAACTGACTTTTTTAAGTCAACTTTATATGTCCTCTCTAATTAATGGAATGAGACTCTTATTATCAAAAAAACTTCATCTAAAACTCCTTACGTATGGCCATTTCTATTCTAACCTAGCTAGTTTTTCTTGTCACAAAAAGTGAAAACAAAGGATTAAACTAATAGATCAATTAGTCGGGCCTGCAACAAATTAAACTTTAAATTATTCACAATTAGTTAGGCCTTATTTGGTTACACAATTCAGATGAGATGAGATGAGATAAATTGTTTTATTGAAAGTTGAATAAAATAGTGCTATAATATAATTTCTTAATATTATTTTTGTTTTGAGATTTAAAAAATGTGAATTGTTTATTATATTTTGAGTGGAAGTTTGAGAAATTTGTAATGATTACATGGATGAAATGAGATGTGATAGTTTGGTTTTGCGCAACCAAACTAGACAAGCTCAATTTAGGAACACAATTGTTGTCAAATATTCTCATATTACTTCACTACTATTGACAAACTATTTATTACTATTCACGAGTTATTCACTACTATTCATAAACTATTTTATTACTATTCATAGATAGTCTGAAATATATTTAGTATCCGAACTATTCCATAAAAAAATACAGTACGTGTGCATGGTAGGTTAAAAAATGAAGCTGGGAGTGTGGAATAGATGCATGGAAGGGTGGAATTAAGCCTACCATTCACAAATTTTAGTTAATGCGTGCTTCTCAAGCTGGCTGCATGCATATGCTGCGGTATGTGAGAACGTCATCGCCAATTCAATTTTATACCAAATTTCAATATATTTTGATCCACACAGTCGTACTTCAGCCTACATACATATATATATATATAAATATTTATAAATGTGTGCAAGAAAATTAAGAAGAGTTTAGATCAAGGAGAATAAGGAATTGAAAGATATTGTATATAAAGATAGCTAGCATTACCTGGTATGGAATATTATATATGAAAGAAAAATTATTCTCATCAACTACTATTTACCACCGCATATCCTATGAAAAAAAAAATCAAATTTCTACATTCAGTCTGGGGTGTGTGATGTGAACAGTTGTTGATTTGTAGCAAAAGTCATATATCGAAACCTCTAGAAATGGAGTGGTAGATCATGATGATCAAATGTTGTTGGTTGAGTTTGAACTTTGAATACGATCGATAAATTAATTAAGATCAACCAAAGAAAATTATAATATGTTCTAATTAATTGATCATTACATTATATATTCATGACATGGACCAAAGATCATATAGCTAGAGATTTAAATAAATCAAAATTAAACTTCATGACACTGTTTTTCTTTTTTTACAGTGTTTTCACAATATATTTTATTTTATGCCCTGTCTTTATTTTCAAGAAAACAAAAACCCATAAACTAGGGCCATTTGGACTAAGGTCCGAATGGAGTTTCTCCTCCTCCCGCATAAGCGGAGATGGTAGGGAAATTCCTCCATATTCCGATTAGTCGGGTATAGAGTTTTGTTCGGTAGGTATTGTTACCACTGTCGTGGACAGAGTTGTGCTATATCTTTGACTTAGATCTATCGATATGTACTATCGAGACTAAACCATGTCAGTCACGGAAAGTGTGCTGGGAGGTTATTAACGTTTCTAACTAACTTTTTTAAGTCAACTTTATATGTCCTCTCTAATTAATGGAATGAGACTGTTATTATAAAAAAAACTTCATCTAAAACTCCTTATGCATGGCCATTTCTTTTCGAACCTAGCTAGTTTTTCTTGTCACAAAAACTGAAAAGAAAAGATTAAACTAGTAGATCAATTATTCCCTGCAACTAATTAAACTTTAAATTATTCACAATCAGTTAGGCCTTATTTGGTTACACAATTCAGATGAGATGAGATGAGATGAAATGTTTTATTGTAAGTTGAATAAAATAGTGTTATAATATAATTTCTTAATATTATTTTTGTTTTAAGATTTAAAAAATATGAATTGTTTATTATATTTTGGATGGTAGTTTGCGAAATTTCTTATGAAACTTGAGATTGGTATTGACAAGGGATCCGTAGTAGTTGAGAAAATTACCCCCCTTGACATTTCTTTGTCAGGATAACTAGCTCCATACCCATAGAAAACTTCATGAGATTTCTTTAAATCACCATATACATGGGTGGGATGGGCAAATGCTCCCCCACACCCATTTACAAGCAGATGTTGTGCATAAACTTAATCATTCGATTCAACCATTAAGTGGCACATATAGTAATGTATGTCCCCACCAATTCGAAGCATACACCTTTCTTTCAAAGTTTTGCATGTAACACCTATGTCTAGCATCAAGCCACTTTCCAAAATTTTTGTTTTGGATTTATACGTATAAAGAGCCAAGTTAATTTCCGAGTATTATTATTATTATTATTTTTATTGTGGGTCCAAATTGTATTTTGGTAAATATCGATTTATTTTTTAAGGAGCTTGCTATTTTAGTAATTTCCTTAAATATTTTTGGATCAGATGGAAAATATTTTTATGGGCCGAAAATTTTTTTGGAAAGAGTATATGTTTTTAAGGATGAGTTGAAGCCCAAAACTTAGGAAAGAGTCCATTTATTATTATTTTTTCTTCAGTACTAAACATGGGTCAAATATTTGAAATGAGCCAATAGCCTAAACCCATGAGATTTGGTATCTTCCCCCACAGCATGCATGTCCATTTTTTTTCTGCATGCACATATGTTTCCGTTAGGGGAAATGGAAACACTATATATTCACATGTTACACAAGTTGACGCAAACCCCCCTCCTCCCGAGACTCCTCTTCATGCACAACCTCATCACGTCCATTTTCCATGACAGGCATGATGCACGTCTCTTTCCTTTTCTTCTCTAGGGTTTTCCCATCGCCTATATATATACATATGTAATGCCCTGGTCCCGGATGGGTAGGAGAGTTACTCCTTGTCACTTAAACTCACATTCTAACAATATATTCATAAAATCTAAAATCTCAATATCATATAAAACATTTTGTTTTGGACTAGTTTCCTCAATATAATCCACCTCTCAAAATACCAAGTCATTAGAACATAACAAGATTATTTAACAAATACACCAAACACTAAAAGATACATTCTATACTTAATCCATTATGATTAATTCATCTCGTTTATACTCCATAATCTTGATCCTCAGCTAAAATATCTAAATCATCTAAAAAATATTATGGAGATAACGGGTGAGTTATCAATAACTCAAAGCAGAGGACATATACTAGTGTACAAAAATGAGCACTTACAAAATACAGTATGCAAAACAAAATATTTTCCAGAGTTATCATGCAGAACAAAACATGTTTTCAATAGTAATAGAGAGATGGTTTTAAATCAAATAAAACCGAGAGTGCTTTGGCATAACATAACTTGAGCATCATCGTCACATCAAAACAGAGCATCTCACAGAGCAGAGACCATGTTTCACCCCCGTGGTAGGGTTGTGCTAACCCTGGTGGTCAAACTAGGCAGAGACAGAGGTGAAATCTTTCCCTTATTACTCTCGAAGCCCCGAGTGTGCACACAAGAAAGACCACAATAAAACCACTTTGTTTTCAAAGTGGGTGCACTCAGAGACAAAGAAATTGATACCAACCAAAAAAAAGTAGAGCAGAGAATAATAGAGCAGAGACAGAGTCAAATACAAAAATTCAGTACACCATGCCAAAGGTTTTCAGATGCCATATCAAAATAAAACAGAGTACCAAAACATAATCAAACCATTCTCACATATTGAAAACAAAAGTCAGAGTATCTTTCTAAATCAATGCACAATTTTTCAGATTCTCAATATCGCTCTTTTTTCAAAATTCAGATATAGCATGACAAAATTTAACTCATGTATACACAATGCATGTCAGAAACATTTTCCCTTTTTTCGTATAGATTTCATGAGTAATACAAATAAGCGACCGAGGTTGGTTTTTCTCAAGTTCTCATTTAATCACAAAATATGCAAAGTTTTCAGAAAGTCAACCTCAGTTTTAATAATTCGTGTAAAGCCTAGCATAGGAACCCCGCCTACCTGGACTTTTTAACTTTTTAGAAATTCTCCACAATAATACTGAACAAAAACCAATCGTTACCTATAAAAATAATCATGTGATTCTTGTAAATTTCCAATCGAACACATATTTCAATATTTAAACCTGAAATGTTATAATTAATCTATTTTAATTCCTCAATACCTAAAATTCTCATAATCCTAAAATACCATTATTTCCAAATCCATCAATATCCACTTAATTTCTCCAACTAAGATATTAAAATCTAAATTATTTACTAGTGAAAACAAACTATAAAAATTTAATACTAGTTAATATAATTATACCCAAAAAAATCTATTATAGTAACTAATGTAATCTCATTTAATAAAAATACTAGATTAGAATTATAGTGTTCAAAATAACATTACACAGTTACTTTTCACTTCTAAAATTAAATTATAAAAATTAATGCTTAACAACATAATTTAATTCCCTTCAATATTTGCTGTAAAAAAAATAAAGTTTCTAGACTACTTTAAAATAAAATGAGCCCACTTAAAATATAAAAATCACTGCATAAACAAAACACCCCTAACCCAATTGAAAAATAAGGGCATTTTAGTAACGAGGAAAACTTCTATGTGAAAAACTGAAACTAAAACACTAGAGGAAAACAGCAGCTTACGTGAGGAACCAACGTGTGACCCGGGGCAACACTCCACAACTCACTGAGAGCGAAGGGGCCATGACGGGTCTGGGTGCGGTGGACAGTGTTGCTCGCGACGACGGAGCACTGAGAGACAGAGAGAGAGTAGCGTGTGTGAGAGAGAGAGGGAGCAGCATGTGAGAAAGAGATAGGGGGAGAGAGTCTTATGGTGCTATTGGTCGGCAAAAGAGGTGGGATTGTGAGGACTCTGAGAGGCACCTTGGTGTTGGGCGATGCATAACTGATGATGGCAATGGCTGACCCGCACTGGTTGATGGTCTGAACGGTGAAACATGGGCTGGTTTTGGTGTGGAAGTGGGTAAGGTTTTTGCTCTGTTTTTAGTACTTGAAACAGGGGCTGGCCTACAGTGGCTTACGGTTTCATATGGGGTTAGGCAATGGCTGGTGGCTTCAGCCATGAAGGGGGAAAACTCGTACAGGGGTGGTTTCCATTCGGTTGAACGCACACGGGCTTGGGTTTTTGTGCTGGTGAGGACGCGCAACTAGGTTGGCGAGGTCTAATGCCGTGGGTGTGGAGGCGTGGGGCTGTCCAGTGGAAGTTGACCCACGATGGTGCATGGTTGCCACGAAGGCTATAGGCTGAGGAGGAACTTTCATGACTTATGGCAATAGGGAAAAACCCGAGAGGTAAAATGACAGAGACAACATCTACAAGGTGAAGGGAAACCGAAAAGCCTAGCTTCAAAGGAGCTCATGGGAAAAAGTGGTTACGTGCATGGGGCAGCAGTTACCATGCAATTGCCGTGCTTATGCCGGGAACTTCTTGCACATGGGGAGAAACAGATGAGTGGGAAGAGAAACGGGTGGAAGAAAGAAAAAATAAAAAAATTAAAGAATGGCCTGGGTGTTACAACATACGTACCTGCATCTGATAGTTTACCAAGCTACAGAGGCCGCAAACCTCCACTGAAGCCTCATTTCCCACGTCGCTACACTGTGGATAACCAAGACCAGCAGCTATCACGGACACCACCACCTCTCAGGCATCGCCTTCCTTGCTGTCTGTCATCCTAGCGTCAACCACGGGACCACCATGGAACAGCCGTGTAGCACCATCGCGAGCCACTGCCGCCCAGGGGCCCAGCCCTGAAGACAAAATGGAGAATCTGTGAGCCCACCGATGCCATAGCTCAGCCTCTGTCGTCCTGTAGTGTCTCCTACACCAGAGTATCGTTGCTCTTTCCCTCCCCTTTCCACGGCATGCCGCTGCCCAAGACCTTTCCCCTCTCACGTTGTTACTCCACGCCATAGTCACCTAAAAGGCACCTCTGTTTTTGCTATTAAGAAACAAAGCACATTCGGGTGAGGGCCAAACCTGACCTGACCACCCCATTCAGAGCACCAACTGGTTCCAAAGGACACCGACGACTTGGACAGCCACTGAAAGCCACCGGCCAGCCACGTTTTTCTTCCTTCCCGTGCCATCTCACAGGCTGAGAACCAAGGAGAGATCCCAACCCGTTAGCCCACCATCTTTCACGTCGGAAACCACCATAAAAGCAACAGTAACTGCCTGCCATGACACCCCCCTCACCTCAGGCCAATCGGTGAGCACATTGACTCTCCTCCATATAATTTGTTCCCTCATAGTAGATTCTCTCTCTCATCACCCACCCTCCATGTTCACTCTCTCTCTCACAGTGCCCTGCCGCCGCTCCTCAAAGTGCCGCCTTCAATAGTTACCTAAGCCGCCACTACACGTAACTCTCGGCATGCCTTAGCCGTATCGCCCACCTCAGGTTTTCAAAGTTTTCAAAATAAAAATAATTTTGTTGCCTTCCTGTAAGGCTTATCGTGAAGTATGAGTTTTTTTTTTTAAATAACAATTTTGCTCTCTTAGTTTTAAAACCAAACATGAGGGTTTTAAAAGTAGTCCTCTTCTGTCCAGTGTCTCCTAAAAAGTGCTTTTATCGGAGACCAATAAGAAGCTGCCACGCAAGCCTTCCTCCATTCTCACTTTGGGGACGCATAGCAGGGGATCATCTTCCATCTTCTTCCCGCTCGACTCTCTCTCTCTCATGCAGGTCAATCTCTCACCGGAAATGATGAGTGAAATCGCTTGAATCTCTCTCTCTCTCCTTCGATCTCAGTTGCTCAAAAAGCAACCCCGCTTGGGTGTATTAGGTTTCATATTGCTAGCAGCAGATGTGTTGGTTTTGGATGAGTAGAACCTGTATTGCCATTATCTTGATATCCATTTCTGCTTTGCTAGATTGAGTGCTTGGGGTTTGCGGACCTGAAGAGGGAGAATTTTTCAAAGTGTTCCATTACTGAAGCTTCTGTATGGTTGCAAGGGGTACGACGTAGAAAATCTTGCCAGGCATTAGAGTTGTCTCAAGTTTGACAATTGCCCATGGCTGCTGGAAAACATGTGCATGAATGACGGAACATCTTGGGTTCTGATGCATGACCTCTGCTGCAAGGACAGGCCAATCATGGAGCTCAACATGGCCACCAGGATGAACAATTTTAACTCGAATGTTCTGCTTGCTGCTAGCGCATAGCCAATTGCATGAAAGGACCATTGATTCTTTTGTTTGATGCATTGATGTTATCGATCGTCTCGACAAGGTCACCTGAAATTATTATATCTGTAACTCAGTTAGCCAAACATCTAACATCAAATTTTCGTGTCGTGTTCTAGTTTCAAAGTGGGGATCAACATTTTGTACTACCATTTATGTATGCAAATGCATGAAAGAGAGAGTGAGAGAACAGAGAGAGAGGGAGGATCGAGAGATAGAGAGAGTGAGAAGGCTTCAGATCGAGAGACAGAGAGAGGGAGCAGAGAGAGAGGGAGGCTAGAGAGACAGAGAAAGAGGGAGGGTTTTCGCCTTTCCGGATCAAGAGAGTGACTGAGAGAGCAGAGAGAGGGGGATCGAGAGAGAGAGAGAGTGAGAGAGTAGAGAGAGGGGGAGTGTTTTGGCTTTAGAGAGGGAGGGAGGGGTTTTTCTGTTTGCACAGAGAGTGAGAGAGCAGAGAGAGAGAGGGAGTGTTTTCGCTTTAGAGAAGGAGGGAGGGGTTTCGCCTATTGCGCAACTCTAATGTTCCTTTATGTACTGCACACGTGGCAAGTTTCCATTGGCTTCCGATATATGATGGTTATAGGAGACACCTGCGGGAAGGTTTTCTCTTTTAAAAGTGGGTTGTTTTTACTTTGGACCACATGGACTTGTTTTCTACTGGATCCTTTTAATTTTTTTTTTAGTGTGTTATGTTAAGTTATTAGGAAGTTAAATGTTTTTGGGTTGGGCTTGGGTTCTAAATTCTTTTGGGTCAGCTAAATTTTTATTACATCAACTTTTCATATTGGGTTTTGATTTCTAAAATAGACTGGTGTTTGAGTTGAAATTTGATTAAGTATGTTAAGTGAAACTTGATGGATTTGAAAAATGATGGCATTTTAGAGTTATGAGAATTTTAGGTTTTGAAGAATTAAAATAGGACGATTTTTAGCATTTCAGGTTTAGATATCAAGATATGTGTTCGATCGAAAATTTACGAAAGTTACGTGACTATCTTATAAGTGACGATTGACATTGTTGTGAGAAAATTCAGAGAAGTTAAAAAGTTCAAGTAAGTAGAGTTCCTATGCTAGATTTTGCATAAAAAAAAAATGAACTGAGGTTGATTTTATGAAAAATGTGCATGATATGTTTTGAAAAGAAGTGTGGAAAGAACCTAAGTTATTTGTTTTGCATTATTAATGAAATCTTTATAAGAGGAAAGTATTTTTGTCATAACTAGTGTAGACATGAGCAAATTTTTGAGATTCTGTTTCTGAACTACACAAAAAGAGCAAATATGAAATTTATGAAAATTTGTGCATGTGATGCAAAGATATTCTGTATCTATTTTTCAATATGTGAAATGATTTGAATTTGTTTCAGCACTCTGTTGTGATATGATGTGGCATCTGAAAACCTTTGACATGACTTTCTGATTCTGTTTCTGGTCATGATTCGATGATTCTGATTTTGTTTTGCTCTGATATATGGCCCTGCTACAGGTGATACTAGTGGCCCTTTGCCTTGTCACTGGTGATAATAGTGACATCTAGCCCTGTCACGAGACAAAATAGTGACATTTAGCCCTGTCACGGGATATAATTATGACCACTGGCCCTGTCACGGGACATAATAATGACCTATGGCCCTATCACGGGATATAATACTGACCTTTGGCCAAATCACGGAATATAATAGTGACATCTGGCTCTGCCATGAGATATAATAGTGGTCTCTACTCTGAGTGCAATCGCTTTGGTATTATGGTGATTTATGTTCTACTAATATGATGCTCTGATATGTTATGATATGATATGATATGATAAGATGATGATATTCAATCATGTTATGCCAAAGAGAATTTTTTAATATGAACATTTTGAACTGTCTCTCTGATATTTTGATAACATGTTTTTGGATCTGCATTTCTGAAACTAAAATTTTTTGTTTTGCATTTTGAACTCTGTGAAAAAGCTCATGTTTACATACTAGTATATGTTCTGTGCTTACTGAGTTGTTGATAACTCATCCCTTATCCTCATAATATTTTTCAAATAATTTGAATATTTCAGCTGAGGATTAAGATTATGGAACATGGGTAGGATGGGTTAAGCATAGTGGTTTAAGCATAGAAGGTTTATATGATATTGGAAATTTGGAGTCTATAAATTCTTTGTTAGAATGTGAGTTTAAGTGATAAGAAGTAACTCTCCGACCCCATATTGGACCGGGGCGTTACATTGCATATAAGATTTGAGAGATTCTCTCTGTCGACATCAGTTCCATCTTCATACCAATCAAGAAGCCAATTTGGTTGGTGTGTCATAATGATCACACAATCATTGTTTCCGATCTTAATTACGTAAGGTTTAACAATGAAGATATTCAGTTGACAAGCAGAAGATTCAAGCGTGTTACTTCCCATTAGATTAAACTTTTGGGAGAAGTGGTGATTTCACATGAGTTCAAACCTTGACTCTATACTTTATCCTATTTAATTAAATATTCTATGTATTGGGCCCATTCATTGGGAGAGAGTTTGACCCACACCCCACACAGGAGGAGACGTTGTTAAGATTATAATACAAATAATTAAATCAACCTCATTAAAAATCTGATTTTGTTATCTTACATGACCTAAGATAGGTATAAAAAAAATCTGATTTGACCTAAGATTACATGTTTTCATACTTTTTATTAACTGAAATTCATGGAGAGGAATCTTTTTATGACTAAAATATATATCTTTAATAAATGTCATCCTAGTCTGTAACACCTGGCCTAGTACGAAACTTGCATTTGATTTTTTTTTATTTTTTTATTATGTATAAAGCCCACTTAGAATTTAACTAGTGATTTTAGGATTAGGTTTCGGGCCCAAAGTTTATTATGATGGAATATGGACTTTTATAGGACTTGAAATTAGGTTTGATTCATTTATTTTATTCAATTTTTGGCCCGACAAAGTTATGGAATGCGTTAGGCTAGTTTGGAATGCGAGTCAAGGCACAATAGTATTTATGATAAACTCGATCCAGGAGAAAGATTGCAGGTAAGCTAAATTTCTTTTGGAATGTTCTAACCGGCCTAACTTATGTACGAGGACCCAGCCCTTGATTTTTTAAAAAAGTAGTTATCAATTTTAAACGGATTAAGGTTACAACTCTAGAGTTTCGTTCTCATTAAAATCCTTAAACCTATTATACAGACCCGTGCATTATGGTAGATGTTTACGGCAGTTGGTATATCTATATACATGCATGATTTTGGATGTTCATCAAAAACTTATTTTTCCCAATCTAGGGTTGCCACTCACCTCTACCAAACTACCTATCGGTTTCCTTAGCTACTAGTTGCAACAGTTTTGCTACCAGTCACAACCGTTTCTCCTTAAGCCTCAGCCATGCAGCAAGACCACCAGTTTTTCTTTCCTTTCTTCACACCACCATATGATGCGAACCCCTCCAATTCTCACAAGACCACCATCACCGAAACCCTGACCGAACGCATGCATGTTGCACAATTGTTGAGCTAGTTGCCAACCACTGTTCGTCGATGTCCCTGTACCACTAAGTCACCATCGCAAGGGACCAATGCGCACTGCTGCTGTATCGAAAGCCCCCAACCTCCATCTCCATGTAAAACCGATGACACATCCAGCTCACACGAAGCTGTAACCAACCCGTACGTTTTAGCCCCCACAAGCCGTCTCTGCACC
>QEOT01000738.1:51672-62879 GCA_003123785.1 Pterocarya stenoptera
AAATTGATTAAGAGGCATAAATCCAAGTTGTGAATTAAATTGATTAAAAGCATAGTTTATGCTTGATTTTATAACTTGTGATTTATTTGGACAATAATTTCTCATGCACAACATACTTTTAATATTTTATTTTCATCTCTTGTTTAATTTAATTTATTTTAGTTTCTTTATCTTATTTTATTTTATTTTATTTGTCTAGTTCTAATTTTATTATTATTTATTTTTGCTTGTCTAATTTTTATTTTATTTTATTTTATTTTATCTTATTTTATTTTATTTTTATTTTATTTTATTTTATTTTATTTTTCTTTTATTTTTTCTATTTTCTGCGCTGGCTAAACGACATGTCGTTTGGTTAGCAGACCAAAACGACATGTCGTTTTGCCCATGAGTTCGTTTCTGCCGTCTGAGCTAAACGACGTGCCGTTTTGTCTAAGACCAAAACGACATGTCGTTTTGCACTAACTTGGATTCCTACCGTTTGAACTAAACGACGCCGTTTTGTCTACAGACACAAACGACGTCGTTTCACGTCGTCTTCAACCTCCAGCAGCTGCGTCTCGGGCTACAGTGCAGCCGTGCACAGTAGCCTCGAGCGCCACCGTGGGCCGTCCTCCGCCCACCTGAAGCCACCAGCAACCTTAGACGACGCCGGCGATCACTCCTCCGCCCCATGCACGGCTGGTCCGACGCCCCGGCAGTCTCACCAACTCCACCCATGCATTCGGACCGTAACCTCTCCTCGGCTTCCCAGCACCACCAAGCTTCTCCAGTTCACATCATCTCCACTATAAACACTGCCATGAACCACCTCGCCTTGTCCAAAAGCCTCACGGCCAGCAACTCCACGTTCATGTCATCTTCAACCATCGGCATGCACATACAGCGCTACGCACTCCTTCCTCCAACGCAACTGCACCTCTCCTCGGCTTCCCAGCACCACTCATCCACTTCCAGACAGCACAGAAACCGAAATGGAAGAAGAAGAAGAAGTGCTGCCGATGCTAGGCGACGCGCACGGAAGAAGAAAAAAAGAGAAAGAAAGAAAAGAAAAAAAAAGAAAGAAAGAAGAAGCTGCCGAAACGAACGTGGAAGAAAGAAAAAGAAAGAAAAAGAAAAGGAAAGAAGGACGCACGGTGCTGGGCAACAGAGAAAGAAACAGAAAAAAGAAAGGAAAAGAAGAAGAAGAGGTGTTGGCCGAGAACGTGCAGAAGGAAGAAAAGAAAGAGAAAAAAAAAGAAAGAAAGAAGAAGCTGCCGAAACGAACGTGGAAGAAAGAAAAAGAAAGAAAAAGAAGAGAAGAAAGAAGAGAGAGCTGGCCGACCACTGCACATGCGGAGAGTGGAAGAAAGAAAAAGAAAGAGAAAAAGCAGTGATGAAAAGTCTTCTGCAGGTGGGAAAGAGGGGCAGCAAACAGTGAAGCATATACTTTCTCAAGCCTATATAAGGACTTGTAGATGAACGAACAAGGAAGCGGATGTTAGAAGCTCACTAGAGTAGTTAGGAGTAGGCTGTAGAATTTTAGGAGAAAATGCAGATGAAGTGAGGGAGTTTGGTGATGCAGTTGAGAGCCTAATGGACCAACTGTGTCATCAAACTGTTCTCCTTTATCTGCAGTCTCCATTTTTTGTTTTTTTTTTTTTAATTTATGTCATTTATTTTTATGCACTTTAATTTAATGCCCTTTATTTTTTTCAGCACTTTTAATTCCTATACTTTTATTTTAGATCAACAATAAAATTCATAATTGTGAGTTTGATTAATTGATTGGTATTTTTAGAAACGTTGATTATCTATATACTTCTCTTGATTCACTGTGATTTCCGAATACTGTGAATGCTTGAGAAATCCCTGTGGTAATCAATTAGACTTGTGAATGTCTCTACCATCAATTATTCAGACTTAACATTTGGTGATTAGTTTTCTTGGGCTTAATTGTGAGTTTGATCAATTGTTTGGTGTTGTTATTAGAAACGTTGATTATCTATATACTTCTCTTGATTCATTGTGATTTCCGAATACAGTGAATGCTTGAGAAATCCCTGTGGTAATCAATTGGACTTATGAATGTCTCTACCATCAATTGGACAAACTTAATTTTATTTTTCAGTACTTTTAATTTCTGCACTTTTATTTTACTGTCCTTTATTTTACTGTCTTTAATTTTCTGCACTTTAAATTTCTGCATTTAATTTCCTGCACTTTTATTTTCTGCAATTTATTTTATGCCATTTAATTTTCCAGCTCATTTAAATTTCAGTCTTTTAATTTCCAGCAATTTAAATTCACTGTCTCGCATTATAATTTCTTTAATTTTCACTGCATCTCAAATACTCAAACCAACCAAAAATGAATCTGGTTCACGACCAGTAAAAATCCTCTTTTCACTGCACTCTTTCTTCCATTGTACATATCAGTACTTTTTATTTTTATTTTCTCACCGTAAATATTTCCACCATTTTTCACGAGTTTATTTTTATCACTTTCCCTGTGGAGACGATCTAGGAATTTATTCCTAATTACTACTCGACACGCTCCTGCACTTGGGATAGCCTTTTGTGCTGCTCATTTCCGAACGAGTCAATAAAGGGTACTTACAGACTTTATGCTAACAACTTGCACTAAATATATTATGACAAACTAACTGTGGTATTCTGCCCAAAGAATCTGTAGGTATATATTATGTTAGAAGCATTATGTCTCTAATTGGATTGTTTACAGGAACTTTCTATTTTATTTTACATTTTATTGTCTTCATAATGTGGAACTTCAAACGTTTTCCTTTATTAACACTAGGTTTGTTATGTTTCTTTGTAGATTAATCATACTTTTCCATTATTTATAAAATTTGTAGTTCCCTAGGATTGTCTAATAATGCAAGTTTTCCATATCGGTTGATGTGCTTTTTGCACTGTAGCAATGAACTTTCTAAAGATTGATGATGGAAGATACTTGCTATGTTTATGTATTTTATAGAGCGAGGTAAACATATTGATATTTTTTTATCGATCTATTTTGTGTTCTTTGAGGCATTATTTTTGCAATGCATATTATGAGAAGCTTTTTGTTAATAGTCAATTACTACTAAAAGTAATATCATAGCAGAAAATTTCCTGTATTTTTTTTATTACAAGTTTTTTCCCTCCTCCTCCTCCTCCACTCCTCCTTTCCTCATCTCCTCCACTCTTCCACCTCTCCTCCTCCCTCCACTCTTCCTCTACTCCTATCTTCCTTCTCTACTCCACTGTTCCTTCTCTTCTCCTCTCTTCCTTCCTCCCTCCACTCTTCCTCATCTCTTCCTTTCCTCTTCTCCTCCACTCTTCCTCCTCTTCCTCCTCTCCTCCGCCTCTGTTCCTCCTCTCTTCCTCCCCTCCACCACTTTTCCTCCTCTCATTCTTTCCTCCTCTCTCCCTTCTCCTCTCCACCTCCACTCTTCCTCATCTCTCCTTCTCCTCCACTCTTCCTCCTCTCTTCCACTCTTCCTCCTCTCTTCCTTTCATCCTCTCCACCACCTCTCTTCCTTCCTCCACTTTTCCTCTCTTCCTTCCTTTTCCTCTTCTCCTCCTCGCTTCCTCTTCCCCATCCTCCACCTCCCGTCCTCCTCTCTTACTACTACACATTTTTTCCTCATAGATATACTATTTGCATGTTACATTTTTAAATTTTATATTATTTTTTGTTGGATGTGATTAGACTTTTAGCATTTCTTTCTCAATCCTTACGGGTTTTCAATTTTAATTTACAAACCTTGAGATTTGTTGTGGAGGACTTAGGCATGTACCACTTTGATTGGGTGGACTTAGAGGCTAGTCTTCAGCTTTGATACAAAGGAGGCAGACGCTCTGTAGGTCTATAGATGACATTTTGCACTTATTATTATTTTTTGTATAAAATACTCTTTATAGGTCTTAGTCCTTTATTCAGGAATAACTTTCATTTTGATACAAAGCTAAAGGGATGAAGAAAGGTTGATTTAGGTACTGATATTGTCATTTCCTATTTGAAATTATACTCATTTAGACGACAAAAGTAAGTAGTTTGATGGCAGATTACATGATTAATTTTGTACTATTACTTTTTTGCCTGATGACATATATCCTTCGATGATGAAGGGTAGTGGGGTACATTGACAATTTTGAATCACTATATTATGACAAGCTAACTGCGATATTCTACCCAAGGAATCAACATGTATGTTTTGTTAAAATCGTTATGTCTTTTATTGGATTGTTTTCATGAACTTTCTATTTTATTTTACATTCTATTGTCTTGATAATGTGGAACTTCAAATGTTTTCCCTTCATTAAGTAGACTTGTTATATTTCTTTGTAGGTTGATCATACTTTTCCATTATTTGTAAACTTTTTTGTTCTCTAGGATTGTTTAATAATGCAGGTTTTCCATGTCGGTTAATGTGCTGAACTTTGTAAAGATTGATGACATAAGATACTTGCTTTCTTTATGTATTTTACACAGTGAGGTAAACGTATTCATGTTTTTTTACTGATCTATTTTGTGTTCTTTGAGGCATTATTTTTCTAATGCATATTACGTGAAACTTTTTTTTAACAGTCAATTAGTGCTACTGATCTACTCTCCTTCACCTCTCTTCCTCCCTCCACTCTTCTCCTCCTCTCTTCCTCCTCTCCTCCACTCTTCTCCTATCTCTTCCTCCTCTTCTCCACTATTCCTCCTCTCTTCCTTTCCACCTCTTCTTGTCTCTTCCTTTTTCTCCTCTTCCACACTCTTGCTCTCCTCCATCTCTCTTCCTCCCCTCCTCCACTCTTCCTTATCTCCTCAATTCCTCCTCTTCTCATCTCTTCCTTCTCTCCTTCACTCTTTCTCCTCTATTCCTTTCCTCCTCTTCTGCTCTCTACCTCCGTCCACTCTTCCTTCCCCTCCTCTCCTCCACTCTTCCTCCTCTCTCCCTCTCTCCACTCCTTCATCTCTCCCTCTCCTCCACTCTTCTTCCTCTCTTCATTTCCTCTTCTATTACTCTTCCTTCTCTCCTCCACCTCTCTTCCATCCTCAACTCTTCCTCCTATCCTTTTCTTTTCTTCTCCTCACTTCCTCTTCCTCATCCTCCCCTTCTTCTCTCTTACTACTACTATACATTTCTTCCTCCTCGATGTACTACTTTTATGTTATATTTTTAAATATTAAATTATATTTGGTTGGATTATTAGACTTTTATTATTTCTTTCTCAATCCTTCCAGTTTTTAAATTTTAATTTCCAAACCTTGAGATTTGTTGCAGAGGCCTTAGGCATGTACAAATTTGACTGGATAGACTTAGTGGCTAGCCTTCAACTTTGATACAAAAGAGGCAGACGCTCTCCAGGTCTATAGATGACATTTTGTACTCATGATTTTTATTTTTTATTTTGTATAAAATTCTCTTTATAGATCTTAGACCTTCATTCAGGAATACCTTCCAAAAGGAAGAAGAAAGGTTGATTTAGGTACTGATATTGTCATTTCCTATTCGAAATTATACTCCTCATTTAGATAGAAAAAGTAAATAGTTTGATGGCAGATTACAGGATTAATTCCGTCCTATATTTGATGACATATGATGAAGGGAGTTACACACTTTATATTGACAACTTTCAATGACTATATTATGACAATTTAACTGCAGTATTCTGCCCAAGAAATCAACATGTAGTTTATGTTATAAGCATTATGTCTCTTATTGGATGGTTTTCAGGAACTTTCTATTTTATTTTACATTATATTGTTTTCATAATGTGGAACTTCAAATATTTTCCTTCATTAACTCTAGGTTTGTTATATTTCTTTATAGATTAATCATAATTTTCCATTATTTGCAAAATCTGTAGTTCTGTAGGATTGTCCAATAATGCAGGTTTTCCATATAGTTGATGTACTTTTAGCATTGTAGCAACGAACTATGTAAAGATTGATGATGGAAGATACTTTCTATGTTTATGTATTTTATAGAGCGAGGTAAACGTATTCATGTTTTTTATTGATCTATTTTGTGTTCTTTGAGGCATTATTTTTGCAATGCATATTATGAGAAACTTTTTTTAACAATCAATTATTGTTAAAAGTAATATCATAGCAGAAAATTTTCAATATTTTTTTTATTACGACTTTTTTCAATATTTCAATATAAAATGGTCTACGATGACCCTTAAACACTAACTTAAAACAAGTAAACGTTTATTTATTTAAAAGCATTGAGAGGAATAAAGATAGAATATTATTTAAAATAATATTCCCTCATCATTTATAAAATGATGAAGTCTTACTTAAAATATTTAAAAGAGTAAAACTATTAATTTAATTAAAGATTCCATCATTATTTAGATCACATAATATTTTATATAACTGGAATCATTTATATAAAATGATTCCCACAATTATAATATTTTTGGAGCTCTTCAAAGATGTTATAATTGAGTTATTTAAAATATTTTTTAGTTAAATAATAATAGGAATCTTCCATTTAAAATACACATAACTTAAAACACAAAACTAACTTTAGAATCACGTAGTATCTTTAAAAACAAGCGATCGAGGTATGACACGCATAACGAGGCTCTTAGACACTAGAGAGGAGGAGCGAGCTGTCACGTCAGACGTAATTGCTTATGTCAGAAGAAGGAAGGAGGAGCAGGTCTATCGCATCTGACGTAATAGCTTACGTCAGAAGAAGGAAGGAAGAGCAGGGTGTTACAATCTGCCCTCCTTATAATAAATTCTGTCCTCGGAATTTGCTTAAGGTTCTAATGGTTTGCTTAACGTTCTAAGAGTTCGTGCGGTGTCCTAAGAATTTACCCATCTCTACGATGGGGAGTGCGAAAGAACCTTCGCGTAATCTTCACGCGCCTTTGTGCACGTCTAGCATCTTTGTCAATCCTTGTGCGTAGCTTTACCCTCACGTCTTGTCAGTCCTTCATCATCATGCTCATGGCCCGTTCAAGTTGCTTGAGCCCATCCATCACGTCATGCTCGTGCCTTCCGATCCATGGCTCGTGCCTTCCGTTACATGACTCATGCCAACAAGGCTGGAGTCACCGTCACGTTTTCTGTCTCGGTCCTAGCTTAACTCGTGATCGTTCATGCGTTTCTTAACTGTTACGGTCCTTTTAACATTCCTAGTTCATTCCTGAATTAGCTAGCAGCTAATTCTACATGTCCTACGTTCCATCTTTCATACCTAACGTTTCATCTTTCATCCCTAACGTTCCATCATTCTATTCTTAACCTCTATCATGCTCAGTCTCTGATACCCTTACAGTCTATGTACTTAACATCATGACTTCTTTCCTAGTTGCCATTCTGACATGCACGAATTGGTCAAATCATTCTTTGAAAACATCATAACATTAATGTAACATACTTTCTTATACTTACTGCAGGATGAGACATGCCTTGGGAAGCTGTCAGTCTAGGTTTTCCTTCGCATGAAAATTTTTCTTTCAAAAGTTTTTCGTTCTTTGGAAAAAGTTTTTCCTCCCTTTTGAAAATGATTTTCCCTCTTTTATTTAAAAAAAAAAAAAGAATGCTTTAGAGTCAAGCAAAACCTGGGTTTTGCTCTGATACCAACATGTAGTGCCCATCCTTGGGGTGGACCTTTTTGGAAAATATTTTAGAAAATACGACGGGAATTACTGTCCAGTTTAAAACCTTTTACAGTCCTTCCCAGGGTGCAAGACTCTTCGTTATAAGATAAAAAGTGCTTTCGTAATAAAAGAGTTTTGGAGTGGGAAATAAAATTCTTTAAAATAAAAAGACATTTTCTTACGTTTAAAACCTTCTTGCCTAGACTTCCATGCTCTTTCCCTTTGGCTGTGTCCCTCCTGGGCGTACTGTCCATTTAGTTTCCCGTGGGGGGAGGGGCACACATAAAAACTAAAATGAGTCGAATACTCAGTAAGCATTACTTCATACCGTTAAAATATAGCAACATAGGTTTTCATTCATGCATTCATCATTCATACATACTATACATATATGCATACATGCTTTCGTTAAAAACATAAATGAACGGGGGCTTTCATCTTAAAACATGCTTTTCTTTTCTTTAAAACGTTCCCCCGTCACTGCCTTCATTTCTTAAAGAATGCCGTGCATTCATACATACATTACTTTTCTTTTCTTTTCTCTTTCATAGGCCAGTGCACGTTGTTACGCCCCGCGTGCTGGGGTTAGCGGCCTTTTGGGCCAATGGATTCGCTCGTGGCCACGGGTTAAAATCCCTTTCCGTTAAGGTGCAGCACTGGATCGACTACCAGATACTACTGCCCGGCATTGCAATTTGCCCGTTCATTCGTTAGGTACCCCTTTCCGTTCATTCATATGGCCGTTACGTATTTTCATACATTCGCTCAAGCCACATGCCATTCATTCTTTCATTCATTCATTCATGTCAACTCTAAAGAGCTGAAGCTTTCATTCATTCGTTTGCATGGGCATGAGCCTTTTCATTTCATTTCATTTCTTTTCTTTACATGCTTTCATGGAAAAACATCTTTTCATGGGAAAACATCATTTCATGAGAAAACATTCTTTTTCGTTTAAAAGCATGGCTTTAACGTCATCTTTCATGGCATCGTTTAAAACAGCAGTTCTCAGGGACATGTTTTAAAACACCTTCTTCGCGTCTCTTTTAAAGCATCGTTCTAAAGCTCGAGGCATCACCCTCGAAGCTTCCTTTTCTTTTCTTTAGAAAATACGTACAATAAGTACACCTTATAGTCATCCATTCACATGCATACAATTAATACTTTTGAGTGCGTAAAAAGGGACTTTCATAAAGAGGCCGTACATACGTATACCATTCAATACTTAGCATGCTTTCTTTAAAACATCTTTCGTGTTCTTTCTTAAAGCATCTTTCGTGGGAAAACAGTTCATCTTTATTTTTCATTCATACTTTTAGAAAACTCTAGAAGAGCATGAACGTAACACTTACCTGGACTCCATGCTACTTTCATACTATGCAGTCATTCATGCGCGTGTCCGATGGCACCTACATGCATACATAACCTTAACGTTATTCTCTATCTAGTGCATAAATAGCTGACTAGAAATAGAGCTATGCTTTACTTAGAACACTCTCCTTCTATCTTGTGTCCTTTCACGTTCCTTACTATGATAAAACCCTTGGAGACCCATTATGGTCTCTACTTCTTTCAACCTTACGTTCTACCTCGAGTGCTTACTCGCTAGGGTGAATCCATGATTCACCTTAGGATTAAGACACTAAGACCTCTGTCTTGTTCTTCTCATTAACCACGTTCCGAAGCATGACTTAGACTAACTAAGTCATGCATCCCATTCTTAGACAGTACCTTCATCATTACCCTCATGTATCTTAGCTCACTCTACTTCTCATGGTCATCCATCAGCACTACACGGCTCCAAGCCACTCTGAGGCTCAAGCACCGTGTAACCACGCTTAGGACAGATTACCCATTACATATGGTTAATCCGTCCGGCACGTGCGTCTAACCAGATAACACACGTACCTTACTCCTTTTTCTCTTAAGACCATCATTTAAAACATTGGTCACGGACTCGTATGGCGAACGCCATGCTCCGTTACCAACCTTCTCATACTCGGCTAGCACGACCCTTCGTGCTAGCCGTACTCATGACAGTTCATCCCAACACTTGACATGATGGGACCCTGTCCATGAACACACCTTACGTCATGCCACATAGCTCGAGACTAAATCCCAAGCTATGCCGTGACCCTGTCACGTCATCTTTCATACATCCTAACCCATCACAGTATAGCTTCATGATTGACCACGTCACTTCATGACATTGCCCAATCATGCTTCCGCTGCACTGCTTTGATACTTCTTTGACCACTTAGCACATAGTCATGGCCATAAGCCGACTACACGGCGACACTCATTGCCGTAGACTACAACCATATCACAACATCCTACGTCATGCCATATAGCTTGAGACTATTCTCAAGCTACACCATGACCTTATCACGTCACTTCTGACAGTCTGTTACGTCACCTTACAACTCATCACGAGTACGGTTCCTCACGTACTCTCGTCATAACGTGACACCTCGTCACGTTCCCTCTACATCACTCTCACGCTAACTCTTCACCCGTCGCAAGCACGACTTCTTAATCGACCACGTCACTTAGTGACGTTGCCCAGTCGTGCTTTTGCTGTGCTACTCCGATACCTTCTAGCCATTTGGCACCTACTTCTGGCCATAAGCCAGTCACATGGCGACACTCGTCGCCTTGGACTACAGGCCTAATCACACACTTCGGGACATTGTTCCACAGTTCCCGACACCGTACATTAAGCCCTTCGCCCATCAACTACGAAATCACCTTTATCTTGACGACACGCCATACGGTATATCACTGCACCTCATGCAGTACACTCCTCATGTACTCCCTTCACAGGGCTACGCTACGTCACCGCTATGGCATACACGCCATATGGTACGTCACTCCATTACAATGGAGTACACTCCACGTGTACTCCCTTCACGATGCTTCTCCACATCACCAATATGGCACACATGTTGTACTGTGCATCGTTTCCCAACATGGAGTACACTCCAAGTGTGCTCCATCCACGATACTACGCCACGTCACTGCTCTGGCACACCCCATACGGTGCATCGTTCTACTATATGGAGTACACTTCTCGCGTACTCCATTCACGGCACTACGCCACGTCACCGCTATGGCACATGCCATATGGTGCCTCGTCTCACTACACAGAGTACACTCCACGTGTACTCCTTTCACGACACTAGGCCACGCCACTACTGCTGCACATACGCTACCACCACACTTCACAGCACAGTCCACAACACTACACAGCACGCTTCCCAACTATGCCCAACACTTCATCACCTCAAGTCACATCGCCACTACACAGCGAATCCTATAATACTAGCAGCACAGTCCACAACCTAGTCAACTAACAGCACAGTCCACAACCTGGTCAACTAGCTAGCATTTAACAATTAATATAAAAAGCAAGGGATAGAGATTTATACCATCGACGGGATAACCGGTGCGTCGCTCGTTGACCGTTACAGCGATAACGCCAGAGGAACGTACGGGGTGGCTACACCACGTACAGAGACTGTTTAGGCGTTTGGATAGCTAGGTGTGGTCTTGGAAGGGCCTAAGGTGGCCTCGATGATGCTGGCAAGGGGCATAACACAGCGGATCTCGCCG
>QEOT01000740.1:0-57297 GCA_003123785.1 Pterocarya stenoptera
CCTATTGCTTGCTCGGGTTGATGATTGTCTTAATGAGGTTTGTTTAATCTCCCCAAGAAGGTGGTAGGTACTCTTTACTGTGTGAATTGGCCATCTTTAGTACTCCTCCATATAAGCTTGTTTGAAGATCCACTCTAACTAATCAGGATCTTGCTGATGGTGCTGATATCCTCCTCTCTAAATATGTTTCTCAAGACAGACATGTTAGACATGTCCCATGTTTTAGTCTGCCGCTCTATTAGATTACTTACTCGCCAGTAAGCCAATCTCTCATTCATATTGATTTGCATCTTGTAAGATATTGATTGAGGAATCCATTTATCTTTCTATATGTTCACGTCCTTTCCATTTCCAATATATCAAAATAAACCTTTTTCCAATAAAAATCTGGCTACTATTAAGCTCCTTCATAGATAAGAAATATTACTGTCCTTTTTTTGATAAATTACTTGTTAGCTGTTCTCCTTGGTACCGCATGAAAATTTAAAGTTGATGTAATTATTTGGAGGGCCCTCCCATTCAATGCGCTGCTAATGGTCGGAGAATACCTTGAACCTCTTGAGATCAGTGTCGAGGTTGTTGAGGAGCAGGCAGCCAGTAATCATAATGAGGTATTCTTGGCAGCTTAGTAATCATGATTCATAACGAGGTATTCTTAGATCGATATTTTGGAAAGAGCGGTGCACAGTTACTTATTTTTGTAATTTTTTATTTATTTATATTTTTTAAATATTTTTAAAAAATAAAAAATATATTAATATATTTAAAATCATTTTTTAATCATTAAATAAAAAAAATTATTTTTCCAAACTGTCAAATAGAAAGGTCAAATTTTGGACATGCATGCGCAGCTTTTTCCTTTTGAAAATAGTAATAAAATTTTTTTTAAATAATAATAAATAGTTATAAAAAATAGATAAAAAGTAATAAAAATTTGTTTGCAGTCACCTATCTTAATTGAATGGTTAGTACTGAATCAAACTAATAATATTATTAGAATGTAAAAGCCTCGATAATCAATAAGTAGGGTCTTGGCACAAACTAAGGAAAATTCGCTGAAAAAAAAGTATGGTATATATCATCATTCTATTTTTTTAAAATGTAATACTTTTTATCTTTGAATTTTCTTTTAAAAAAATAATAATTAAAGGTTGATAGATAATGCAAACTCATCATATGTAGTAGAATAATAGTATAGTATATAGAATCTTTTTTTCAAAATATTGCGGTTCTTATAATTTAAAGGTTAGTTCTTTCACGAAATATAAAATATTTTTGCATATCATACGTATATTCTCATTCTACTTTCATCTTATATTCTTTTGAATAAATAAAGCATGATCTAAATATGATTAAAAAAATAGTATATTTCACATATATAGTACAACGTACCAATATAACTTTACAATCTAACGTAGTACTAGCTGGTACATAAAGTCATGTGATCAGTNTTTTTTTTTTTTTTTTTGAGTAATCTAGCTTGTTTCTCAATTAATTTAGCAAGTGTTGGATGCAAGGAGGGACTTCCTACAAAAAGATGCTCTCCTCAGAGAGTTTTAATGCATCTTTTGCTAGACAATGGGCCATACAATTATAGGCTCTAAGAATGTGATTTACAAACCAACTAGGCATGCTATGGCGTTCTCCTTTGATGTCTTGAATGATCAAACTTGCCGAACTCCAGTCTCTTATCTCTCTATTGA
The DNA here is from genome assembly GCA_003123785.1 of Pterocarya stenoptera. Lineage (NCBI taxonomy): Eukaryota > Viridiplantae > Streptophyta > Magnoliopsida > Fagales > Juglandaceae > Pterocarya > Pterocarya stenoptera. The sequence goes on from QEOT01000740.1 coordinate 1,704, forward strand.
GGTCTTGAACTATGCTTATCGCATTCCCTTCAAGCACGACTCTTGACAGATTTAATTGCTTGCACAAGAATACTGCTTTAAGTGCTGCCACTGACTTTGCAAGTTCCTTTGAGATCTCAGTGTAGCTATCACTTGACATTCCCAATTCCTCACTACCACCCCTACTCCAATTTTGCACCTGACTTTATCAATAGCAGCGTCCCAATTAGCTTTAAAGTAGTTTACTGGTGGAGGAGACCAGTTAGCAGCTTGAGGCCTCTCTGTTTACATTCTAGCATTGCAGCTTTGGTTAGCTGCCTTGTAGTCTTTAAGCATCACATGACTATTTAGTACCAGTTTGGAAGGATCATCAAACTTCTCTTCAAAAACGAACATGTTTCTTCTCTTCCACACAAGATATATGGTTATAGCAAAGACCTCTATATCTTCCTCATTTGATAGAGAAAAAAGGTGACTCACTAATTCTCTGAGAGAATCAAAATTGACTTGCACTTTCTGTATACTTCTGGAGCAGATACCCCAAACATCTTGTGCTGCCACCCATGACCAAAGCGTATGAATTACACTTTCAGCTTCCAAATTGCACACTGGATATAGAGGTGAATCTCTTATCTTCCTTTTACTGAGATTAAGATTTGTTGGCAGAGAATCGTGGCAAGCTCTCCACAAAAACAATTTGACTACATTTTGTACCTTTATTTTCCATATTAATAACCAGGTCTCCCTATTGCTTGCTCGGGTTGATGATTGTCTTAATGAGGTTTGTTTAATCTCCCCAAGAAGGTGGTAGGTACTCTTTACTGTGTGAATTGGCCATCTTTAGTACTCTTCCATATAAGCTTGTTTGAAGATCCATTCTAACTAATCAGGATCTTGCTGATGGTGCTGATATCCTCCTCTCTAAATATGTTTCTCAAGACAGACATGTTAGACATGTCCCATGTTTTAGTCTGCCGCTCTATTAGATTACTTACTCGCCAGTAAGCCAATCTCTCATTCATATTGATTTGCATCTTGTAAGATATTGATTGAGGAATCCATTTATCTTTCTATATGTTCACGTCCTTTCCATTTCCAATATATCAAAATAAACCTTTTTCCAATAAAAATCTGGCTACTATTAAGCTCCTTCATAGATAAGAAATATTACTGTCCTTTTTTTGATAAATTACTTGTTAGCTGTTCTCCTTGGTACCGCATGAAAATTTAAAGTTGATGTAATTATTTGGAGGGCCCTCCCATTCAATGCGCTGCTAATGGTCGGAGAACACCTTGAACCTCTTGAGATCAGTGTCGAGGTTGTTGAGGCGCAGGCAGCCAGTAATCATAATGAGGTATTCTTGGCAGCTTAGTAATCATGATTCATAACGAGGTATTCTTAGATCGATATTTTGGAAAGAGCGGTGCACAGTTACTTATTTTTGTAATTTTTTATTTATTTATATTTTTTAAATATTTTTAAAAAATAAAAAATATATTAATATATTTAAAATCATTTTTTAATCATTAAATAAAAAAAATTATTTTTCCAAACTGTCAAATAGAAAGGTCAAATTTTGGACATGCATGCGCAGCTTTTTCCTTTTGAAAATAGTAATAAAATTTTTTTTAAATAATAATAAATAGTTATAAAAAATAGATAAAAAGTAATAAAAATTTGTTTGCAGTCACCTATCTTAATTGAATGGTTAGTACTGAATGAAACTAATAATATTATTAGAATGTAAAAGCCTCGATAATCAATAAGTAGGGTCTTGGCACAAACTAAGGAAAATTCGCTGAAAAAAAAGTATGGTATATATCATCATTCTATTTTTTTAAAATGTAATACTTTTTATCTTTGAATTTTCTTTTAAAAAAATAATAATTAAAGGTTGATAGATAATGCAAACTCATCATATGTAGTAGAATAATAGTATAGTATATAGAATCTTTTTTTCAAAATATTGCGGTTCTTATAATTTAAAGGTTAGTTCTTTCACGAAATATAAAATATTTTTGCATATCATACGTATATTCTCATTCTACTTTCATCTTATATTCTTTTGAATAAATAAAGCATGATCTAAATATGATTAAAAAAATAGTATATTTCACATATATAGTACAACGTACCAATATAACTTTACAATCTAACGTAGTACTAGCTGGTACATAAAGTCATGTGATCAGTTTGTGAATTTATTTTTATGATATCTCTTTATAGTTTTGACATGATTAATGGGACAAAATTGTTAAAATTCTTGTGAATCTTTTTAAATAACTCAGATTTTATTATCTTGGTATACAAATTTTGTTATCTTGAGATACAACAACTTAAGTGACATACAAAAAATTATTAAAATAAAAGAATCTAACGATCTCAAAAACTGAAGGATGTACTAAATGAAATCTTATTTTAGGTTAATTTGGGGTTGCTATTTCAGTTTGAACCTTCATAAATTTTGTTTGGTAAATCACGGACATCTTAGCTGTTGACTAGCCTGTATCAAAATTTAAAATTGGTGTAATTATTTAAAAGACGGTACTACGTCTATAGCTCCTAGTTGTTAGAATTACCGTCAGGTATAATTGGTCTTTTTTTTATATATTTAATTTTTAATACTCTTAAATATTTAAAAAAAATAAAAAAAATACAATTTTATTAAAATATTTTTCTTTAATCACTAAGTAAATAAATAAAATAAAAAATAAAAAATTACTGCAGTAATACGGAACGGTAAAATCCAAGAATGAGAGTGCCATTCAATGCTCTGGTGATGGACAGTGATCAAATTGCGAACAAATAGTACTGAGGCTGTTGCAAGGCGCGCCAGACCAGTTGTACTCGTGGACAGAGCAAGGGTACCCCCGGGGGGAAACTTTTTGAAAACTCAAAATACTCCCCTCATGTTTTAGGCTTGGTTTGAATAGTGAAAATGTTTGAGAATATTTGTGAATAGTAATAAAAAAATAATAATAGAATATTAAAAAGTAGGTAAAAAGTAATGAATAATAAAAAAAATAGATAAAAAGTAATAATAAAGTAAAGAATAGTAGTGAGAGTATTTAAGAGTACCTGAGGTACTCTCGGTACCCAAACAATTATTCATGATTACTAAAAATTTATAATCTCTCTAATTTTTTTTTTAATTTCAATATACGTAAATAGAAATGCTTCTTTCCTACATACATATCTATTTTTAAACATTTGAACCCACCAAAGTAAGTTAAAATTAAGTTTAAAAAATATAAAAAATTTATTTAAGGTCTTAATTATAGCATTATATGCTTAATATAATACGAAAATATTTTGGTTTTACATGAAAGTTGATAAACTACCAATTACATACCATAATGAAAGATCATTTGATAGTTTCCTATCTAGAAAACAAGTTCTAAATATTTTATTATAAAAATAATAATAAATAAATATTATTCCATTAGATATTGTGTCAGAGATCTGAAGCATATAATCAGTTGTGTTTTAATTTTTTACTTTTATTTCTATATGTACGTAGCAAATTATCGACATTTAGTTTGATGTATAATATAATTTTATATATAGTTATGTTTTCCTGATTTTTTATCAAATTATAATTAAGACTTATTTCTTTTTAAATCAAACGGTCTAAAAATTGGTGCTCCGAAAACTTGCTAGATCCGCCAATGTTGTTAGCCAATGGAAGCGAGCATTCGTGACAAATGTAAAAAATAAATATAAAAATCACTTCAAATTCTAAAACTATTCATTTTATTTCCTTGAACTCAACGAACTTACTTGAGCCTTAAGAGAGGTCCAACGAGAACACAGTGCCGAATTTAGACTTAGCCCAATAAAAATAGGCCCAACGAGAGGGTCACAAGCCCATTACCCAATAAGTAATGCTGAGAGAATAGGCCATGGGCATCCCCAACGAGGAAGGAAGCGGCCATTCGCAACAAACTAACTTCACTATCATATACGTATTGTAATTCGTGTTTGCGGATCATGTTTATATTATGTCAAGTCATGAACATTTGATTATATTGATTAACTCCAACACAACATGTTAAACTAAACATATTAGACCTTCCAATCCTAACATGGCTCCTTTAAATAACGGATCATGTTGTGTCACCTATTTTGATCCGTTTAATAAATAATTAATCAACATGACACAACTCGTTTCAATTCATTTTAAGTTAAACTAACTCACATAAGTTATTTGACCTGATTAACATAATTTCATATAAAAGTTAAAATCTATATTTATTAATAGCCATAATATTTTTAAAAAAAATAAAACTATTAACTAATAAAAAATATCAATTTTTTTCAAATTTTAACATATAATAAAATCAATATTACAACCCAACATTTTAAATTGTAATTTTCAAAGAAAATTTAAATAGATTATTACGGATTAAGCGGTTTAACCTATTTATTAATTGTCTTAATGGATTAACCCGTTTTTATCCAAACTCATTTATATCAAATCCAAATCCGCTAATTTCTTGTCATGTTCGAATTGAATGCACAACAAAGCCCTCCCAAGCAAGATCTATGAATGTAATATGCTAGAAATTAAATGTCCAAAACCTCAAATAATATTATGGTACTTATAACCATTTCTCAGTGTTTTTCTATTCTTTTCGTATTATTGATATATCTAATGCAGCCTCAACGTCGATAGTGCCAGAAATTAAATCATAAATATTCTGCACCAATCCATGAACTCTAGGACCAAAGAACCTGCTTATCCAAGGGTATCCGAAGGGCCCTTACAAGTGAGCTTCAGTGCTAAAGATCAGGATTTCAGTGACTCTCTTAGCGTAAAAGGGTTAAATAAGGCTTAGACTTGGAGCACAACAAAATAACATCATTTTCTGTGAAATGCCTAGTTGAAGATTTTGGTTATATTATATCATGCAGATACTACAGCCACTATTTCCCTGAAAGCTAACGACATATTTACAGGACACATTAGAGACCAGTATGGAAGGTCGCCCCTTTGACTAATTCTGCCCTATTACCTACCTGCCACTGTTTCCCCATCCATGGCTTACTTGCCCCCATCTTTATCATTTGATTTATTTATCAAACACTACAAATATACAAGAAATTCAAAGAAACCTACAAGGTCAAAAAGTCCCAGTTAAATTGGGCCGTCCCGACTTTATTAGATGGGAGTCAAAAGGTTTTAAAGAAGGCTGAGCAGCAGGTTTTAACCAGATTTGCTTTGGTTTTTATACTTTCACCTTGCTATGATTGAAATTCCGACCCTCAAACATCAACATCGGAAGAAACTAATCGAATAACCGCCTGCTCAAACACGAATTAATCAATGCCTAGTAACCAACAAAAAGAAAATTCAACAATGAAACTCACATTTTGTTCATCTAAAATTTGAAAGGAATCCTTAAGAAATTCTAACAAGAAATTTAAGACTGGAGTAAACACATTTAGAATAAGGTCATATATTATGTGCCACATTTTTAAGTGAAAAACAACATATCAATTCGAGTTTCAGCCAGCATCAGTTAATACGAGGTTCCCTCTTCTCTCTGTCGTTGTTTCAAGACTGTACGAGGAGAAGTGTCAAAGTATCCTCCCTTTTGGAGGAGTATTTGGGGTTCCAAGTACCTGATTCAAAATTAAAGGGCTAAGATGGAGACTTGGCAATGGTCTTAAATCAAGATATGGGGTGATCAGTGGCTGCCCATGCCAAGTTCTTATCAAGTTCAATCACCTGTTAAAGTCCTTCATCAGGATTCGGCAGTGAGTGAACTTATAGATCAAGTTAAAGGCTGCTGGGACTCTAAGCTAATTCACGAAATCATGAACAAAGAAGAAGCTGAAATTATTTGTGGGCTTCCTTTGAGTAAGTTGCGGTCTGAGGATAAAATGTTATGGGGATTTAGTACAAGTGCCTACTTCAAATAAGATATAATCTTTGCATCAGCCCTTGTATCAAAACACACACCCTACACTTGAGATGGCAAACCGGGTTTACTAACAAGTGAACCGGTTCCCACTCTCTCGCCCCTTCATCCTCTTCTTCCCGACCCCAACCCAAAAATGCTAGTAGCTTCCTTCTCCTCTTCTCTTCCAAGCTTCCTTCTTTGCGAATCAAGCTGCCCCAAACTGAATCAAGACGATTTCAAAAACACACACTTGCCGCTCAACTTCATCCGCCCCGCTATCCCTCTCTCGTCGAAGCTCAAATGAATTATACAAACAGCGGACAAAGACCTTCTCCAACTCCGTTAAAAAGGCCAGACCCCTTTGCCGAGCCCGAATCTCATTTCCTCAAACCCGGGACAAAGACCAAGTATGAACCCACCCACCACCAAAAAAGTAGGCCCCTGAGTGTTCAGCAGTGAAGTAGCAGTGGAGGACACGATGGTTGTGGCTGTGGCGGTTGCGAGAGTGCTTGGATTTCTTACGGGAGCCGCTGCCAATGGGTATGTCGCGGAAGGTACCACCGTGAGTCCAGTAGCAACGGCAGGACTTGTAGAAGTGGCGAGGTAACTTGGTGTTGGTGGAGTTATAGCGCAGGCACGGAAGTTGTTCTTGTTCTGGTGGTGGGGCTCCTGGGTTGTGGGCTACCTTGGTTTACCTAAGGTGCTCGCCGGAGTCGGAAGACATTTTGGGTTGTGATCAGTGTGTCTGGATAGCTACGAAAGGTTGCTTTTTTTTGGACGAGAATGTTGAAGAAGAAGAGAATGAGGATGAAGAGTAGTATTTCAGTTGGTATTTGCAAGTTTGATGGAGGGGAGGGATTTTATGGAGAGAGGGATCAGAGAAGAGATGGTGCAGGAGGAGATGGTTCGGGGAGTCAGGGACAATGCAAAACGCTAACGTTTTGCTTGAAAAAGAAAAGAAAAAAAAAAGAAAAGAAAGATATACAACAAGGTGTGCCACAGATCAGTCGTGAACAGTAGTTGATACGTAGAAAAACTCCTCAATTAAAGTCTTTCTTTGGAAAGCAGCAAATGAGGCTCTTCCAACAAAAAAGAACCTGTTTGCGCGAAAGGTCACTGATAATGGTTTATGCCCAATCTGTGGGTTGGTGGAAGAGTCAATATGTCATGCTTTATGGTCTTGTACTGCTGTGTCAGATGTATTTGTAGACTCGCAAAGCCTGGTACAGAAATGGCCATGTATACAGGAAGCTTTTTTAACTCTTTGGGAGAAGCTGGTGAGTAGATTGCAGAAGAATGAATTGGTGGAAATAACTTGTGTATTTAAAAGGATATGGTTCAGACGAAATGCTGTAGTTTTTTATGGGAAATTCGAGAGTCTTACCTCGATTTATAATCATGCTAAGATTGAATTGGAGGAGTATAAAAGAGCTCAGGTTTTATCAAGGAACTCTGTTAAGACACACAGTACCACAAACAGAAATGTGAAATGGAAGATACCAGCCAGTGATTGGTACAAAGCTAATTAGGATGCAGCTCCAATTAGCTTTGGATGTGAATCATGCAAAGATGGGTGGTGGGGTTGTAATAAAAAATTGTGAAGGTTCTTTAATTGCTACTCTATGTATGCCTCAGTTTCTTGTTTCTTATCCTGTGTTAGCAGAACTCAGTGCCTTATGGAGAGCCATGTCCTTTTGTAAGGAAATTGGTTTAAGCAGTGTTATATTTGAAGGTGATGCTTTGAATATCATTAAGGAGATTCAATTACCTAAAGAAAATTGCTGTTGGTATGGTCAACTTATTGGGGACATTAAGAAGGATTTTTCGGATTGTAGCTGCTGGAAATTACAATATACGCCAAGGGAAGGAAACAATGCTACTCATCAGACTGCAAAGCATGCTTTGAATGTTGATAATGAGACTGTATGGCTGGAAGATGCCCTAGATGTTATTAAGAACTGTATTCTTGTTGAACAACCATGTGATTGTTGATTTATGAATGCTTAGAGGAATTTTTGTCCAAAAAAAAAAAATCGAGTTTCGGCCGAGCTGAGTACTACTTGTATCTGCTTTCTCAACTCTCGTGAATAAATGAATTATAAAATTATAGAAAATGTTGAAGTGAAAATCGAAAAATCAAAACATAAAAATGATAAAGTAGAAGAGATTAAAGAAAATATTAAAGGGAGCTTAATTAGTTAAGGAAGAATTGAAAAATGCTATAAATCTTGAGTTCTTCTACCGAACTTTTTGGCTTTCATAAAACAAATCAACTACGTACTTTATAAATGATCTTTTAAAATTTCTAATGGAAAATTTGATTAAAAAAAAAAAAAAGGAAAAAAGAAGAAGAAGAAGCAGCTATGCAGTAATTTTTCTTCCTGAAAAATATCTTGGTTTAAACTTTTTGTTTGGGGGGTGGGGCTGTCCTTAAAAGTATATATTAGATCTATTAATTTATAATAAAAATATTTTTATAATCTGACGTACCTACTTTGTAAACAAACCTGTCCATATATACGTGTACATGCATCCATCGATCATCGTTGTACTCAAATATTTAATAACCCAGTCAATGAGTAGGTTCGCCCAAATAAGTCAATTGAGAGAAAAGGCATGCAGATCAGCCAAGAGCCAAGATATGGACATGAGTTAGCTAGGTTGGTCCAAATTAAGATATACGCCAGCCACGAGACAAATTAATGTAGCTATGTACCGTTATGTTCTTTAGCAGTCCTCTAGTCCCCTGTGAGGTTCCTCTCAAGAATAGAGTTAGTCCTTTCAACGGGTCCTTTATAATTTGAAGTGGTGATCATGGATGAAGAATTGTCTAAACAATGGGAAAGACTGAGTCTCACTGAGATAGAGAAGGAGGGGGTGGTGTTACCATCCCTCACGAAGGCAAATACAGGGAAACCAAGTCCGTTATGTCTGTTGTTGATGATAGTGGCAGAAAAACCTATTAACAAGGAGGCTTTTAAGTGTACTATGGCCAAAGTTTGGAAGTGTGAGAGCTGGATTCAGTTCACTGAAGTTGGCATGAACAAATTCCTTATTGAGTTTAACATTGAGCAGGACATGTTTCATGTGCTAAAGGCCAGACCTTGGTCTTTTGACCGTTGGCTTTTGTGTATCCAACCTTTTGAGGGATCCATGTCCATCAATGAGGTGGCCTTCGACAAGGAGGAGTTTTGGCTTCAAGCTTACAACCTACATTTCAACTGTATGAACCAAGAAGCTAGTTTTCAACTAGGCAATAGTGTGGGAAGGGTCCTACAGGTCCATGCAAATGATAGAGGAATAAGCTGGGGCCAAGTCCTGAGAATAAAGGTAGAAATTGATATCACCAAAGCAATTCCAAGAGGCACATTCCTTACAGTGGAGGGGAAGACGTCATGGATTCATTTCAAATATGAGAGACCACCTTCAGTATGCTTTAGGTGTGCTGTCATCAAGCATCTTCAAAAGGCCTACACTAGTGCATCAAATGGGGATGATAAGCAACAATATGGAATATGGCTTAGTGCCCCAGTGGCTAAGGATAGTGATTTGCAATATAAAAAATATGGTGGAGGGGCTTCTCAGGAGGGCCAAGCTCACTCTCATCCGTAGCAAGAAGGAAGGGAGGTCAGGGATGAAACTCAAAGGGGTAAAGTAGAAGTCAAAGAGGAATGTCAGGTACCTACTAGGGCCTTATTTGATGACAAGGCAAAAGTGGCTGCTCAGAACTACCTGTAAGAAATAAAGGAATTGTCAACACCAAGACAGTTACTCGAAAAAGAATGTGGAGAAAAGCAAAGTAAAAAAGTAGTGGTCAATTTATCCACTTCAAAGGGGCCCAATGACATACTAGGAATGGAAGCCATTGACCTAAGGAAGGTAGGCCTAGTGCATCAACAATCCCATCTCGACTCCATCAAGGTAAATAGCTCTGCAAAGGACCATGAGGAACCAACTGATCTAGTATCACAGATAAACTCCTTGGAACCAATTTATTTCTGATCAAGTGAAAATTTGAAAACAATCAAAGGCAAGAGCATCATGGAAGAGAAGAGCAAGGAATTTATGTTATGATAATCTTTCCTCAAGTCTCTCTATCGAAGCAAAGAGAGCTTCTAGCCCCTTTCCAGCCTATGATGTTCATATAAAGGGTAAAAGAATTAAAATTGAAGGAAAAGGCAACAAGTCCCTATACAATGCAGATATGGTGGAGGCTGTTGAACAGCCCCACCAATCACAATGAATGGTATAATTTGGAACTGTCGAGGCTTGGGAACCTTAAGACAGTTCAAGATCTGCATCAAATGGTGCACCAAAAGTTCCCATCTTTTGTTCCCTTGATNGGGGGAGGGATTGGCTACTTATAGGTTTTTATGGCTCCCCCAACACAGCAAAAAGGAAGGAAAGTTGGCAGTTACTACTAGATCTCATTCCACTGAATAATGAAGGATGGTTATGTTTGGGGAACTATAATGAGGTGCTCAATTTTGGAGAAAAATATGAGGGCCCTCTCAGATCCCACAACCAGATTGAGGCTTTTAGGAATACTGTTGATGCATGTGGCCATTGTGATATGGGTTTCATTGGAAATAAGTTCACTTGGTCTAATGGTAGATTCGGAGGGGTATTCATTAAAGAGAGGCTTGATAGAGCCTTTTGCAACTACACATGGTCTGAGTCCTATCCTAACTCAAGGGTGTTCACACTCCCAGCTTTAAGCTCTGACCACTACCCACTTCTTATCAGCCTAGATGGAAATCAGGCTTTCATTTCAAGGGCTAAAAAGACCTTTCGGTTTGAGGCAAGCTGGGCACTTAGAGAGGACTGCTACAAGGTGATTGAGGAGGCATGGAATCAACCCAGACAGGAAGAAAACCAAGTGAGGAAGACAAATGAAGGGCTAACAGGTTGCAAACATGAACTTTTAAATTGGAGGAAAGTGGATGCAGGCAAATTTTAGGAAGAATTGAAGGCTCAATTAACTCTACTAAATGAGTTACAGAAACAAAACAAAGGTCACCTGAATGATGCTATTAGGCAAGCACAAAGAGCAGCTAACAGACTTCTTGAAGAAGAAAACATCAGGTGGAAGCAGAGAGCAAAACAAAAGTGGCTAAGGGAGGGTGACAGGAACACCAAGTTTTTCCACAATGTGCTTCCCAAAGAAGGAATCCAATGTGATTAACAGTCTGGTGGATGCATCAAATCCGGAGAACATCACAGAATGCTTGGCATCTCTGAATCCTCGAGTCACACTAGCCCAAAATGAGTCATTAACAAGGCCTTATACTCAACAAGAAGTGGAGGATGCCCTTTTCCAGATGGAAGGACTTAGCTCTCCAGGACCAGATGGTTTTCCTGCAGCTTTTTTACCAAAAACACTAGTCAATCCTTGGAGCTCAGGTATGTGATGTAGCCTTATTGGTACTAAACTCCAAAGGTAGTATTGCTGAAATCAATAACACCTTTATCACTCTAATTCCAAAGAAAAGAGCCCCCACCAAGGTGACTGAGTATAGACCAATCTCTGTATGTAATGTTCTCTATAAACTGGTCTCCAAAGTGGTATCTAATAGGCTTAAGAAATTGCCGCCTCACATCATCTCATGCACCCAATCTGCCTTTGTGCCTAACCGACTCATTTCTGACAATATAATAGTGTCTTTCGAGGCTTTGCACACAATGAAATGTAAAATGGCTGGGAAGGAGGGATACATGGCTTTGAAACTAGACATGAGCAAGGCTTACGATAGAATTGAGTGGAGTTTTCTTAGAGTTGTGCTACTCAAGTTGGGGTTCTGCAATCAATGGGTAGAACTTGTCATGCAATGCATTGAGACAGTTTCTTATGAACTTTTGGTGAATGGCATACCCCAAGAACCTATCCACCCAACTAGAGGTATAAGACAAGGTGACCCACTCTCACCTTATCTTTTCATTTTGTGTGCTGAGGCACTTAGCAACATGATTAATCAAGCTAAAGCCAAAGGCCTGATTCATGGTGTTCCAATAGCAAAAGGACAACTAAGGATATCCCATTTATTTTTTGCTGATGACAGCTTGCTTTTTTGCAAGGCTAATACTTTCAAATCGGGTACACTACTCAGTTTGCTAAGAGTGTATGAGTTAGCCTCAGGATAGAGGCTTAATCTTGAGAAAACTTCAATCATTTTCAGCAAGAATACAAATTAGGCTGCCTAGAGGTATATCCTCTCAATTGCAGGCATGAGGTCTGCTACCTCATATGAAACATACCTTGGCCTGCCTTTTGTTGTTGGAAAGGCTCGATATAACTCTTTCAAGAGCATCCTAGAAAATATATGACTGAGAACTAGCAATCACAGAGTCAAGGTTTTATCCCAGGCAGGGAAAGAAATATACATCAAAGTAGTGCTCCAAGCCCTTCCCACCTACACCATGAGTGTATTCAAGTTACCTATATCTCTTCTCAAGGACATTAATAGTGTAATTCACAACTTCTGGTGGTGACAGCAAGACAACAAAAAAAGGATTCATTAGGTCTCTTGGAAGAGGATGGGGAAATCTAAACTAGAAGGGGGTATGGGTTTTAGGGACCTTGAAGTGTTTAACAAAGTCTTGCTTGCTAAACAGTGCTGGAGGCTAATTCAGCAACCCAAGTCTCTTGCAGCCAAAGTGATGAAAACTAAATACTACCCAAGCTCCAACTTCCAGCAAGCAAAATTAGGCTCCAAGCCATCTTTTATTTGGAGGAGCTTTATTTCAGCCAAGCCTCTTGTTGAAGCTGGTGCCTACTGGAGGATTGGGAATGGCATGGAAACACATATATGGAGAGATAAATGGATTGTACATGATACCCCTAGCAAGAGCATAAGCCCTGTTAAAGTGTTGGACAACAATGCCACCGTCTCAAATTTGATTAATTCTGAATCAAAGTAGTGGCATATTAAGATGGTAAAGGAAATTTTTGTTCCAAGAGAAGCTGACATCATTTGAAAACCCCTATAAGTAGCCTAAACAGCAGAGACAAAATTATTTGGCAAGGCTATAAAGATGGTACTTTCTCTGTTAGAAGTGCTTATCATCTAGCAAATGAAAAGATACTCTCAGAAAAGTCTCAAGCCTCGTGCAACAAGTCATTCAAAGAAGTATGGAGCCTACTCTGGCAGCTTAAAATCTCACATGGAGACAAAGTTTTCTTATGGAAAGCGTGCCTAGAATCCCTTCCTACTCAACCTAATCTTTACAAGAAGATATTGTGGAGCAGCCATTATGTCCTATCTGCAGGATGGAAGAAGAAGACACAGTGCATGTACTATGGAGGTGTGAAGCTGCCAAGGATGTATGGAGTGCTTGCTCAAAAAGCTTCCAAAAATGTTATCTACCTCAACTGTCAATGCTACAGCTCTTTGAAGCCCTTACCAGGACCATGAAGCCACAGGTGATTCAAGAATTTGTAGTTGTAGCTAGGCAGATATGGTGGAGGAGGAACTCTTTCATCTTTAAGGAAGAATTTGCACATCCCTCTGTCATTATTAGGGAGGCTAGACATACCCTCGAGCTACTAAATGAGGGGAATCCAAGTAGAGTCCTCAGAAACAGTAGGGCATGCACTTTAGTAGACTCATGGCAGGCTCCCCCTCTGCACTGGTTCAAGCTGAATTGGGATGGGGATATTGATAGGGTCCAAGGTCTCATTGGAGTATGAGTGGTAGCCAACAATGCAGGCCATATCATGGCTACAATGAGATCTAGCAAACACCTTTTCCCTGACCCTTTACTAACCGAGGCTTATGGAGCTTTGCAAGTAGTGAAGTTGGGATTGGATCTTGGCTTCACACAAGTCATACTTGAAGGGGATTCACTACAAGTTATAATGGCTCTTAGGAGTGATAAAGAAGGCTGGAGTAGTGCTAATATGTTCTTGAATGAAGCTAAAATTTTACTTCAAAGGTTTGCTAAGTAGAAGGTTTCTCATGTTAGGAGAAATGGCAACTCTATAGCCCACTTGTTAGCAAAAGAATCTCTTTCATTTTCTGATCCTATTGTAACATTGGAGGAGAATCCACTATGTATTTCTTCCTTGGTTTAATGAAATGAAGATGAGAATTTGATTTCAAAAAAAAAAAAATGTAGCTATGTACAGCTAGCATCATCCGTCTCTTTACTCAGAGTTAATTACCCTTCAGACTATATAGGTTGGTCCAATTAATTTCGAAAAATAAGCCAATTTATTAGATCATATATAGCCTAAGGAAACATGCATGCAGCCTTGACCCTTGACTGATGTTTTCAAAGTCGTCATGATGAGTCAACTAACTCGAAGTGAGAAAGAGTAATACTATACACTATAATACAATTTATCTTTTATGACAGAGGAAACCGTCACAAAAAATAACCAAAACGTCACTAAAAATATTTGGTGATGGTTTGAAACCATCACCACGACCGTCACCTAATGTGCGTCATAGAAAACAATTGGTGACGGTTTACTATTGAACCATCACTAAAAATATTTTTAGTGATGGTTGGAGGTGTTTCGTTTGGTGTAACGTTCGGACGTTCCCTTTTTTGGTGATTGTTGAGATTTTTCATGGAAAGTAACGTTCAGACGTCCAATCTAATGTTCGAATGACAAAAGTTGGCATTCATTGATTCTAATTCGAACGTATCATATTTACTTTCAAACGTTTATACATCCAGACATTAATTGCAATAAACATTCGAATTTCCATTCGAAGGTTAACTGACCAATGCTCGAATGTAACGGGTATAACGTTCGGACGTTAGTTTGAATGTTAATGAAGAAGAGTTCGAACGCAAGTGGTACGTTTGGAGGTTTGTTCGAACGTTTATCGTTTAAACATTCGAACATTTTGTTTGTTTGAGGGTGAGTATGTTCAAACGTTATGTCATAATTTTGTGTAATTACGTTCGAACGTTGGTTCAAATGTGAACCAACGTTCGAACATTTTTTATTTACATTCGAACGTACAGATCAGAAATACTAATTTCATAGAATTAAAAAAAATACCAATTGTATCATATTATACACCATCATTTAATGACTATCAATGTCTTATAAAGTTTCAAAATTAGATATTAAAAATTATATACACTGATAAAATTCATTTCTTCTTTTTTCCTCGCCCACCGCGATTCTGTTGCAATGGCATAACATGCTCCATTTACACTATCATCTCCCACTACACTTGCTCTTGGACTTCACTGCATATTTTTTCCTCCTGGTCTCTCTGTTGGTCTTGCAAACGTGTCTCTAAATGTGACTGTCGTTCTAAGAGAGACTCCAACTCTTGTTGTCTCAACCTCATATACTCATTCTCATACCATACAACTTCTAAATCTTTGATAAGATTATTAATTTGTGAAATCGATGAGGTTGAGGCAGATGAACCAGAATGCTTGAAAGATCATCCCAAATCTTTTGCCATACTAGACATGGGCTCGAGTACTTTGGTGAATATGTTTATGTCACTCGGAGAGGATTCCCCAGAAGCTGACTACATGTCCATCATTTTTTTCTGCAATTTGAAAGAAAATACACAATAAGTAAAGTATTAAAAGACATACAAATAAAAAATAAATTATTCACATGTTGCATAATTTATTTAACAAAATTAACACCGCTTACTACACTCATTATTGTGAACAGCAACATAGGCAGGAATGAGGGAATAGCTTTCAAGATTATCATGTTTCTAACAAAGCGACATTAGCAATTTTAAAAAGATAATGTTAGTACTTAAATAAAAGAATATCAAAAAAATAAATGAATTCCATAATTTATTAATTACCATTTTATTAGCAAGACAGTGGAATGGCCTTGAACCGACACGATGGTGGACAGTCAGAACGGATCTATTCTGTGCACTTGTAGAACTTAAGTGCTACAAAATTAATTAAGAATGTTAATTGTAATATATATAGATATAACATATAGAATGAATATAAATGTAAATAATTAAAGGATATAAATCTAGAATACCTGATAATCTGGAGTTATGAAAATATTACATCATTTTCTCCAATCGTCTAACTTCATTTGCTGGAAAAGGGACTGCTCAGCCTCTTCCAACGTCTCAAACTTTTTGAAGTGGTCATGACATCGTCCCTTGTGACGTTGAAATAATGTAGTCATCAACTCATTTACAGTTCTCGAATCCTCGCTACAGTCAAAGTCGAGGTTGAATTCATCTTAATAAGTGAATTACATCAAAAATATGATATACTAATTTAGGTAAAAAAAATGTACTCTCAAAGTAAACTCACCAGCACACGACTCTGACTCTGAATGTGCTCCTTAATCTCATTCGGAACATTTCGCCATGATCGCATATAAAATGGAGCATAAGCTCGGACTATTGTGTCAATCGAGGAGGAAAGCGCTGTTGCACTATCATCCACTCCTCTAGTGGAATTATCAGGAATGGTGACCTTGACTTTTCTGTGCCTTCTATTTTCCTCAAGAGAAATACCACGTTTATAGCCATAACCGCGACGAGCAAATGCATCAACTAATAGATGATAGTATGATTATAGTTATATAGTTATTGAGACAAAAGTATTAATATATAATTAATTATCAACGAAATTTCCATACTGGTAGGTGTCGACTAGCTGTCGTTCTCTTGCGTGTTAACTTGATTTTTAAGAGCGAATTCCTTGGGTGGGGGGTCCTTAACAGGTTCGGGACTAGGACTTGGTGGATGAGGCACATTCTTCGTTGCTGTTTTGGCGGCATCCTTGAAAATGATTAATATGATAAAGAAAATTAATTAGGAGAAATTATGAAAAGCATAATATTCTATAGTCACCTATATGAATAAAATATTTAGTATTTTTATTCTTCATCTTTGGATGTATTTTCCATACTTGTTTCAGAATCTCCCTCAATAACATCTTCGTCATCATCATCAACCTCTTCTTCGTCCTCCTTATCCACTTCCTCCCCGGATTCTTCTTCGTCTTCTTCTTCTTCTTTCTCACATATTTGAATTGAATGATCATTTAATACGGACGGGCCGAGATGGACGAGTGGGACGTCATCTCTACACAAGGGGAGCAACTCAAGTGTACCGAGGTCAACAAACAAGTTAATACCCTCTCCATCTTCTTAGTAGGCCTCTACAATCGGAGTGTCATCTTCATCTCTACTATTCTCGTAATCCGTACTCGTTCTTGCTTCATATATATTTCGAGGTACAAATTTTTGTACGACTCGCCAAGTTATCTCTCTACTATCTTCATCAACGCTTTTCATTGGATCAATCAAGTAATAAACTTGGGTAGCTTGACAAGTCAATACAAATGGATCATCTTTGTACCATTTGGATACAGTATTGATACTCGTAAAGTGATTATTTCTATGTATCGAAACCCGACCGCCACCTAGATTCCACCAATTACATTTAAAGACATATGTTATAGACTCACCCATATATTTCAATTCGATAATATCATGTATGACATCATAATAATCAATATCATCTGTTCCTTGACTACTCTCGACCAATACACCACATTTTTTAGTCTTTCTATTACGTTCACGGTCCAAAATATGGAATCTATAACCTGAAACCGTGCATGGAGTGTATCGAAGTGCTCTATTTGAGGAATCACGGGCCAATGCATACAATTCAGGAAAAACTGATCCTGAATTATGGGCACATTGTTCCAAAATCTATCAATTGAAATAGTATATACTTATTAAAAGTTACCCAGAGTTAAAAGTTTCAAAATCTAACATATATGTAAGTTTAGTTCATATACTTTATTCAAGCCATCTGAAAAATTCTTTCTCATGTCTTGCCTCTATATTCTCTATGCCTTTTGTCCTAAGTTTGTCCATGTGCTCACCGTATATAAGTGCAAAAGAATATTATTTTGAGCACAAAAGTTATAGTTAAATTTTTTTAACTAAAATTATTCAAAGCATGCAACGACATATCTGAGATAGTCATCAATCTTCTGGCAATTATTTAGCACGTACCACCGAACTTTACCCAACTCTCCATTAATTAAATCGTAACCCGTTTGTGCATCCAAGGGTCGTACATACTGAAAAAATACTGATAGCTCACAAGGAAGCTGAGCAGCAAGATCAGCATTTCGCTCTGACGATTAAATCATGTCTCAACACCACAAAGATATAGAGAGCAAAATGTTAACCATTTATCGTATATATAGGCCTCTGCTATTGAACCCTCAACTCTAGCTTTAGTCCCAACAGTGCGCTTCAGTCGACCCAAATATCTTTCAACTGGATACATCCAACGAAACTGCACCGGTCCACCCAACAGTACCTCCCGGGATAAATGTATTGCTAAATGGACCATGATATCAAAAAATGATGTGGAAATATCTGCTCGAATTTACATAGTATAGTAGCAATGTCTTCTTCTATCTTCTGCAACATATCTCGATTTACGACCCAAGCATACAAATCCTTAAAAAACATTTAGAGTTCGAATATGGCAACACGTCTATTAGATGTCAACTTCCCATGAATTTCCACCGATAATAACTTTTGCAAAAATACGTGGCAGTCATGACTTTTCAATTCACTAATTTTTCAGCCATCAGGGCTCACGCGTCTATCGATATTTGAAGCATAACCATCTAGCAACTTCACACCTTGCAACCATTTGCAGAAGTCCATTCGTTCCTCCCTCGTCATCGTAAAATATGCATGTGGCATGACCACCCTGTTGCCTTCCACCCGCAAATGCAAATTATGTTTAATTCTCATTCTTTCAAGATATTTATTCGTCTTAATCGTGTCCTTCATATTTTTATTAATGCTCATCAATGTACCCAGTATATTATCACAGATTTTATTCTCTATGTGTATTACATCAAAACTATGTGACAGCATGCAGGACGACTAATATGACAAGTAAAAAAAAAATACTACTCTTTGTCTAATTCAATTCTGCTACGCCTCGTTTTCTCTTGTTCTTTCTCTGACCTTTGCCAAAATTGTTCGCTCTAACATGTACCAGTTGTTCCACTATCTCTTCTCCAGACAACTCATTTGGTGCAATTATGTCCTCTACTCTCCCATCAAACTTTGTGCATTCTCTTCTCCATGCATGATTTGCAGGTAGATAACGTCAATGACCTATGAAACACAACTTTTGAGAATATTTTAACCACTCACTAGCAGTTTCTTTATTACAAGTCGGACACGCTAACTTCCCATTAGTACTCCAACCAGAAAGATTTTCATATGCTGGAAAGTCATTTATCGTCCACATTACCGCAACATGTATCTGAAAAGATGTCAATGTTGATGCATCATAAATTCTGACGCCTATTTTCCATAATTCTTTCAATGCGTCAATGTCATTCCCAGGTGATTTCTGGCCGAGGATAAGTAAAGTTAACAAAAAGTTGGGCACCTTCATGCATCTCCATAATGAAAGATTGTACGGAATCAATACTACGGGCCAAGTACTATAACTTGTACTCATTCCCTAAATGGTTGTATCCATCGGTTATGAGTCCCAGGCACACGTTCCGAGCTTCTATCCCAAACTCTGGGTATTGATCATTGAAAGATTGCCACGTAAGTGAGTCAGCTAGGTGCCTCATATATGCGTCATCCTTAACTCTTTTATCCTCCTGCCACCTCATATCGTGAGTTGTTTTCTTAAATATATATAGTCTTTGCAACCTAGGTCTCAAGGGAAAATATCGTAACACCTTAACTGGCATGTTTTTCTTATCCTTCCACCTTGACTCTCCACATACAGGACATGTTTGTTTCTCCTCGTTCTCATTCCAGAACAAAACACAATCATTCTTGCATGCATGTATGGACTTGTACTCAAACCTAATCCATGTCTTAACTGTTTTGCTTCGGCAATGCAGACCCTTCGAGAAGCACCTCGTTAAATAAGTTCAATACCATGTTTATTACTTTCGTAGACATCCCAAACAATGACTTAATATGAAGCAACTGCACAATAAAAGACATTTTGGAATGTTTTGTACAGATTGGATAAAGCGAAATTTTCAGAATCAATCCTTTGGCCACTTGAGGCATTGTCATCAACCTCATCCATAAACATCCCAGCTCCAATGTCACCCAATATCTCCTTCATCTCATCTTGCTCATAATTATAATCTATATGTCGCAAATAATTCGGATAACCGAACAATGCATCCGTTGACTGTGCATACGGTTCACCACGCAGTACCCATCAGGTATACTCCAGATCCATACTATTCACAAATATATGACTTTCAACTTTAGCCAAACCCTATCGCACACAAATTTTTACACCTTTGACATGGACACTTAATGTAACCACGACTATCAGCAGAGGCCCGAGCAAAATCAATCAAGGTTCTTACTCCACGCGCATAAGGTGCGTAATCCTTTCCAATTCTATCGCCTAGACGCATCCAACTTTTGTCCATTTCTAAAAACATTTATCTATTAGTAACACGTATATAGAAAATTCACATGCATATCATGCTCCAATTCTCACTGCTATTTTAATAAGGTAGTTGATCTTATCCCATTCAAGATTATATTATCCATATTGAACATATTTCATCACTCTACTACTTTCCACATCAGTAGAAATTTCGGCAGCACCTCCCCATAGTTCTCCAGGTATACATGTTCATATAGAGGGATTGTGACCCTACGAACAATATACCCGAAGAACAGTAGAAGAAGACACTGAAACTTCATACTAAACATGTTCAGTAGGAGTAACAAGAATTAGCAATACAGATAATATAATCCCAAACTGTCCACACTAGACAATTCAGGAATTAGTGGACATCTAAATGTACACTAATTCCTGAACGGATCTAAGATTATTAATGCAATATCACACAATATGTATCAAAAAACACATCAAATAATATTTCCATATTTTTTGAGTTAACAATGTCAAACAAATAGTAGTGTTATATTGTTAAACTAGAGAGAGATGGAAGAATATGTTCATTAGTTTTCTATTAGTAGACAACGAGGGAGAATGATCTTGAAGAAATGTCTAAATTTTAGTCTAATTACATAACTGTAACAAACTCTCCGACCTTAATAACTCTCAAGGCCGGAGATACTTTGAAGCAATTTGGCAGACATTTCTTCAAAATAATTCTCCCACATTGTCTACAAGACAAGAAGTTTGTGAGCATATTCTTCTATCTCTCTTTAGTTTAACAATATAACACTACTATTTGTTTGACGTTATTAATTTATAAAAAAAAATAATGATTGATCCCGGATTATTATTCCTAAATTATAATTTTAATTGTTATTATATATCTTAGTTACTTATTAATTCATACCTATGTAATTATAATTGTTATTATATAGTTGTTATAATTGTTGTTATATAATTTTAATTGTTACTATTCCTAAATTATCATTTCAATTGTTATTATATATCTTAGTTACTTATTAATTGATATCTATTTGATTTTAATTGTTATTATAATTGATACTTATTTGTTTCTTAATATCTATACTATTATATAAAAGTCAAGTTTTAACTTTCCACTTGGCATTCACACTGTATTTTTCGGTGTTAACTTATTTCTATGGTTTACTAATACACAGGCTTGACTCTAACGAAAAGATAAAAGAAAACCAACACATCTTTTCAAAAAACGTTTTTGTGTGAACGTCTTGCCAGGAGTGCCATTTCACTCTAAAAATCAAAGCATGACCAAAATCAATTGAATATGATAGAACTGATTCTCCATTCCCCTCCTTTCCCTACATCACCACGTTAAAATTGATTTCCAGCAAGTTGAAAATATTTCTTGATTTTTTGACAAACCAATCCAAATTAACAGTTCTAGACCTTTCAGATAACGACATTGGTGATTGGAGATATATTTCCTGCTCCTCCATCTTCATCGCCTTCACAGCCTGCTCCTCCGTGTAAGCCTCCAATTCCAAGCCCCGCGCCATCGACGTCAGCTAATTATGTCTATCCTCTAGAAGTTGGTGCTCTGGCCAGTATTGATCATGACAAGTCTATGGCAACATTAATGGAGCGTGGAAGGTTCGGCATGGGTTCTTTTGAAATTGTCTTTCGCTTGGCTTTTGAAATTTGTTTGGTGGGATTTGTCATTCTTGGATGATCTAGGAAATTAAGTTGGATTTCGGGTATAATATCGTAGGAATTTATAAGCATTGACTAATGATCATATTAAATTAACTACTTTAACACTTCCATGTGACGAAGTTAAATCAACAGGGTAAATGAAAGTTCTTAATGGATTCCAACGTGAGGTTCAGTTGTTTATGAAGAAAAAATTATAAAGATTAGGTTCACTTTGGAATGTCTCCATGGATGCTGGAGACTATTCTTGCATGCAACATGGCTGAACGTAGTTTGACATAAGAAAAAGCAACAAGACATTAGATTCTTTTTGGGTATGAACCTTGCTTACAGTTCTTATTTATAGTGAATATTCCTGCCAAATGAATAATATTTTCATGTAAATATTTATTGGTAAAGTGAACTTTTTTATATATGCATGCTCTAATTTATATATATTTGATTTTTTTTAATAGTTGTGGTAGTGATTATGTATAGTAAACTATTTAGATTTATAAAATTCAACATAAATAACAGTCTGCTCATTGTGCCGGATATCGACTCGTTTATATTATAACTTAGTATAAGTTGATTTATTTTAGTTACTTAAAAAAATAAGCACATATTAGTTATAATTAGTTATTATGTCTAAAATGTTTACTAATATTTGAGTTATTTATTTATATAGAAAATAAGTATATAATTTCTAATTAAGCATTTATTTGATCCTTATTTATTTACGATCTATTTTACTTTAAATAAGTATATTTATTTATTCCAACTCTCTACTTATTTGGTGGGTTCAAGACTTCTTTCTTGAAGAGTATTTTACTTTATTTATTTATATATATAATAATATAATGATTTGGTAACTCACAATGGTATAGGAATATTTAATAAGTTATTATTAATTATAGTTATTATATGTATATTATACTTTATATATAGTTAAGTTATTTACTTATAAGTTGCATAATAATCATATTCTAATTAAACTAGTATGAATATATTATATATACTTATTAAATATGTATATTTATTCTCATATCAAATGTATATTAAATGTTTTTAATTTTAACTTAAATTAAGTTCCTAAACTTATAATTTTCTTAAGAAAGAACAAATTCAAAAGACATCAAAAAATATTATATCAAAAAAATCACATAAATCCACAAACTAAACACAATATATTTCTAACCATATAAACATATTCAATAAAAATCCACAAACAATAATCACAATATTTCAAATCCATAACACAACATATTCACAATATTTCCACAACAATATTTCTAAACATATTAATTCATCAATAAACACCATAAACAAACAAAATATTCACAAAACTCATAAACAATAATAAAAATATTTCAAATCCAAATCACAACATATTCACTATCTTCCCACGACAATATTTTTAGTGCTATTAATTCATTAATAAACACCATAAACTCACAAAATATTCACAAAATTCATAAACAATAATAAAAATATTTCAAATCCATATCACAACATATTCAAAATATTCCTACAACAATATTTCTAAATATATTAATTCATCAATAAACACCATAAACTCACAAAATATTCACAAACAATAATCACAATATTCAAGATTAAGCATAAACATAACACAATTTTTCATTTTTAGAGTAAGCATAAACAGAACACAATTTTTCATTTTAATTCATCATATTACACAATCCATATCACAAAGATTTCATTCTAATTCAATAATATAAACAATTTAATTCCTTCTAATTCATCAATACCCAATTGATACATATGCACTATATATATATATATGTACACACACACAATCAAAATTCATTACTCAACTCACAATATTCTACCCATATCCAATTCATCGAAATCCACAATCAACTCACATTATACACATCTCATATTCATCATTATCCACAATAAAGTCACAACAAAATGTATAAACATATTACTAAAGTTTAGAAATATACCTAGCACTTACAATATCCTCTTACAAATCAAAAGCTTTCAACTTGCCAAAACAACCAATCTTTCAAAAGAATATAACACTAGCTTGTTAGAGACAAATATATAAAAAAAAAAACATAAGACAAATATCACAAAATTGCAAAAAAATAAAAAAGAAAAACAGTTCTTCTTTACCAAAATCAATGGAGAGTGAAAAAAATATTAACCCTCTCTCACTCTAACTCTCTCTCTCAGCAGCACGACCCTCTTTCACCCTCTCTCTCTCTCTCTTTTGCGCACGGGAGAAGCAAAAAAATGACTCTGCTTCCTCCCGTGCATCTATTCATGCAAAAAATATTGCATTTGATGGAATGTTCGAACGTCAACATATCCCGCCCAACTTTTAGATGAAACGTTCGAATGTTTAGAAATTTCAGCTCAATTTTCAGCTGAAACGAACGTTAAATTGTAACGTCCGAGCTTTACTTCTCATGACAAAGCCCGAAATCAAGCAAGAAATTTCCGCATTCTTTTTTTCGTGTTTGAACATATATAATTTAACATTCGAACATTTATAAATTTCCTCTCAAATTTCATTCATTCACGTTCGAACGTTAAATTAGAACGTTCGGACATTTCAGCTCATCTTAGAGCTGAGGAAATCAAGCGGGAAATTTTCCGCACAAATTTTTTCACGTTCGAACGTAAATAATGCACATTCGAACGTGAAGGGAGGACATTAGTCAATAGTTAGTATTTATTAATATACTAGTTATATATATACTATAGTATATATATATTATATAACACAACATAATTATATTATATTATATAATATAATATCTTATATAAAAGTGTATATAATATGTTATAACTAATCAAATAATATTAAATATTTTTTTTAATAATTATTGATTTTCTCGATTTATTTTTGAAACAATTATTCAATTTTTTGTGTTGAAACCCAATTCAATTTTTGAAAACATTCGAACGGTAGTCTATTAGTGTATAGTATTAGTATATATCTAATAGTATTAGGAGAAGTACTAATTAGTATACGTATTAATATATATATAAAGTATTAGTATATAGCATATATATATAGTATTAGTGTATAGTAAGTATATAGTAACATACAAATATACTAGTTATTATTATATTAGACTATAATATATATATTTAATATATTAGTATAGTATTAGTTTAATATTATATGTTATATACTAATAGCATTACTATATAATTACTATACTATATAGTAATACTAATATATTAGTATATTAGTATTATATATTATGTATATTAATATTAGTATTATATACTATATAGTAATATTAATATTAGACAACTAACCAAGGATTAGGGATTGCTAATGGCCAAAACGGCATAATTAATAAAAATAAAAATAATAATTTTTTGAATATAATAATAATATCACATATTTATGCTAAATTAGTTTATGTGTTTGATGTAATGTTATTTTAGACACCTTACTAAGAACATAATATAATCTTAAAATCTAATATCAATTATTGGGAATTAATTTTTAAATTTTTAACAAATTTGAAATTACTAAAAATGTTAATCTTGAACCTAATATTATTACTTATAGTTAATTAAAAAAATAATAGTTTCATTAATATTTAATTCCATTACTTTATACTTTAATAATTTATCAAACATTATTAACACTATTCCAGAAGTTTTAAAATTCTTAATAAATTGCTTTATTTAAAATTACTAATATGATGTACACATTTAGAAATAAAACATTATATATTTCATTAATGGGGAACAAATTAATATATAACATAGACATTTGGCTATAGTTAATAAAACTAACAACAGCAATATACTATATATTGTATATAGCATTATATAGTGTATATATAATACTATATATATAGTATATATATAATATATATAAAATATAATATTTTATATTATATATTAACTATATATAATATACAGTATATATAATATACTATATAATACATTATATATATAATACACTATATATATATACACTATACTGTACTTTATATGTAATAATATAATATTAGATATAGTATACTATATGTTATAGTATACATTATAATATATAACATATATTAATAATCTAATATATTATTAATATATTTTTGGAAATTCAATCGCGAAACGTTCAAACGTAATATTTTCTCAAATTTCAACGTTTTCTTCCACATTTGAACGTTACTCAGAATGACGTTCCAACGTTTCATGTATATAAGCCCAAAACCGAAACGAAGAAACGTCATTTTCACTGTTATCTCTCCACCATTTGCACGCCGCCACTAAACCGTCGCCTCCGCCTTCAAACTCTGCAACAACCGTTGCAAAAAGGTAGGCATCCCTCTTTTGTCCTCTTACATGTTTTTTTTTTTTTTTTTTTTTTTTTAAGATTTAGTAGGAAATTGTTCCAAGCCAAACGTTAGTGGTGGCTAGATTTTCAACTCTATTTTCCCGCCACCACGGGTTGCCATTGGCCAAATGGTCACATTAGAAAAATTTCTTGAAGTGTATACTTCATTTCTATAGTGGCATTTCGCCACTTAGAACCGTGGTACCTGATTTTCGAGAATGGCTGACTCGACTCGGCCATGTTGTGTTGTAACGTTTGAATGTTTCGATAGAACGTTCGAATGTACGACGTTTCAATTACATAGCTGTTATGCCTTCCACATTCGAACATTACTTTTTGTAGCATTTACTTTTGAACATTGAATTTTAACGTTCAAACGTACTACTTTTTAATTTATTTGCCGTTATGCCTTCCACGTTCGAAGGTGTATATTTTACATTCGAACGTAAAACACATATGCTCGAACTTAAAACTTTCACGTTTGAACATTATGCCTTACATGTTCGAACGTACCACATTTCCAAATTCTTAGCCGTTATGCCCTTAACGTTCGAACGTGTATATTATACGTTCAAACGTTAATTGTTATGTTTGAACGTTAAACACATACGTGCGAATGTTTTATCTGAATGTTTGAACATATGTTATACTATGCTCGAACATTAATGCAGAGCAATTTAAAATTAATACGAAAGATATATCAATAGTACTAATAATTTTTTTTCCTTTTCTAATTTCAAGATATGGCTCATCCTTTGCATACCAGGAAACGGGGGAGGGAAGGAACCACTCAAGACACTGCTTGGATCAAGGCTCGTACTGTTATGTTGGAGCTAGAGATCTTGATCAATGAGTTCGACGAGCTCAGATGGGAGTAGATGAACCTTAAAGATGTCTTCATCAATAAAGGCTGGGGAAATACTTGCACATTGAGAGGGAAGGTATACCCCTCAATGGTTCGGGCGTTCTATATGGGGATGTGCTCCATGTCTCAGGACGCATCCTCTAACACAGTGACTGTATGCGGCGTTACGTTTGAGATTTGATCGGATTTCATCGCCAAGTTCCTCGAAATTCATCGAGGAGTTGAGACATCGACTGCAACTGACTCTCAGACTGGCGACATAGCCGTGGTTCACACATCTACATCTGCACATAGCACACTCAATGCAGATGTAGGCACTTCTGCATCATCTACTGGCCCAGTTGAGCCATCATCAGCCAAAGATGCAGACCGGTCAGATGTCGAGGGTACTAACCGTGAGGCTCGAGATGATGGCTGAGATGAGAATTTCTACATCCTCACCAGGAGAGACCACACGCAGATCGAGAGGAAGAATGCCTTCAACCAAATACATGTGCTACCTTTCTTCTACATATTGCACTTTATTGTTGTAACAAACCCGGATCCAGTGGCACATAAGACCACATTTAGTCGGATTCGGGCACAGTTTTTTATATGAGTGGCACGTGGAGATCCCATCGATTTTCCACTGCACATCTTTGCGAGGATCCGTTATGAGGCGAACATCGTCTCCACGGACAACCTCTCATACGATGTCATCATCAGCCGGCTATTACTTGCTCGGAGAGTGCCATTCCAGCTAGAGGAGAGGGTCACAGATCATATGAGCCCCCTCGACATGAGCACGCATCGACATAACATTAGACAGGCGAGGGGATATCCTCGACGTTAGCCACCCCCTGTAGCGGATCTAGTTCCTCCAACGCAGCATGAGCTCGATGTGGGGAGTAGTAGTCAGCAGCCGACGAGTACATTTGCGGAAGATGCGCAACCTGCTTGGGTTGATGCGGTGATCACACAGCTAACTGCACGTATCGATAGATAGATCGTGGCTGTAGAGGAGTCTGTCACCGAGATAGCCCATCGTGTAAATATCCTCAACGAGAAGGTTGATACCTTGACTGAGGAGATACAGTGTATGAATTTCGTCTGAGTGTTGTTTACGAAATTCTATCATATTTTGTATTGTGCTTTTAATATATGTAAGAAATAATATTATTTAATATATCGATTGTTTTTTAATTTCAATTCTCAATTTTCTTGAATGTTAGATTTTCAAACTTTAATACTAAATCACTGCACTTCAAATATATATAAACATAAATATATATTTATATTATAATTAAATATATAATTATATTTTACAAATTGCGTATATATAAAAATATATTACAATTTTTTAGACTTGTTCACAAATTATGCACTATAAAAATCACAAAAATTTTAAATTAGAGTCATATTTAATTTAAATTTACAATTAATGTTCAAACTTTAATTACTAACGTTCGAACTTTGGTGCCAAAACATTTTACGTTCGCACGTATAAGTAGCCTCAATGTTCAAACGTATGTGACGTCAAGCGTAAATTTCCCCTAAGTTTGAACGTCAAAAAAATCTCAACTGTTTTTAGTGACGGTTTCCGGAAACTGTAACAGAAAATGCTTTTTTAGTGACGGTTTAGAGACTCGTGTCACAATTTCCCAGCCGTCACTATATGTTGTAGTGATATACAGTCGTAGAGTTAGCAAGTACCGTACAGTCTCTTTGAAAAAGAGTAGGATCTACTATTAAAAAATTATTTTTTTTATATAGGTCCCGTATTTATTCAATATTTTTCAAAGTGATTGCGTTGTACTTAGACACGCAACTATCATTTCTTTTAACTTAAACTAAATCCGACTTCTTACAGTACCGAACTACGTCGTTAATTTGTAAAAGTTTCTTTTGTAAATTAATTAAAGTCAGTGTACGTATGTACTCCGATTCAAAATATAGCTAGGTCGTCCAAAACAAGCCAACCCAGATCAAGGAAAACTGGGCTGATGATCTTTAAATATCTAGCTCAAGCATTAATGCTCATGTCTAAATTTTATAAATGTTGATCATATCTTTCAAGTTTTTAATTAATGTGTTTAAAAATGTTAGGTTGATGATCAGCACTTGAAAACGCAGTATATATGAATGATAATATTCACGGCTAAGTTGTAAAAACAAAGGCCAGGCGGCCATCAGATCACAGAACTAGTACTTAGCTCAACTACCATAACCGTTGAGTGCATGATATAGCTATGATAATGGCTGCAGCAGTGTAGTTGGGGTTGGCCATTATAAATTATATATCAACGCATTCCGTGCCACATTACACACACATATATATTCCATTTGTCCACATATCATGACAATGCCCTCTTTAATATAAAACAGACGCCATCTTGATTAATATGGGGGGAAAATATAATAAGAGTCTGTTTGGCTGTGAAAAATCCACATTAATCTAGTTTGTTTGAGTCGACCCAAGCAGTTTACTTCTTTTTTTCCCCATAATAATAATATGCAACCAAATTTCACAAAGTATCGACGAACCAAAAAGGAATAATTAATAGTGGACAAGAGATCAAAACAACTTAAAATAATTAAAGCTGATCGAAGAAAGAAAATAAAAGCTGCTGCATTAGAAAAATAAATAAGGTCAAGCCAAATTAAGCTAGCATCGAGAAAGAAAAGAAAGAAAGAAAGAAAGAAAGAAAGAAAGAAAAGAGAATTATAAGCGCGCAGTTGGAATTGATGCTGATGAGGAACAGGAAAAGGAAGCCATGCAAATGCATGCTCCAACTTGCTAGCTCAGTTTCTTGTATTCCTGGCATTTTCTTCCTTGAGGAAATCGAGCAGGACAGTACTCTTGCATTTGGGGCATTTTGGATCAGCCCCGGATAACAAGACGTACATGAGACATCTGGAACATCCTACGAGCATCATCGATCTGGGTTCCGTGTTGCTTGGGGAGTACTGCAACGTCATAAGCTGATCTTCAGGCTCTGATGAAACGCATGATGAGCCTTCAACTGACATTTCCGACGAAGAAGAGGTCGAAATATTTAGAGACTCAGCAGGCGAGTGTTCCCGCCTTCGCGGCGACAAGTTCAGCTTCAATTCCAGCTTTGGACCGTTGGCACTTTTGCTCATGTTGTCGTACTATATATATATATATATATTTATATATATATTTATATCTGTCCGCTGGATCGAGCAACCTCTTTATTTGTGGGTTTTGATCGTTTGTAAAATATCGACTTTTCCTGCATGCAGTAGTACTACTGATCTACAGCCATGAAACAAGTTAGAGATCAGTACGAGTAATTTATAATATATGATTCTACGGAAAGAACGATCAGTCTCTGAGAAAATCAATGAAAGGACTGCAAGACGTAACCTAGTAAATGAATATTAAAAAAAAAAAAATAAAATGAAAGACTAATGCCTTGTAAATGTAAGGTCGCTTGCAAAGTACTGAAGGATGATGAAATATCAGCAGAGCTGAGGCGATTGGAGGCTTCTGGGACAATTGCAAGAAGATCTGCAGCTATATTCGATCGCCTAATCAACGAAGGTTTGGCGTTGTACGCGTTGTTGACATTGGACCTGTTAAGATGACTTATTATATAGTACATTTGAGAGAGAGAGAGAGAGAGAGAGAGAGAGAGAGGAGTACTCAAAACGGTTGGATTGATGAGTTGTAGAGAAGAAATATTTAAGAGCCAGCAGGAAGTCTGAAATGTCATAATGTTTATTGGTAGGAGTACAAGCATGACATAAGAACTTCGGCAGAGTTGGCACGTCTAGGTCTAATTTAAACAATGCAGGTGGAGAGTTGAGCCTTATCTTTGAAACTTACATTGTGTTAATACCAAAGAAGAAGAATCCAAAGAAGATATCAGAGTTTAGGCCTATTTCTCTTTGTAATGTGATTTACAATGTAATCTCTAGGGTTTTAGCAAATCGAGTACTAAAGAAGATACTGCTTGATATCTGCATCTCTCCAACTCAGAGTGCCTTTATTCCACGAATGTTGATTCTTGACAATGTAATAGTGGCTTATGAAGCTATGTATTCAATGAACTCGAGGATGAACGGCAAATCTAGTTTTATAGAGTACTTTAAGTTAGACATAAGTAAGGCCTATGATAGGGTGGAGTGGAACTTCCTTAAAGCAACTATGTCCAAACTAGGTTTCAATCAGAGATGGATTGATTTGACTATGAGATGTATCAATTCTATTTCTTATTCCATCCTATTCAATGGTTCCCCTCAAACACAATTCAAAGCATTAAGAGGGTTAAGGCAAGATGGCCCACTGTCATCCTACCTTTTTATCTAATGTTCAGAGGCTTTGAGTGTCATTCTTAATCATGCTCAGGCCACTAATTTTATAACATGTATTCCTATGGCTCGAGGAAAAATATGTATTAATCACTTGTTTTTTATTGATGACAGCTTGCTATTTTGTAAAACATATCCAGTAGAGTGGAGTAGAATGGATGGCCTTCTTGACTCCTATGAACAAGCCTCAAGCTAAAGGCTTAATAGAGATAAGACTTCTATTCATTTTAGCAGAAACACTTGCAAGGAAGTCAGGAGCCATATACTACGTATTGCTGGGGTTAGATCTTCAACCTCATATGAAAAGTATCTTGGATTACTTGCACTCATTAGTAGGTCTCGATACCAAGCTTTCAATAGCATAATAGATAGAGTAAGAAGCAAGGTGAGCAACTGGAAAACTAAGATCTTGTTAGGGGCTAGGAAGGAGATCCTTTTGAAGGCAGTGATCCAAGATTTACCAACTTACTTCATGGGGTTTTTTAAGCCACCTAGATCTCTACTGAAAGAGATCAACTAATTAAGTCATGATGAGCTTTTGGTGGAGTTAACAACATCATGAAAGAAAGATTCACTGGGTCTCTTGGAGTCAAATGGGTAAGGCCAAGTCAGCAGGTGGGCTGGTTTGACTTGGAGAGCTTTAATCTGACCATGCTCTCAAAATAAGGTTGGAGAATAGTGCAAAATCCAGAGGCCTTATCTAGCAGACTTCTCAAGCTGAAATACTTTCCTAGAAGTTATTTTTTTGAAGCTAAACTAGGCTCTAATTCATCTTATATCTGAGGAGCTTGTTTGCAGCAAAGAAATTGGAGGAAGAAGGTTCCTTGTGGAGGAGGGTTCGTAATGGTGAACAAGTAAGGATTTGGAAGGATCGATGGATTGCTTAGCCATCCTCTTTCAAGATACAAAGCCTACCACCCTCTATGCTGGACACTAGTTCAATGGTGGCAAATCTTATAGATTCAAACACAAAAATCTGGAATGCTCTTTTGATGGAATATATCTTCTCTTGCAGTGAAGTGGAGCTAATCAACAAATCCCTATTAGTGTTTCTAATTGCCCTGATAAACTAGTGTGGAGATACATCATGAAGTACTGGACCCAACTCTAATTCTTAGAGGAAAGTTTGGTCTACAATTTGGAAGGTGAATATTACTAATGCATCAAAAGTTTTCATTTGGAGAGCCTGCTTGGAATCATTACCAACAAATCTAAGCCTTTTCAAGAGGAAGGTTGTGGATTCACCTCTATGCCCTATCTGTTTACTAGAAGATGTGACTGGTCTTCATGCTTTATGGGGGTGTAATACTCTTTGCTTAAAGGAGTTTCAAAAAAGTGGTATTTCTGCAGTCAGGTTCTTGGATCTGTTTGCTACCATGTTTGAACTTTTTGAGCAAGTGCTAGTGGAGGAGATGGTGGTAACAACTAAGCAAATTTGGAAGTGTAGAAATTCCTTTATTTTCAATGGAACATTAACCCATCCAATGGGAGTTATGAACCAAGCAAGTAGCTACTTCAAAATTGTCAGGCTAAGAACCAGACAGATAGCAAAGTAGAAGAAGGATCGAATGTTAACATTTGCAGTTGGGGCCCTCCTCCTGAAAGGGTATATAAAGTGAACTGGGATGCAGCTCTTTGCAGGGAACTTGGTAAGGTTGGGTATTGGGATTATAATTAGAGATCGTGAACGACAAGTAATAGCAACCAAAATAATGCAAATAGATTTTGATCAAGACCCCCTACTGGTTGAATCATATGGAGCCTTCCAAGCTGTTAGTTTTGCCTTGGAGATTGGTATAAGAAAGATTATCATTGAAGGTGATGCATTGCAGGTTGTTAGAAGCATTTTACAGCAAGAAGCTTCCTATCATAGCTTGTGATTTTTCATTTGGGACACTAAATATGTTCTATCACAGTATGAATTTTGGAAAGCTAATCATAATAGAAGAGGAGCTAATGTAGCAGCTGAGGCTCTAGTTAAAAATGTTCTAGGAATTGATAAGGATATAATTGATTTGGAAGTTGTCCCACTTGTATTCTTTCCCTCATATAAGGAGTGATATCAATAAAGAGCTATTGTTCCTTCGAAAAGAAAAAAGCTAAAAACGTTTATTTATTTATTTTATCTATTGCTATTTATTTATTTTGTTGTTATATATAAACAGTTGTTGAGTTTATAGAGCCTAGTCTAGTTAGTGTGCCAGGTCAATTTGATGACCCGACCCTACAAGAATGCATTATAATTTTTTGGCGGATTTTCAATGAGGCTTGGGTCATGTTCACTTTAGCTTGGGCCGAATATTTGGCACTATTTGGGGTCAGAAAAATGTCAAGGGGAAAGTTCGCTCGACGTTCACGTGACAGGTAGATTAAGCGAAGCTCAGGCAGATTGTTTTCTCGAGTCTCGCTTGACAAGTAGCTCGAGCGAGAATCGGGTAGAAATCTCGCTCGAGGCGCGCTCGACACTCCGCTCCAGTAAATAATGTAAAAAAGTGAAAGTTAGGATTTTCGTCATGTGACACTATAAATACGTATTTAATGAATAGTTTAGTGTACTCTGAGTGTTCTGAACAGTGAGATTTCACCCCAAAGTGTATTTTGTGACTCCTCAGTATAATAAAATATCTGCAGCTCTGTGGACGTAGGCACGTTGCCGAACCATGTTAATTTTGTGTAGTGTCATTGATTATTTGTTTATTTGCTTGTGTTTGCTTTCACTTATTTGTCGTCGTTGTTTTTCACAACAGCAGTCAAACACACATATATTTTGCTTTTAAGTGTAGAGAATATCTGAGATCATCTAAGATATTTTCGTAGTTATGAGAATACCCTCATCCCAAACACATACAATTTATTTAATCTCAATTAATGAGATACACCAAATTTTCAACTTCCCATAAAAAGTTCAACATATCTCAACTTACTTCACATATCCAAACTCACTACTATTATTTTTTTAAGAAAAATGCTAACTGCAGTCGCCTCGCAAACGGCTCTGACGTGGCAAGCAAAAACGCATCGTATTGCTAGCTGATCAGACCCATGAAAAAGGAAAACGCCGCAACACACCGTTTCCTTTTCATTTTTGTTCTATCCTACCTCCTTCGCTCCTTTGATTTCTCTTCTCTCCTCCGATCAGTTCTCCCTTGTGCTCTCCCTCAAAGACAGACCTCCAAATCCCTCCCTCTATGTGCTCTACCTTGAAGATGACCCATCTCTATGTAAAAATATAATTTACACACGAAGTTCTCATTCTTCCACTTTCTTGAATTACATAATTTTCGAACTTGGTTTTCTTAACAAACAAATGAAATTTAGAACCTCAAAACAAACCCAAAAACAGCTTTGAATCATTACGAAGTTGTTTTTTTGTGCCAAGAACTTCCAATGACAGTAGATTACCCACAAAGCCACCAAATTGCAATCTCAGAAGAGAACATACAATTTCATGGGTGGAGAACAACCAAAGCAATTTCTTCTTTACAAGAACAACTTAATAGAATGGTGGTCTATGGACTGCGGAGATTGGGGTATATGTTGTTACAATAATCTTACTCAATACTCAAAACCAAAGCGAATTGTTTTCAAATCACATAATCGATAAGAACTCAGAATTTATCAATTGGGGGAAAAATCATTCAAATCACTGCATTGGTCCTGAAATGGAAGGAAAAACTTATGCAGGGAGCCAAAAAACTATTGAATCCATTTCTAGCTTACAGATAAATGGGATCGAGTAGATCCAACTTCTTCACAAAAAATCGAAACAAAAGAAGACAAAAGATACAACATTTAAATAAATTAATCTACGAACCCTAACCCTAAACAATTCGCTTATTGATAAGAGGTGGATGCAGTCCATGAACAGAATTAATTCTGGATTATGTGGACAGAATTTTGGATTTGATTTGATCCTCAAAAAAATCCAAAATTGTTTCAAATCAGCTCCCCCATGCTGTCTGTGAACTCCCAATCGTCCCACGCTGTCGTTATCGACAACACTTCGGTGGAGGGTGTCTTGTGCTTGTGATCGGAGTGAGTGCATAGCAGGTTGTTCGGGTACGGGAGTGAAATTTCTAGCAATCTAAACTCTTGGGTCCGAGGTTTTGGGAAGTGGCTGTTTGCGCTCGAGCGAGAGCAACACGCCTTCAGCCATGTTCAAGGCCATGGCAGCAGCTCTTTGTAGCAAATTCCACTGTGGAGGAGCTTGATGGGTATTGAGTTGAACAGCGCTGTCAGGTTTCAAAATTAATGGTTGCTGTTTTGGGAAACAAAAATTATAAGAGTAATGCTCTGTTTTAGGCTTGAAGAAGGTGGGCGGAATGGGTTTCTCTGAAGATGAAATGCGAAGATGAGTTGGACGGACTGGATTTCTCTGTAGGCTTATGTGAAGACGAAGACCACGTGAAATGCAAAGAAGGTGGGCAGATGGGTTTCTCTGAAGATGACTTGCGAAGTCGAAATGGCTTTCTTTGGCTTGAAGACAACGAAGCTTTCTCTGACGTCACGTTATTTATTTATTATTATCTTTAATCTGACGTGGCCTCTCGACTGCACACTGACTGCATAACCCGACTATATATAGCAGAATTTTCTTTTTAAAGGGAGCCACACTCTTACACAA
This sequence comes from Pterocarya stenoptera, assembly GCA_003123785.1. NCBI lineage: Eukaryota > Viridiplantae > Streptophyta > Magnoliopsida > Fagales > Juglandaceae > Pterocarya > Pterocarya stenoptera. The sequence continues at coordinate 37,802 of QEOT01000740.1, forward strand.
AACTCACTCAAATATTTTAACTCACTACTATTCTCAGATATTCTGAGATACTTTTAGCATCCAAACAACACTTATACTATCTTTTAAAAACAAAAGTCAGGATTACTTTACCTTAAGAGCAACCCATAAAATGACGTATAAGTGGCATCTACTAATAGTCTGACACGTGTGTTTCTCACCAACTTACAATACATTTAGGTGTATGAAAAAAATCCTGTGAGACTCATTTCCCCTTCCCCGGTCGATCTCTGTCTCCACTTTCTCCCTCTCTACTAGCCAGACCAAACCATTTCTCTAGATCTCATTTTCGCTCTTTCTCGCTTAACTCAAAATCTCATTAAATCAAAATGTCTAGATCCAATCTTCCATACTAAGTTTATCAAGAACTTAATACCCAGCCACTCTTGATGTTTTCCCAAGGGTTTTGATCCAAAACTATTAGGTAAAGGTCTTAATTCGCTCCTATACTACTATTTCATCAAGTTATTTTGGCTTAATGATTTAGGATTCCGAAAAGTAGAAATTAGGGTTCTGAAAAGAGGGAGAAGGGAGAAGAGAATAAAGGGAGAAGGGAGGAGAAGAAAGGGAAAGCTTCTATTGGGGGAGCTAAGGTTGGGGAGAGAAGGGAGAAGGGAGGAGAGGAGAGGGAGAATGGAGGAAGGGATAAGGGAAGAGCCTTCTGTTGGGGGAGAGGAGAGAAGGGATTCACTAGACCTTGCCTATGAATTCCTCCCCAAAATCACATATATGCCATGTTATGATTAGAGGATGTAAAACAGCATTTTACAGTACCCAATCTGTTTTGAAGATAATTTCAAACAAAAAACAAATTATTTAAAAGAGAAAATCTTCAAGTCGGTACATCTGTTCTTGGGCTGAAAACAGCCTCCAATAAGAGCTGGCCACGTAGCCCATCCATTTCACTAATAATGAGATGCAACACACCAAATAAAATAAAAAACAATTTGCCCCTCATCTCTCACCCTGCTCTCCCTCTCGCACCGAAGCCCCCTTTCTGTTCTCTCACCCTTGTCGAACTCAGTCTTGTCTCCCTCTCTCTCTCTCTCTCTCTCTCTCTCTCACACACACACACACCCTAGTCGCTGTCTCTCTCGTCGAGGTCTCTCACTCTCTCTCGCCCTCGTCAAATTCGCAGCCAATGTAACGCTGTGAAGGAAGTCAACGTCGATTTACTTGTTTGTCAAATCAATGACTATACTGGCTGTTTCCATTCCTGAGGGGAGTCATGGTTAGAGCATCTCAAGCCAACAAAACTCGTGAATTGCAGCTGGCTAATTTGTAGCAAATTTACAATGTAAAGTAGGGGTTGGGCAAGAAACCATGGAGGACGACGGTGGCGCTTGCGTTGGACTGCGTGGTGGCTGTGGGTGGGTGGGTGGCGTCAAAAGCACTGCTGCGTGGTGGCTGTGGTTGCTGTGTCGGATTGGGTGACTGCCTTTGGCATGGGAATGGTTGTGGTGTCGGGCTGCTGGCGTGGGAATGGTTGGGTGGCGATGGATGGGAGAGAGCAATGGGGCAAGAGAGAAAGGAAAAGATGTAGGGTATTTTTGGGTGTTCTTATGTAGTTATCCTCGTTGTGTTACAATATACATTGTTGATGTGTCAATTCCTTATTAGCTGCTGATCTAAAGGCAAAACCAGTCGTGACCGCTCCAAAGCGGTTCGCTTTAAAAAAAAGTATAAAAACAACGCATTAAAAAAGGATATTAAAAAAATAAATAAAAATAAAAATATTAAATTATTATAGATAATAAGATGACTAATCTAATGTGGGGTTCGAGTTTTGAATGGATAACTAAAAGTTAAAAAGTGACTTATAGGCCAAACTTTACCTAAACTTTAATTGCCTAAATAAACCAATATATATTGATGCCCGTACGCAATGTCCTCGATCGTTTGACCATGCCAACTAATTTGGGGCTTGGAGGGCCAAGTTAACATTTAATATATTGAATTGAATAGACTTTTCTGTTTATGACTAATATTAATATATTTTAGCTATAAAATAATGGATTAGAAAATTCAACCAAATTTATGAAAGTCATGAAATATATATATATATATATTTGTACACACACACGACATGAGTGTTGATCATCATTCATCTTACTCAACCTAGAAACTCATATAAGCAACAAATTATGACCACATTTTTCTCTGAATCTTGTCATTTTTTTATATAGGAAATAGATTTCATTTCATCTATGAAGAAAGTTACAGCTGTGATTAGTTAATACAGATAAAAACTCCAAATACAAGCCAAACTACACATCTGTTGTACGCCTCTCTGCACACAAATTTCTTTGCGACAAGCATTGCCTTAACTTCTAGAAACTCTCATAAAAGAGTATCACTTTATGTATAAAAACAGAGATAAAAAACCATCCCCACCTCCAAAGGAGGAAAGGGTATTCCAACCACCACATCCTCCAAATGAGGAGGGGTATCCAACCACCCTACTATAGACATAAGTCCAATAACATATTTCTTTTATTAATAAACAGAAAAACAAACATTACAAGCATAAGAAAACACTACAAAAAGCAGAGATACACTGCACAAAAAGAAAAAAACACAAGGGCCTAGCCTTAACCAAAAAAGGTCCAGCCTATTTGCAAGTGGGAGGGCAAGTGGGAGGGCAAGCCTTAGGGTTTTATCTCTTTCTTACTGTCTCCTCCCACTCTTCTTCAATTTTTCTTTTTCTTTTCGATTCTTCCACCTCCATCACCTATTCTTCTTCAACCTTTTCTCTTCAACCATCGCCCATCCAGCACCGGCTTCATCCACACTGAAGCGCACCAGGCAACACACCCAGGCGGCACCACCAAGTTGCACACCCATCGCACAAGCTTCAGCCACCCATCACAAAAGTGCCCATCGCATGAGCACCCATCACGAGCACCGGCACAAGCATTGGACCTTTTAACATAGAGAAAGACTATCCATCGCACGACCCGCGCGAGCATTCGACAACCTACACCATTGGTTCCTCTATCGTCCCTCATTGCACAAGCACAACCATCGCACAACACAATAGACCTCGTGCAGCTTCCTGGTCCTTGCGGCAACATTGTGCGAGGATTTTTGGATGTGGGTTGGGTTAGGGAATTTGTGGGTTTGTGAAGGAGAAAACAGAGACGAAACAAAATTGAGACTGTGATGGTTCCTCCTTTATTAGCCCTAATGAAACACAGAAAAAAAAAAAAAACAAAACAAAACAAAACAAAAAATGCTGGAAAAAAAAATAAAAAAAGGAAGGGAGTCATGAGGGGGAAGGAGCCAAAGCTCCTCCACAAGCTAGTTTTGGATTGGGGAAGTTTTAGAGAAAAGTTGGAGGTTTTCTCCCTAGAAGGTTGAGTGATGTGGGGTAGCATCGATCTTGTCATTATGAATTATCAGTTTCCATACGTTTCTTTCATTAATTCATCAGTACCTATGCATGTGCATCGTCCTGCATATGTACATACCCATATATATACGTACCCTTATAAATATATATATATATATATATATTTATATATAGATTTAAACACATATACACACGACTTTATCATGCATACCAATATGGCAACATATACACACGACTTTATCATGCATACCAATATGGCAATATTGGGTCCTAGCTGCTGGAATTTTTTATTTCACAAAAATAAAATAAATTTGGCATATCATGTGGCGCTCGATCCATTTATTTTCACCATCATCATGTTCACCTACATTGTTACGCCTTTATAAATGATCTTTATCCTCGGAATGCAGTAACACATGATGACTTCTGAAAATCCTAGATCTTCTCTTCTATTAAAAGCGAATAATGTTATTTGAATGTTTTTATATCATACAGTACTATCCACATATAACAAGACATAATTTGATTTGTAAAATTTAAATTTTAAAATTTATTTTTTAAATCGAATTATGTCACATGAATCATGAACTGTGTTGTAAAAACTTTTAAATAGAATTACTCAATAATATAGAACAAATTTATTTTACAACGGTTATTGTGAGGGCGCCAACATGACCGATCGACCAGTACTCCATCAAAAGCATTATATTTTTTAAAAGCCAAGTTTTTCATATGATTTTAATTTTAAATTTCACACAATTGCTTGATTTTCGATTTATACATAGTTATAAAATATTATAATTAGTTGTATATATATAATTATTCGTAATATTTTCTACTTCTCCTAACACATGATAAATTAGGCAAGGAAATATCTGTACGTCTAACTACCAGTACACAGTCTAATAAACACTACTTATAGTTATATATACGTAGCATGAAGATCATCCCGCTGCAAGCTGCTTTCAAGATCGAGGATTAGGATCAAGACGTCCAAAGCCCTACAGTCACTTATAATTGAGGGGCTAGCTACTTAATTGATTTGAATATTTAAGTTGATAATACATATCCCATTATTTTTACACGAGTACTGCTACATCTACAAAATAATTACATAAAATAATCTCACAAATTGACGTGATTTCATCTAATCTGTTAGATCTACTTTATAATAAAATTAACTTTATAATCTAACGAACCACATCAAGCTGATACATCAGTTTGTGGAATTATTTTTGTATAATCCCTTTGTGGCTAAAGTATTTCCAAAATAAAGAATAGGTAAAAGTGGGCATATATGCATGTATGCATTCAGTCAGATGTATATTTCCCAAAAAAAGTAATTTTGCTATGTACAGTCATTTTTGTATATTTTTTACATACACTAATGATGTGATTGACCAAAATTATTATTTTCTATTAAAAAAAGTGATGCTGCCAATCACAATAGTAGAAGTACAGAATGAGCATGCAAAAGTGAATGCACATAAAATGTTTTCAACCACCTTATTAATGCACATATATGATATATATATATATATATTATACATTTATACCTTTTTGTGCTGTTCTCCATGGTACTGCATGAAAATTTAACGTTGGTGTAATTATTTGGAGGGCCCTCCCATTCAATATTGCGCTGCTAATTGTCGGTGAACATATTAATAACATAAATGTAGTGACACATAAGTGTACTGGCCTAAATTATAAAAGCAGGTCATGTAAACTGTTATCTTTATTATCAAAAAAAAAAAAAAAAATTATAAAAGCAGGAAAAGAACTTGTAAACTGTGTTGTGGGGTCGATAAAATCCACCACCATTTGTTGCTAAAATATATAGTTGTAAAGATGATTCCCAATGACCCAACATTTTAGTATTTTAGCAAAACAACGATGTTGGGATTTGGAGAATAGGTTTAAGTCGATAATTATTTATATCATTAACATGTTCTTTTACGTGTAGGTCAAACTTTCTTGAACAAGTGAACCAAACACTAATTAATGAGATGAAGTAAGTATTCATTTTATAAATTCAGAATCTTTATTTTAATACTATATGAAATAACTACTTATAGTACATATTTAAATTTGTTAAAAACTAAATAAATTTAATTAATTAATCATATTATATTATTAACCTGTAAAATGACCTTTTTGTTTGGGCGGCTAGAATTTGTGTTGGTTGTGTTGCTGGTCTGTCTAATCCATAATTTCATTGAATCAAAGAGATTACAAATTATTTTTATCAAGCCAAATAGCCCAAGATACAAATATTGGGACATTATCCCACCACATCTCAATATTCTCCACCTTCCAAGCATATCAGCTTGCTAATCTATGTGCTGCCTCATTGCCCATTCTGTGAACATTTAGCACTGTGCATTCATTGAAATTTTTCTTAAGTCTCTGCATTTTTCTCAATAAAATTCCAAGAGTTGAGAAAGAATCTCGAAAGAATTGAAACTCATTAATCAACATCAAGCAATCACCTTTTAGGATTAACTTGGAGATACCCTAATTAACACAAAATTGTAAACCCCGAAACATAACTAAAGCTTCACCTTGTTCATTTCTGAGAACAGCACCAACTCCAGCTTTTCTTTGATCAAAAAACAAAGTATCATCCACATTTACCTTTAGATATCTGGTGGAGGAGCTTTCCAATAACATAACAGCTTTGAGTACTTGGTATGCCTAGAGGATGCCACTTCCTTTTGGAATTTCTGCACAAACAGAGCATACTCAATCACATCATGCCTTGCATGCAAGGCCGGTCTATCCACACCAGGCGACCAAAGATGTGGCTCGAATCCAACCAAATGTCGCTAATCCGACCAACAGGATGTGAGTGGCCAGGCTCAATCCGACGGTGAGAAGGGTTGTTTTTTTTCATACAACTTTTTTTTTTCTTTAATCCATTTTACTGTTTTTTCTTTAAAATAATTTATTGGCCTTATTTTCAAGTGTTTTTGGGAAGAATATAAATGATATTTTTAGTTATAGAGTGTGTAAATGTTGTGTACTCTTTTTGAAAAAAAAATTAGAAAATGTGGAATCTAGATGAAAAAATTAACTTTTTAATAGGAGACCACACTCTTTTTCAAAAGGAATAGTGTGTGATACATGCACAACTCATAACTGTATCTAATAATATTACTCAACATGAGTACTGGTTTTTCTAAGTTGTGGTCGATAGATGTTGTGATCAAGTGAGAGAACAAATAAAGTTATAGAAAATGTTGAAGGGAAAATTGAAAAATCAAAACATAGAAATGATAAAGTAGAAGAGATTAAAGAAAATATTAAAGGGAGCTTAATTAGTTAAGGAATAATTGAAAAATGATCTTTTAAAATTTCTGAAGGAAAATTTGATTAAAAAAAAAAGAAGCTCTGCAGTAATTTTTCTTCTGGAAAAATATCTTGGTTTAAACTTTTGGTTTGGGGGGTGGGGGCTGTCCATTAATGCCACTGCCATTTAAACACATCAAGGACCCTCGACCTTGACAATTTAAGCAAGTAAGAAATTAATTTTCATAAATGATAACTTTGAGAAGTCAAGTGGCGTTCCAATTAATAGTAGTAGATGTCGAATCTTGACGATGGTACACTACTTCCCAACAATAATATTTGATATATGATAAGAGTCACATAATTCGAACTTTTTCAGAAGAAAAATTCTACTCAGTAACTCTATATTATATATCCATTGAGGAGAAAATAATAAAAGAGTTTTTCTACTAATCAGGTATGTGATATAGATCTGTTGAGTCGAATAACTTTTTAAAGAAATTTTATTTCAAAACCCAAAATCCTAAAATAAATATATACAAGGTTTTCCTTTTATTTAAAAAAGTTTATTTATTTATATATTTATTTTATCTATTGCTATTTTATTTATTCTGTTGTTATATATAAACAATTGTTGATAATTTTATTGAGTGATGTGGGGTAGCATCGAATTTTTTTATTTCACAAAAATAAAATAAATTTGGCATATCATGATGTGGCGCTCGATCCATTTATTTTCACCATCATCATGTTCACCTACATTGTTATGCCCTTATAAATGATCTTTATCCTCGGAATGCAGTAACACATGATGACTTCTGAAAATCCTAGATCTTCTCTTCGAATATAAGCGAATATTAATGTTATTTGAGGGTCTTTATACTATACATGAAGAAGATCATCCAGCTGCAAGCTGCTTTCGAGATCGAGGAATATTAGGAAGACGTCCAAAGCCCTAGAGTCACTTATAATTGAGGGGCTAGCTACTTAATTGATTTGAATATTTAAGTTGATAAGATATATCCGATTATTTTTTACTCGAGTACTGCTGCATCTATAAAATAATTATACAAAACAATATCACAAATTGACATGATTTTATCTAATCTATTAGATCTATTTTATAATAAAAATAATTTTATAATTTAACGAACCAAATCAAGCTATTACATCAATTTGTGAGATTATTTTTGTATAATCCTTTTGTGGCTAAAGTATTTCCAAAATAAAGAATAGGCCAGTAAAGGTAGGCATATATGCATGTATGCATGCAGTCAGATGTATATTTTTCCAAAAAGTAATTTTGCTACATATAGTCACTTTTACATATTTTTTGCGCATATTGATAATGTGATTCATGACTAAAACAGTTATTTTATATCAAAAAAGTGTACTGCCAATCACAACAGTGGAGTGTAGAATGAGCATGCAAAAGTGACTGAACATAAAATGTTTTATAAAAAAAAAATGACATAACCAATTATATTAGTGGAGTGTGTAAAGAATATGTAAAAGTGACTATATATAGAATTTTTTTATAAATATATATATATTGGGGGGATATCGTCACTATTAGTCATGTTATATTGATGAAATATTATGACCTCTGCAGGTTTTAAGATCATTGATTTTCAACCACCTTATTAATGCATGCGCGCACATATATATATATATATATACACATATATGTATGTATGTATCTATGTATGTGTGTGCAAAAAGGTCATGAGATTTAAGATGACTAATTGGTGGCATGTGACATACAATGGAATAATATTGAAAGTGGAAATTATATAGTTCTATTAATATTTAAGTTGTTTGAAAACTAAGATAATAGCTCTGAGATTTTATTCGTTGAAAGAAGGTCAAGTTCAATTAGCAAATCCATAGGACAATTTAGCTAAATAAATATTACCATTTTTTTCATCTTTTTGTGCTTTAAAATATTACCATGTTTTAGGTTTGGTCTTGTTATTTCATGAGTTTGAAATCCTTTTTTTTTTGGAAAATTACTTGTTCGCTGTTCCGCGCATGGTACTGCTTGAAAATTTGAAGTTGGTGTCATTATTTGGAGGGCCCTCCCATTCAATGCGCTGCTATTGGTCAGATAACACCTTGAACAGTTGAACCTCTGAAGATCACTGTCGAGGAACAGAGTAATGATAAGAAGATATTCTAGGTATTTTGAAAATAGTAATAAAATAATAATAATAAAATATTAAATAATAATAAATAGTTGTAAAATATTATAGATAAAAAGTAATAAAAACTCGCTTGAAAAGTAATATTGAGCACCTCCTGTCCTATGTCTCAATGGATTTAGGATCTTATTAATTTTATTTTATTTTATTATTATTTTTTTTTAATAATATCTCACTTGTGGTTTAAAATTTTTAACAGTACCCCAGCCTCTAGCCACAATGGAAGTGGCCCGAAGATGGCCACCCGTGTGGTGGCCGTGGTCGTCACCATGCAATGGATTGCTATGTCTAGGCCACCCATGTGGCTGTCGAAATTTAGACATCAGAGGGTGCAGGCAGCCTAAACGGCGCGGCATCTAGAACACAACCACCGTACCCCGTGCAAGGCCAGGTGGTTTTGCTTTGTTTTTTTTTTTTTTTTTTCTTTCAAGTTGACTGAAATTTATATAGAAAAGTATTTTTTATTAGAAAAAATATTTCTTAGTTTTTTAACTTAATGTTTTAAGAAAAATAAATTGACATGCGATGCCCTTTGATTGGGCTATGAGTCATTTATTAACGGTGATGAACTAAAATTTTAACGGAATGCAATTTGCTAAAAATCTCAAACTATAAGGAAGCTATTGCAAAAAAAAAAAAAAACGCATACCATCCTAAATCCAAATCTGGCATAGCACATGGGTGTGATCAGTATCAGAATTTTCTTACTAATATATAATTATATATATATAAACATAATTTCATTGAATCAAAGAGATTAGAAATTTTTCTTATCAAGCACCAAATAGCCCAAGATACAAATATTGGGACATTATCCTACTACATCTCAATATTCTCTACCTTCCAAGTATATCTTGTTAATCTATGTGCAGCATCATTGCCCATTCTATGAACATCTAGCATTGTGCATTCATTGAGATTTTTCATAAGTCTCTGTATTTTTCTCAATAAAATTTCAAAAGTTGAGAAAGAATCTCCAAAGAATTGAAGCTCGTTAATCAACATCGAGCAATCACTTTCTAGGATTAACTTGGATATACCCTAATTAATACAAAATTATAACCCCTGAAACACAAAATTGAATATTGTCACTTATATTCATGTTATACTGATGAGATATTATGACCTCTACAAATTTTAAGGTCATTGATTTTCAGCCATCTTATTAATACGAAAGCGAGCACACACACACACACATATATATATATATGCAAAAAAGGGTCATGAGATTTAAGATGACCAATTGGTGGCATGTGACATACAATGGAGTAATGTTGAAAGTGGATATTATATAGTTATATTAATATTTAAGTTGTTTGAAAACTATGATAATAGCTCCGAGATTTTATTCGTTGATAGAAGGTCAAGCTCAATTAGTAAATCATTAGACAATTCAGCTAAATAAATATTAACATTTTTTCACCTTTTTGTGCTTAAAAATATTACCAGAAGGTTTGGGCTTGTTATTTCATAAGTTTGAAACCCATTTTTTTGGTAAATTACTTATTAGCTGTTCTGCATGGTACTGCATGAAAATGTAAAGTTGGTGTAATTATTTGGAGGGCCCTCCGATTGCAATGCGCTGCTAATGGTCAGAGAACACCTTTGAATCTCTGAAGATCAGTATCGAGGTTGTCGAGGAACAGGCAGCTAGTAATGATAATTACGTATTCATGGGTATTTTGGGAAGAGTAATTCTATATAGAAGCTACTGTAGCAGTGCATTTGTTGTATTCACTGCGTGGCTGCCGTTAGATCTTTTTTTTTTCCATCTTCTCTGTGTGTGGTCTAAATGATGCCACATCATGTGTGAAAAATGACTTCTCCAAACAGTAACTTCTATCTATATTTATTCTTTTGGGAATAATAATAATATATTAATAAAATATTAAATAATAATAAATAATTATAAAAAATAAGTAAAAATAATAAAAATTCGTTTACAAGAGATTTTTTCAACATAGTTATGTCACATTTCTTAATTGAATGGTTAGTACTGAATGAAACTAATAATATCATAGTGTAAAAGTCCTAGATAATCAATAAGTAGGATAATATGAATCCGTTGGAATGGAATTCTTTAAACCCACAATTAATTTAAAAATTTATTTAAAAAAGTCAAAACCAAGTCAATGAAAATTTAGATCCATTGAGGAACTCGTTTCAAGAATCTAGATTATATGGAAACACAATAAGAAAAAAGAGTTTTTGTGATCAATTTTTTGCAACGAAAAGACTATTTGCAACTAATTTTAATTACAAATAATCATTTCGTTGAAATTAAGTGGTCGCAAATAAACAGTTTTCTTGTAGTGAAATCTAGACCCATTGAAGAACCTGTCTCAAGAACCTAAATTATAAAGAATAACGCCACAAAGATTATGATTTGCCTTTGATAAGTTTAAAAATTCATTCAAGAATAAGAGCAGATAAACTCAACTCACAATGAATAAATTCATCAAATTTCATAAACTTCTTAAAATGAGGCTACAAAGAGAATTTAAGCCAAAACCTAATTAAAACCCTAACCAAAATAAAGCTCTTTCTTCCAAAAAATACCCCTGAATGAATAGAATTGCGGCTACAGTAACTCGACTACAGTAACTTCTTGAAACTCTAGTTCAACAAAATAAAACATATGTGGGCCAAGCATCCTCAAGCCTAATTATTCTAGACTAATTCCTATAACTAATAAAATAAGCTCCTTTAATGAAATAAACAAGTCCAAGGCCTTCAATCACATAAACATAATAATAGGCCCTAATTTATGTTGCACTCTTCCATAGCTTATATTATGTGGATGATCACTGGATCTCCTTCTCTCAAGCCTATCTTGAATATTCGGCTTTTGCTAGACTCGTCCCAAATGGATTGCACCAATCCTTGCTTTGCTTCTTTACACTTCTTAGCTCTCAATCTTGTGATTGCCCCATCTGAAACTTGTAAAAGATCTTTAAGACTTGGTCCACCTTGGTATCCATCATTTCCCCTCTACTCAAAAGGATTCGACCTCGAATCTCCATCTACATCAAAGGGAAAAAGATCAGAAACATTGAAAGTAGCAAAAATATGATACTTACCTGGAAGATCCATTTGATATGAATTTTCATTAATTTTTTTAAGAATTTAGAAAAGTCCATCCAAGTTACTCCTGTCATCAACAAGCAAAAGCATCTAAGCTAAAGGAGTAAGTGGATTAAAACCATAAACAACTTCAAAAGAAAAATAAAAAATAATAGTATGCATGGTCCTATTATATGCAAATTCTAATAAGGGTAAATGATATTCCCGCAAACATTCATGTAACACGTCAATGAATAGCAAATAATACTCTCACAAACGTTCATGAAACACATTTAAAATTTTCCTTGCACTAAAATGACCACTCCAATTATATGCAAACTCAATGAAGCAAGCAATACTCCCACCCAAGGTCACGCAAAAAGTTTAAAATCTTTTTTACACCATAATGACCCAACATACCACATTCATGCACTAGCATCTCACGCATAAAATAAGTTGGCTCACAAAGTTTATTTGTTCTAAACAAATACCAATTTAGTCTATAGCACTTACCAAACGATGCATTCTCACACGCTTCATACATACTAGCAAACTCATCATCATTAGTATACAATTCCTTATCATATTTAAATCTCAATAACTTTGCATCTAAAATGAAGACAATGACATACCTTCTTGCTAAAGCATCAATCACAAAATTTTTCTTACCTTATGTGTATTTGATTACATGAGGAAAGGTCTCAATGAATTGCACCCACTTGGCATGCATTCCATTCAACTTACCTTGTCCCTTCAAGTGCATCAACGACTCGTGTTCTTCAAAGAAAGATTGGGTAGGAATTGTCGCACCTGACACCAAATCAATATAATGTTCTATCTCTCTAATAGGTGGTAATCCACTAAACACACCACTAGGAATCATAACCTCATATCCCAGCAACAAAGAAAAGACAACACTAGGTACAGAGTCGTTAAATTCGTTAGTATAAAAGTTTACCTTAGCATAAAAACTCACTTTTGTTTTTCTATTTCTCTCTGTAATCTTTCTTTCTTTTTACTCTCGTGACTCTACTCTTTTTTCTTGACTCTCAGCCACCTCTCTATTTTCTTTTTCACTCTCTCTTTCTTTTGATGTTTTGGCCTCATTTTCTTTTTTCTTTTTTCTTCTTTCTCTTTTTCCTTTTCACTCTCTTTTTTCCTTTCACTATCCTCTTTTTTTGAACTCTCGGCCTCACAATTATTTTTCAACTCATTCTCTTTTTTTTTTTTTTTGAGTTTCAATCTCACTCTCATCTTTTTTCTCTCATTTTTTCTCTCTCTCCTTTTCGGTTTCACTATTTATTTTTTCCTCAATCTCATCCTCACTTCTACTCCCTCTTTTTTTTTATCAATCTCACTTTTCAGCTCCGGTTGGTCCTCATGGACCTGTGTTGGAGTTAAAGGAACAAGTTTGATTTTTTTCCATCATTTTCAAAACTGTACATATTCCTTAACCAATCATGGATCACTTTCATATCATATTGTCATGCCCTTTCCAACAAAATATGGCCAGCATGCATAGGTACTACATCACAAAGCACCACATCCTGATATTTTTCAATTGAAAAAGAAGCTAGTACTTGCTTATTTACTCTAACCTCCCCACAATCACTCAACCACTGCAACTTGTATGGTATAGGGTGTTTCAAGGTAGGTAAATTCAATTTCTCAACTAAAGTAGTGCTAACCAAATTAATACAACTCCTCCCTTCAATTATCATACTACATACATTATTGTTAATGTGGCATCTAATATGAAAAATGTTCTCTCTCCGCTGTTTTGTATCATCTATCCTAATTTGTGTATTGAGAGCACGCCTGGTAATAAGAGACTTACTATACTCTTCATTCTCATACTCATGTTCAATATTAGGCTCACGACTCCTCCTATCTCTCATGTCCTGTAAATTTTTAATTACCGTTTCTTGATGATCTATCATATTCCTCACTTCACCCAACACCAAGTTCAACCGCTCAAACTGTTGTTGCATAGCTTGCAATACAAATGATGAGTTATCTGTCATCCCCTTTGGTGATAAGTCACTCCTATGAGACATCGTAATGTGCTGCACAAAAAGAATATTAGTAAAAAACCTCACACACTAGCTTACGTGTTTACACTCGAATAATGGCACTCTGCTCGTGTTTCACTCTTAATTGGCTTTTTCTCGATAATAGTCTCAAACTCTCTTGCATTTTACCTCAATAGTTTTTACGCAAAAGTTCTTTAAGAACTAGTTGAACTAAATCAAGACAATACAACCTTGTATTATTCCAACCAACAGTAGGTTCAAGAAACAAGGAATAAAATGACACGAAACTCAACAAATATTCTTCTTTCTCTTTGTTGTAACTATATAGCAACCTTTGAATATGCTACCTTTTCTTTTCTTTTTCCTCTTTTTTTTTTTTTTTGAATTTTCTTTTCTTTTCCTTTCTTTTCTTTTCTCTTCTTTTCTCTAATTCAATCATAAACAACAATATTCAATTATGAAAATCAAGCAATTAAATTCAAATAAATAAGAATTAACAATGAAGTGGAAGAGAATCAATGAAACAGCACTCCAAGTAATTGACAAACTTAGAGATGCAAGAAATCCTAGAATTTTGAAACCCTAGGTGATGCAAATTTCAACCAAACCAAAAACCCTAAAAATTTTGGCAGCCTACTTTTTGTTTTTTGTTTTTTTCTTTTTGCAACCCTAGAACAATGAAGCCCTAGAATTAAATTTAAAGGTGCAAGAATTAAAAGATGGAATCAGACCTGATTGGAAACCTTACTTTGATACCAAATGATATGAACTCGTGGGAATGGAATCCTTTGAACCTACAATCAATTTGAAAACTCACCCAAGAAAGTCAAAATCAAGCCAATGGAAATTTAGACTCATTCAGGAACTCATTTCAAGAATCTAGATTATATGAAAATCTAGACCGTTGAAGAACCTATCTCAAGAACCTAAATTATAAAGAAGAACGCCACAAATGTTGTGATTTGCCTTTGATAAGTTCAAAATTTCATTCAAGAACAAGAAGAAATAAACTCCATTCACAATGAATAAATTCATCAAATTTCATAAATTTCTTAGAATGAGGTTACAAAGAGTATTTATACCAAAACATAATTAAAATTCTAACCAAAATAAAACCCTTTCTTCCAAAAATACCACTGAATGAATAGTGACGTGGCTATAGTAACTTCTTGAATCCATAGTTCAATAAAATAAAACATATGTGGGCCAAGCATTCTCAAGCCCAATTATTCTAAACTAATTCCTATAACTAATAAAATAAACCTATTTAATAAAATAAACAAGTCTAAGGCCTTCAACCACATAAATAAAATAAGAGGCCTTAATTTATGTTGCATTCTTCCATAGCTTATATCACGTGGATGATTACTGAATCTACTTCTCTCAAGCCCATCATGAATATTCGGCTCTTGCTAGATTCATCCCAAGTGGATTGCACCAATCATTTCATTACTTCCTTGCACTTCTTAGCTCTCGATCTTGTGATTGCCACATCTGAAATTTGTAAAAGATCTTTAAGACTTGGTCCACTTTGGTGTCCATCATAGAGTCTAGGCACATCTAGGGAAAATTAGAAACTCTCGTTGAAAAAAAAAGCATGGAATATATCATATTCTTGTTCTATTTTTTTTAAATGTAACACTTTTCATCTTTGAATTTTCTTTAAAAAAAATTAATTCAAAGGATCATAGTAGAATAATTGTATAGTATATTGAATTTTTTTCCCAAAATATTGAGGTCAATTCTTTCACAAAATGTAAAATTATGCATATCATACATATACTCTCATTCTACTTTCATCTATATTCTTTTAAACAAATAAAGCATGATCTAAATATGATTAAAAAAATAGTATACTTCACATATATATACAATAAGAGTGTGGTACTTAAAATTACTTGGGAGAGTGAATGAATTTCTTCACTCTAACATAGCAATATAGCTTTACAATCTAACATAGGACTAGTACATAAAGTCACGTGATTAGTTTGTAAATTTATTTTTGTGGTATCTCTTTATAATTAACGCATTTTTTTACCAATAAATATAGTTTTGACATAATTTAATGGATCGAGATAATCTATATTTTCTTGATAATATGGGCAAAGTTGTTAAAATTCTTGTGGATCTTTTTAAATAACTCAGATTTTATTATCTTGGAATACAAATTTTGTTATCTTGGGATGCAACAACTTAGTGACATACAAAAAATTATTAAAATAAAAGAATCTAAGGATCTTGAAAGCGGAAGGATGAACTAAACGAAATCTTATTTTAGGTTAATTTGGGGTTGTTATTTCAATTTGAACCCCTATATATTTGAAAAAATCTGGGGAACAGCCACTATTCCGCATCATCCGATACACACCTTAGTAAAATGACTAATTTGTCCCTACAATAAAATGCACATCCCCCTCTCAAATTTCCCTTCCCCCCCCCCCCCGGCGTTTCATCTACACCGCACATGCGCATCATCTCCCCCACCCCCACCCCGCATCGGCATCCTCTCCCCTACTCGACGTTGGCATCCTCTCCCCCATCCCCGACCCCCACCTGGCATCGACATCCTCTACCCCACCAGCAACCCGCATCGCCGTCCTCTCCCCCACCCACACCCCCGCGTCGAGCATCTAGACCAAATGAGAGGCATGGCTAAGCATGGAGCATGGAAGGCTAAGGGAGGTGCAGTGGAGCTGGTGGTGGCGAGGGAGAGGCGGCACGGTGGCTAGAGGGCATCGGATCTAAGCCAAATGAGTGGAGAAACCCATGGGAGAGTGAGGGTGCGGGTGGGGGAAATCGGGGCTATGGGTGGTTGGGGTAGGTCGATGATGGCCAATGGAGGCTCGAGGTGGCGACTGGAAGCCATGGATGGCGGCGTATGGCAGGATAAGGTGGAGAACCCGTAGATGGGTGAAACCCATTTCAGGAAAGAGAGGGAGAGGGCTGTCATGCTATGGAAGATTGACGGTGGCTAGGGGGGAGGTCAAGGGCTCAATGGTGCTCGACGGTGGGGTTGGAGGCTGAAGACGACAGCGGTAGTAGCCGCAAACCGTGTAGTAGAACCCATTTCGGGTTGAGAGAGGGAGCTGCTCGTAGGGGCTTTCGTGGAGGTTTAAAGGTAGCTGGAGATGGCCGGCGTGAGGGGGTGGCGATGGTGGTGGCCGGTTGCACTACAAGTGATGCACGGCCTTGTGGGGCTAGGTGATCTGAGGGAGGAATCGGGTAAGGGAAGGGGGTGTTGAGAGATGGGAGAAATGAAAATATTTTGTTTAAAAAAAATGATACATAGTGTGTGCTACAGATCAACCATGAACAGTGGCTGATCTGTAGTAAAACTCCATATATTTTGTTTGGTAAATCACGTGCACCTTAGCTGTTGGATGGCCTATATCAAAATTCAAAGTTGGTGTAATTATTTAAAGGACGGTGCTACATCCACCGCTTCCAACTCCTACTAGGAGCTACTGTTAGGTATAATTGGTCTTTTTTTCTTCTTTTTTTTTTAACACTTTTTAAATATTTTTTAAAAATTAAAAAGTTATGATATTATTAAAATATATTTCTTTAATCACTAAGTAAAAAGAAAAATTAAAAAATAATAAAAATTTACAGTGTTAATACCGAACGGGAAAAATAATAAAATATCATTTTCCTTATTTAAATGGTCCTCCCATTCAATGTGTTGGTGATGGACAAAGATCAAATTGCAAACAAATAGTGAGGCTATTGCGAGGCGCGCAAGACCAGTTGTACTCATGGATAGAGTAAAGTNGGGGGGGGGGGGGGGACGTTTTGAAAACTCAAAATACTCCCCAAGTTTTATTCATGATATATATATTATCTATTTTTCAAGGATTTGACCCCACTAAAATTAAGTTAAAATTAAGTTTAAGAAATATAATAAAGAAAAATAATAAATTTATTTAAGGTCTTAATTATAGCATTATATATTTAATATAATACGAAAATATTTTGATTTTATATTAAAGTTGATAAGCTACCAATTACATAGTTTCTATCTAGAAAACAAGTTCTAAATATTTCATTACAAAAATAAAATGGATGAATATATTATTCCATGAGATATTGTGTTAGAGATCTGAAACATATAATAAGTTGTGTTTTAATTTTATAGTTTATTTCTACATGTATGCAGCAAATTATCTAGATTTAATTTGATATATAATCTAATTTTATATATAGTTATGTTTTTATAATTTTTTATGAAATTAAAATTAGGACTTTCCTCTTTTTAAATCAAACGGTCGAAAAATTGGTCCTCCAAAAACTTGCTAGATCCGCCAGTGTTGTTAGCCAATGGAAGCGAGCATTCGTGACAAATGGAAAAAATAAATATAAAAATCTCTTCAAATTCTAAAACAATTCCTTTTATTTCCTTTAACTCAACGAACTGGGCCTTAAGAGGGGTCCAACGAGGATACAGTGCCGAACTTAGACTTAGCCCAATAAAAATAGGCCCAACTAGAGGTTCACAAGCCCATTACCCAAAGGGTAATGCTGAGAGAATAGGCCATGGGCATTCCAACGAGGAAGGAAGCGTCCATTCCCAACAAACTAACTTGACAATCATAGACGTATTGTAATTCGTGTTTGCTGATCATATTTATATCATGTCAAGTCATGAACATTCGATTATTTTGATTAACTCAAACACGACATATTAAACTAGACAAATTAGACCTTCAAACCCAACTTGACTCCTTTAAATAACGGATCATATTGTGTCATCCATTTTGACCTATTTAAGAAATAATTAAAAATAAATCAACATGACACAACTCGTTTCAGGTTAAACTAACCCACATAACTCATTTGATTTGATTAATATAATTTCATATAAAAGTTAAAATCTATATTTATTAATAACCATAATATCTTTAAAAAAATAAAACTATTAATTAACAAAAAATATTAATTTTTTTTCAAATTTTAACATATAATAAAACCAATATTACAACCCAGCAATTTAAATTGTAATTTTAAAATAAAATTTAAACAGATTATTGCAGGTTAAGTGGTTTAACCCATTTATTAATCATCTTAACGAATCAACTCGTTTTTATCCAAACTCATTTATATCAAACTCAAGCTCGCTAATTTCATATTGTGTTCATGTTGGATTCATGAGTCATATCACATATTGCCATCCCTACTATCAGATGACATTTTTAAGAAAAGTAATGATGCACTTGCAATCATTTTTAGAACTTCTATATAATCATGCTTTAAAATGAGGGTATTTTTATAAAATGGTATTACTTTTATAATTATTTTACTAAAATATCACTCATTTAAAACAAGGTTACAAAAATGGTAATGTGTCTATCATTTTCCTTTCGGATAATCCTCACCAAGACAATAAACAATAGAAAAAATGGAAAATGGTGAGAAATATACTATGTATCACATCCTCATTCCACTTTTATTACATTATACTTGTGTGTATTGCCCATTAAAAAACAAATTATTTAAGGGTGTTGCTCTCACCATAATGAGAGCTTTTGCTATGAAATGTTTTTC
>QEOT01000740.1:89112-99239 GCA_003123785.1 Pterocarya stenoptera
ATTATGTCAGGTACTTGTGAGTTTGTGACTCCATGGATAATAGGTCAAGTCTGAATACTAGTACTGCTAGCTCCCCTACCCCTACCCCTACCCCTAATACTACCACTACCACTACCCCAACACCAACCCATACTCCAACACTCATGGGCCCAGGAGAAACCTGTTTCCATTGTATTGAATCACTTCACCAAGTTAGAGCGTGATGGTCCCAATGACTTAAAATTCAAGTGTAACCATTGTGGTAAAGTGTATGTATGTTACTACAAAATACATAGTATATCCCAATTAAAGGTTCACTTAGAAGAATAATGCAGGAAGAGTCCAATTAGATGTTCTTTACAAGAAAAGAAAATCAATCTAGATTAGAGATTGGAATTAAAAAGATGGCGAATGAAAGTAGCGTTTAGGAGTCACTTAACTTGTATGGTCAAAATAGACGAGCTACCCTTTTGGTTTGTGGAGAGTGAAGGGTTACAAGCATGTTTTAAATTCTTAAAAGCTAGGTTTAACATTCTTTCTCGCCACATGGTGGTGAACTATATGTCTTGGACGGCCCATTTTTTAGATTGTGATAGGCAATTAAACAAAATAACTCTCAAGTTTTATTTAATTTACAATCTCAAAGGTGAGAGACCATTGGGAGGGCCTTGGAGGCTGCAATAAGTTTTGTTTAATTGCTAATCAAGTTTTGTTCGAGCTGTGGGTATTGAATGTAAGAACGGGTTGTGTTTTGATGTTTCTATAAGATGGAACTCAACCTTCTTGATGTTTAAGACAACCTAGCAGTATGAAAAAGCCTTTGACCTCATGGGTGATGAGGAGGTACAATATGTTAACCACTTTGAGGATGACGGGAGATCAGGGCAACCCACCTATGATAATTTCGGTAATGTGCAGGTTTTTATAGAATTTTTTAGGTCTTTCTATAAGGTGACATGCACCGTTTCCTGGTTTTTGTACATTACATCCAATGAATATTGTCAGCAAGTTTGTCAAGTGAAAAAATAATTGAATTAAATGTGAGAGAGTGTTGATCCTACTTTACAGATTATGACAACGAACATGAGGCTCAAGTATGAGTAGTATGTGAGAGATTTGGGTATGATCAACATTTACCTCTATGTAGTTATTGTTCTTGACCCATAGTACAAAATTAATGGCATGGAGTATGGCTAGGGTGCATGAGTCGGCAATGGGAGTGTGGTTGGCGGTGAAGGTATGGCTACGTAAACTCTCTTCACTTATGGTTAAAAAATGGTCTATTTCCTCCATTGATGAGGCCATTCTAACATCACTCGAGGTGCCTTTTATTAATTATCCAAAGAGAAGACCGAGACTCATTTTTTGGAGCAAATCTGTACAGGATTGGATCAAACTAAATGTGGATGGAAGCTATCGTGGTAATCTTGGTAACTGTGGTGGTGGGGGTATTTTATGAGACCGTGGAGGGAATTTCGCTTTCTCTGGGCATGTTACTAATAATGACGTGGAACTAAGAGCCTTAATAGTTGGTGTTGGAGTTTGCCAAGAGATGGGTTTTCTCACAGGTTACGATCGAATGCGACTCTAGTCTTGTGGTTAGTTGGATAAAAATCAAAGGTGCATGGCTTGGTACCTATGGGATTTTTTGGGATGAGTTGATGATTTCTTTACATGGTCTTCATTTTACCATTGAGCATCAATTCAAAGAAGAGAATAGTCATAATCAAGCTTTGCATATCTCATTAGCCATAATCACCAAGGGATGAGAGACGGTAACATGCCAATTAAACTTTCGAGATGACTTAATCTTTTTCCATAAGAAAACCACAACCTTACCATCGCCCACCATGTTGATCCCTCCAAACTAGGAACACCAAGTGCGATTGATGCCAATACCCATACTTTAGACGCAATATTGCTTGACCTTAACACATGTTCCGCCGACTCTTCTTCCCCTTTTAAATAGCAGTCACATCGAGATACAAGTGGTATACCCAATGATTGGACTTGAGTATCAATCACTAGTGAATCGAACTTGGCTTTCCACATACAAATGGATATTTTCTTTGGCAACAACGAATACCAAATCCAGTCCATACCAGGCTACTCAACTTCCTTTATGTGAATTAAATCCCAAGCACTACTTGACGAAAATTTTCCATCAACTGTAGGCCTCGAGATGATAATATCCTTTCCCTCTTTGTCAGCACTATTTCTTACATAATTTCCCCAGCCTTTTCCAGACCAACCAACTCCACAAGCTTGTTTTCATTCCAAGAGCCATCAGCCCATACATCTTTAATTTTGAGCCCCTCAACTCTTGACTTAGAACTACTGCATAATGGCCCACTCATCTGCCACCTATCATACCATAAGCTGCCGTTCTTAACTTTCACTTAAACGTTGTCAACCACATCTGGTAGCAACGAAGAACTGATTTCCAGAAATGGGAAGCAATATTACCTGGTTTAGCAATCACCACATGTCCCTGTTTGACATATTTAGCCTGAAAGAACTTAGTCCACAAATTATCCAACGTCAAAAGTCTCCAAGCAAATTTCGAGTGTAAGGATCATTGTACCTCCGAAAAGGTTCTAAGACCGAGGCCACCCTCTTTGGCAGGTTTGCATAAATGGTCCCAGGTGCACCATTTCCTGTTCAGTTTACCTCCGATCTTCCCCCAAAGAAACGTAGACAAGATAGCATTAATTTTTTTAAAGACCACCATAGGCACATGGAGCATGGTCAAGAGATGAGTAGCCATGCTTAAGAAGAACAAGTCGAGAACCTTGAGAAAGCAACCTTAATTTCCAGCCGGCCACTTTATTTCGTATCTTTGTTACCAGAGACTCTAAATCTCGGGAGGTTAGATGGCCTGACACTAGGGGAACTCCCAAATACGTCACTGGAAATTTTGCCCTCCACAAACTCGATCAATCTCATTAAACTCAGCCGTCCTGAGATATCAATTTTCTTCAAAAAGAAAAGAGTCGACTTGTCTTTATTTATTAACTGGCCCGACCATTTCTCATAAATCTCCAAACTATTAACATGTCTCCGCACTAAACTTTTCTCACCATTACCAAACACTAGGAGATCATCGGCATAGAGAAGGTGGGATACCACAGGCGCGCCCACTGAATGTGAAAAGCAACATATTCGACCTTCCTCAAAATTCTTCCATAGAAATCTTGACCACACTTCTTTCATAGGAATAAATAAATAAGGCGACAAAGGATCACCTTGCCTTAATTGTCGGGCAGGTTGAAAAAAATCTTTATACATCCCATTCATCATTATAGAAAACCATGGAGTTGTCACATAGCTCATCACCAACCTATAAAAATGAGAGGAAAAACCAAACTTGTCCAGAACCCGAGCCAAAAAAGACCAATCAACACGATCATATGTTTTGGCCATATCAATCTTTAGCATAACATTTCTGCCCTTCACTTTCTTATTTAAGGATTGCACTAAATCTTGGGCTAAAGTAATATTATCAAAAATACTTCGTCCCGGTATGAAGGCTCATTGTTCAGGCGAAATCAAACGAGGTATGAACCGAGTCATACCCAAGAAAAAATCCACAGTAGTCTCCACCACATCCTCCTTAATAAACTCCCAACAATGTAAATAAAAAGCTGACCCGAACCCATCAGGACCTGGCGCACTCTCCTTTGGAATTGATTTCAAAACAGTCTGAACCTCTTCAACTATTGGTGCACAGACGAGTTCGAGATTATCAACCATAAATATTTCTTCAGCCAGCAACTCGGATAAATCCCCTTGTACAACAGAATTTGGTGACGTGATAAAATCCTGGAAATAATTTGTAGCAGCCTCATGAGCTTGCTCCGGCATCTCCATTGCACTGCCATCTTCAAGAACCATCCGAGTGATGAGTTTCTTCCTTTTTTGGTTAAAACTAACATGAAAAAAACTAGTGTTCTGGTCACCTTTTGAAAGCCATTTCTTCTTGGCCAACTTTGATAAACGAGTTTCTTCCCTATATTCCCAAGTATCCAGCTCAATTTTGGTGGTAAGATAATCACACTCAACATCTCGATTATATTCTCGTTGTAATTGATTTTCTAATATCTCCAACCTCTCCCCCAACATTTTTATATTCTGCCCCACATGCCCGAAAACATTGAGATTCCAGGAACGCAAAGCGATCTTCACCTTCTTCAATTTTTCTGCCAATTTCAACAAACCAGAAGTCAGCATCGATTCACTCCAAATCTCTTCAATGCATTGCCAAAAACCTGCATGAGAGCACCACATATTTTGAAATAAAAAAGGATGAGGACCGTAGCTTACCACAATTTTTTGAAAGCTAATGACCATAGTTGAATGATCAAAAGACTTTCGATCCAAATATTCAAAGTTCGCCGTTGGGAAGAAATTTGCAAAAGAAGAATTCATGAGAACCCGGTCTAACCGAGCCCAGCTTCTCATGCGACCTTCATGTCCATTACAGCATGACATTCTCCCTCTCGCCATCGAAAGACCCAGTAAACCACAAGAGTCCAAATAGTCATTGAAATTTTCCATGGAAGATAAAGGCCTCGGATTCCCACCAATTCTCTCCCTATCCTCTCTTACGATATTGAAATCCCCCACTACTATCCATGGATCAGATATACACACTTCCTATAAACTATGCCATAGCTCACGTTGCTCCACCTGATTGCACTTGGTGTAAACAAAAGTGACTAAACTTTTTTCCCCACCATTCCTGAACCAACTTGTGATCATTTGATTAGACGTACGGATCACCTCAAATTCACAAGAGGCACGCCAAAAAATCCATAGCTTACCATCCATCTTCGAATTGCTATAGAAAGATGAAAGACTTAGAGATATACCCAAATGCTTGATTTTATTAACCTCTAAAAAAGGTTCCGAAAAAGGTTTCAAAATAGCCACAATCGCCACCTTGTTTTTTTTAACCAAACGACACAGTCGTTTCTTGGAATTGCCTAAACCTCACAAGTTCTACACCAACATCGTTTCTATCATAAAGTATATTTGGAAGGACGGTATAAAACCAATTGAGATTGCCTCACAGATTGTTTCTTACCACTTAGCCATGTTGAAGGAGTTTCTTGCTTTTTAGGATCCTACTCATAGCATTTCTCCTTTACAAGAGGTTGAAGTCCAATTCTTTCTTCATTGTCTGAATGCACATCAGGTTGCCTTTCTTCTGATACAATTTCCTCAACAAGAATATCATTGGATCGGCATTCTAATGCCATTAATTCAAAACCAGTGTTTTATGACCTTTCTCAAAGCCATCAACAGCATTCTCTCCCTCTAAAAAATCCAACTCAACCACCTATAAACCATCCGAAATGATTACACTACCAGGATCCCCTTGTGTCTCCATGGACGTAATATGTCTTGTTTCCTAATTAACATTTTGTCTTGCCTCATCCAAATTTTCGGTATATTCAATAAGACCTGCATCACCTGCCTTACTCATAACCCTACTCTGCCTCCAAGACAACTTGTCCACATCCTGATGTTTTTCCGCATCCTCATATTGTATTTCACCTTCTTCAAGTTCTAATATTTTCCTTCATCCCTTGGTTGAGCAACATCCTCTATGACAGCAGTATCTTCAGGACCATTCAATCCTGTCCCTTTTGAGATTTGGCCAATTTCAATAGTCTTATCAGAAGATTTTTCTTTCCACACCTTTTTTTTATTCAAATTTCCCTCCCTTCCTGAAGGATGTTAATACTCTCCTATTCTGCAAACCATTGCGGTGTGACCTTGGCGACAACATTTGGAACAATAGAAACCTAGTTTCTCATATTTCACTTCCTACCAAATAGTCTTGTTTGCCAAAACCATGATTGGAAAGCCTTGCACTAGTTCCTCTTTCAGATTAATCTCCACAAAGATTCTTGCACCAGTGGCCCTTATCTTCTGTAACGTAGCATGATATGTACCCAGGTAACAACCAAATCTGGTGGCCAGGATTTGCAAACAATCAGACCGATACAAATGTAGAGGAAGGCCCGGTAAAAAAATCCATTGAGGCGAAGGAAGATTCCGCATGCAAATCAAAATCTTTAGTCCATTTAAAAATTCTAAAAACACAACCTTCCATCAATCTCCTCTCTCTCACCCAACCATGCACAAAATCATGTTATGATTGCAGTTGAAGGAGCACATGGTGATCATCCATGAAGCTTATCACTGGAACCTCTAAAAGACCCTAAGATTTAATTATATGACGCCAAATCTTTTCTATCGAAGGCCTAACATGAGCAACCTTGAGAACCAAAGTGTAACGGAAGTCCTCTGCCACCTTGGTCATCTCCATTTCAGAGAAAGTAAATCCTTGTTCACCGTTAACATCTACTGAATACCACATCGGCACCTTGAAAGAAGGAGGTTCCTGTCTTGCCAACGCCTACTTATATGACTCCAAGCCCAAAATCCCATCATCCGAGACCCCTAACAGTGCTTGAGGTGCCGGGGGCAAGGGAGCTACCATGGCCAAGCCCTAGGCCCTACCAAAGGAGAAGATCCCAGAAAGGAATGTCCGAGAATTGTGGAGCGTTTCAAAAAGTCAGAGAAAGAGTCCCAAAAAGATGCATGCCTATGGTGTATGGCTTCGAAAGCACCAACAAGAAGGCATGGGCGGATCATATTGTGATAATGGTTAAGGAAACTCTTAGTAGATTGTATGATGAGTTTGCCGCACTTAAGGATGTTAATATTTCGACACCTACACCTACTGCATCATCTACTCCCGAAGTTGGAATGGTGAAAAAGCGTAGGTGGATTGAGTGGTATGAGCACGCTTTCAAGCTTCGAAAGACTTCAAATGACCAACCAGAGTTGGTAGCAAAGATGCACCCATTTACGTGGTATTTTGATATCTAGTTTAGTGGAAGGTAAATGACATCAAGAATTTCATCTTTGGAGAGATAGCCTGCATCATTTTGACCGTCCCTATTTCTAATTTAACCTTAGAGTCCGCCTTAAGCACCGGGGCGCATATTGGATCCATTTTGGAGTTCATTGTCTCATAGTAATGTGGAGGCATTAATTTGCACGCAAAATTGGATCAAATGGAAGCTAATTTATATTCCAAATGTGGTAGGCTTTGAGGAGGTCAAGGAGTAGGGGTGTAACAGGTCCAATTTGGTCCAGTTTTGGACAAAATCTAGGACAAAACCGGTACCATCATTTTTACATTTTTTAAAACCGATTACGCACCAGTTATCCCCCAAAACCGATATTTTCGGTTTTACCAGCTTCGGTTTGGTTTTTCGGTTTTAATAAAATGCAAATTTCTAAAATCAAAACCTGTTTTTTTTTTTTTTTTNTCATCTCCATTTCAGAGAAAGTAAATCCTTGTTCACCGTTAACATCTACTGAATACCACATCGGCACCTTGAAAGAAGGAGGTTCCTGTCTTGCCAACACCTACTTATATGACTCCAAGCCCAAAATCCCATCATCCGAGACCCCTAACAGTGCTTGAGGTGCCGGGGGCAAGGGAGCTGCCATGGCCAAGCCCTAGGCCCTACCAAAGGAGAAGATCCCAGAAAGGAATGTCCGAGAATTGTGGAGCGTTTCAAAAAGTCAGAGAAAGAGTCCCAAAAAGATGCATGCCTATGGTGTATGGCTTCGAAAGCACCAACAAGAAGGCATGGGCGGATCATATTGTGATAATGGTTAAGGAAACTCTTAGTAGATTGTATGATGAGTTTGCCGCACTTAAGGATGTTAATATTTCGACACCTACACCTACTGCATCATCTACTCCCGAAGTTGGAATGGTGAAAAAGCGTAGGTGGATTGAGTGGTATGAGCACGCTTTCAAGCTTCGAAAGACTTCAAATGACCAACCAGAGTTGGTAGCAAAGATGCACCCATTTACGTGGTATTTTGATATCTAGTTTAGTGGAAGGTAAATGACATCAAGAATTTCATCTTTGGAGAGATAGCCTGCATCATTTTGACCGTCCCTATTTCTAATTTAACCTTAGAGTCCGCCTTAAGCACCGGGGCGCATATTGGATCCATTTTGGAGTTCATTGTCTCATAGTAATGTGGAGGCATTAATTTGCACGCAAAATTGGATCAAATGGAAGCTAATTTATATTCCAAATGTGGTAGGCTTTGAGGAGGTCAAGGAGTAGGGGTGTAACAGGTCCAATTTGGTCCAGTTTTGGACAAAATCTAGGACAAAACCGGTACCATCATTTTTACATTTTTTAAAACCGATTACGCACCAGTTATCCCCCAAAACCGATATTTTCGATTTTACCAGCTTCGGTTTGGTTTTTCGGTTTTAATAAAATGCAAATTTCTAAAATCAAAACCTGTTTTTTTTTTTTTTTAAAAACTACTTAAAAAATCTATCTTATTGAAAAAACTGTAGTCTATTACAAAAATATGTTTTACTAAAATATCTGTTATATAAAAAAATCTGAAATAAAAAAACTGCTATAAAATAAAAGTTAAAAATTGAATTCTGGTTTTTAAATAAAATCAAATAAGTATGAATCTTATGAAACAATTATTCTTTTAATTAATTCCGTGTATCAGTATGAATAAAATGACAATTATCTTAATTTATCTTCATGGAACAATTATTCTTTTAATTAATTCCATGTTGCATTATTCTCAATTGAAACAGGAAGCAAGGCCCCATAAGTATGAATCTTATGATGAGATCCATTAGACAATGCAATCCATATACACAAACACACACACACACAGATACATATACACAAAGACACACACAAACACATAAATTCAAAAAAGTTAATCCATACCAAATAGCAAACATAACAAAGGAAGTGAAAGAAAACAGAAAGATATCATAAATAATAATAAAACGAAATAAATTCAAAAAAGTTAATCCATTCAAAAAAGTCAACCAACTATTTTTCATGTTAGCCAAGTCACGAACTTATGAAATACTGTAATAGGAAGTGACAGAATAATCAAAACACATCATTTCAAATAGAAAGAATAATAATCAAAACAAGGCATTTCAAATATTGCAAAAGGAAGTGAAAAAAATAGAAAGACATCATAAATAACAATAAAACGAAATGACTTTAAAAAAAATGAAAGCAGTTAATCCTTACAAGGAAGATAAAGAAACTATTCAAATAAAGGGGAGAAAAAGAATAAAAGAAGTCAACAACTATTTCTCAAGTTGGCTAATTGATCCTGAATTGAAAAAATATTGAAAAAAAAAAGGCAAAAGGAAAGAGAGAGAGAGAGAGTATCGTGCGACGGAGGGGCTGGACAGCACAGGGGGTGAGAGAGGAACGACGGGGCTGGGGTGCGACGGAGGGACTGGTTGGAGAGGAGGGGATGCGCAACTTCGATCTCTAGGGATTTCAGAGGGAGGGGGCGAAAATGATTTTGGTAGGGGGGAACGAAACCTCATTTGAAGGAATAAAACGATGCCATTTGAATTGAAATTGGACCCAAATAGCGCCATTTCATTAGATGTTTATTTAAAAAACAACTGAGTTGTATGAAACGACGCCGTTTCACACAATCCAGTTTCAAAATTGATTCGGCAATTGACCTAAATAGCGCCGTTTAGGTCCAATTTTATACTAAATAGCTCCGTTTCTTATTTGGTACATGAGAAGTATTTTAAACTTGTGATTCTTTTATCTTTTTTATACATAAATTAATTAAAAATTATTTAAATTAGTAAAATTAAAATTAAGTAAACTATTTAATGTTGATTGTTTAATTAACTCATTAAAAAAATAATTAATTATAGCTATAATATGGTGTTAATTGCTAATTTGTTACTAACTTAGAGTATTTCAATGTATTATGATAATTGTCAATATATTAAACTTTTTAGTTTTTACATTTTTTATATGATTAATAAATAATTGTATATATTATAATACTAAATAACTATAGACTATACCAATACTAATAGTAATACTAATACTATAAATTATACTAATAGTGATATTAATACTAACATATTAAGTTAACTATACTATTATACATATATTATACTATAACTCTTGTAATATATTAATATATACTAAATACTAATAGTCTAATAGTCTAATACTATATATTATACCATTATAGTGTTACTACTACATATAGTGTATATATATTATAATGAT
>QEOT01000743.1:43631-71340 GCA_003123785.1 Pterocarya stenoptera
AAAAAAATCCTTCTATTACCAAACTGTGCGGGACAAACGGGTTATTAAGCTCGGGATTGTCCCCAGGCACCCCAGTGCAACGAATGATGCAAGGAAGAGGATGTTAGGGCCTAAGGCATCCTGTTCAAGCTAAGGTATATGTACTTACCCTAGGAGAAGTTAATGAGGATGCCATAGAGGCACATGAAGCTGGTGTTATCACAAGTATGAGGGTATAACTCGCCTTAGTTAACTTCCTTTGTTGGAGTACTTTACGAGTAGTAAGTAGTGACGATTATCACATGGAGAGTTAGAGTGTCACAACTCTATGCAAGCGCCTTATTCAACTTGGGAGTAAGTAGTTGTTTGCATCTTCCATGTTAGTTAGGATGGTTGGCCTTTGGACACAACCTGTGTGCTAAGGAGTCATGGTGGCACTACCGAATGGAGAAACAGTTTTCTGTACCAAAGTAGTTATGGGATGTCTGCACGAAGTAGAGGGAGTTCCTTTGGAGGCCAATCTAATGATATTCGGTATGCTAGGATTCAATGTGATCTTGGGAATGAATTGGTTATTTAGGCACTTTGCGAGTATAGATTGTTGTTCGAGGATGGTAACATCCAGGTACCAGGAATGGAGGCTAGGATCTTTAAAGGAAGTAAATTGTACCCCTACTAGAAATTATTACTTTAGTTTAGGCTAAGAAAATGTTCATAAAATGGACTAAGGCCTAACCTCATACACCTATCCTCAAGGAAAGGGATGTGTAGGGAAGTAGAGGACATACCAGTAGTCAAATAGCATGTGCATTGATTATCAGGAGTTGAACAAGGTGACTATTAAGAACAGGTACTGTAATGCCTCCATATTACACTTTGGATTAGGCGGACTCTAAAGTATTGAGACATGCAACACAAGGTTACTTGCCCCCATTTATGACAAATAAAGATGTAATGCACCTAGTATGCATATAGCAATACGCAATATTCGTAGCACATAATTGTTTTTATTGAGCAGCACTATGCACCATATATTATTACATATCCCAAAATGACATAAGCATACTTCATAATCATATGTAACTGACATCCAAAAGTTACAGTACTTGTCCAAAAGTGCTAGAGACATGATATTTTTGATTGGCTGAACTCTTATGGACTTTTTGTTGTAGACGGGCATATTCAAATTTAATTATTTCCAAAACTATGTTTAAGTTGGACTTATTTTACTTCACGTCAGTCTAGAAACTTTATTTTTACAGAAATAAATTAGAGTTACTGTATCAATCAGAGAGACTAAGTGGATATCGATGAAATTGGGAAGTGATGGTATTTTAGAGTTATGAGAATTTTAGATTTTGTTTTTAGGAAAAGTAGGTTATTTTAGTATATCAGGCTTAATAAGTTAAGGATTTTATGCGTGTATAATTAAGGATTTAAAAAAGTTACATGTCTATTTTATAGGTGACGATTGATTTTCATTTGCACGGTCATGGAAAAAATTCAGAGAAGTTAAAAGGTTAAGGTAAGCTAGGTTCCTAAACTAGACTTTGCATAAAAGAAATGAACTGATGTCGATTTTGTAAAATATGCATGTTTTGTTATGAAAAAAAATTTGAAACAACCTGAGTTATTTGTTCTGAACTACTCATGAAACTTTGTATAAAAAGAAAATATTTTTCTGTCATGATTGGTGTAGACATGAGCTTATTTTTGTCATTTTGTTTATAAACCGTGCAAAAATAATGAATATGAAAATTTGTGCATAATTATATAATGTTGATTTGAATATGTTCTATACTCTGATATGAAATTATGCTATCTCTGAAAACCTCTAGCATGACATTCTGTTTTTATTCTATTCTGACCTTACCGCGGGTGTGAAACTGTGGCCTCTGTTCGGGTTGGTACCAACTTTTTTGTTTCCGGTACACCCACTTTGAAAATCAAAGTGGTTTTTTGAGTAGTCTTTCCTGTGTGCACTCCCGGGGCTCTGAGGATGAATATGGGGAAGATTTCACATTCTGTTTCTACTCGGTTAGTCACCGGGGTTTGCACAACCCTACCATAGGGGTTAAACATGGAATTCTATTCTGATGTGATGTTTCAGTTATGCTATGCCAAAGGAATTTTGAATAAGAATTATTTTTGAACTTTCGCTATGATATTTGTTATAACATGTGCTGATTATGCATTATGAATTCTATAAATGCTCGTGTTTACATACCAGTATATGTTTTTTGCTTACTGAATTGATGATAATTCACCCCTTATCTCCACAATAGTTTTCAGATAATTTTGATGCCACAGTTGGAAGTCAAGAGTGGGAAGTGTTAGCAAGGTTTGATGGTCATAGAGGAATAAGTGCCTAAGGATACAAGTATTTATTGGAGAGTTTTATTTACTAGAGAAATTATTTTATGTTATTTTGGTATTTTGAGTTATAGATATTTTCGAGTCGTTGTGGAGGTTGTAGTTTATTTCATTGAGGTATTTCTTTGGTGTCTCCAGTCTTGGTAGAGGAACATATAGTTTTGGTTTTGAATAAATGGATTTATATTTTATGGAGAGTTTGGAGTATATAAATATGTTAAGGGAGATGGTTTTAGGTTACAAGAGTTAACTCTCTGAACCTTTGGGACCGGGGCGTTACCAAAGTTCTAGTATTTTATTTTAGGACTTATACCAAGAAGCTACTAGTGAAATGACACTTGGCATTATTAGTGGGCTAAGCATAAAGGGCTAAGTATGGATGGATTTAGGAGTAAGCCCAAGAGTATTTAATTAAGGGCCCTCAATCACTAAGAATGTAATGGGCTAAGAATAACTGCCACAAGCCTAGACCCATGTGGCGCCCCCAGCCCCCGCTTGGGATTGGACGGAGACTGAAACATCAGGAAATACAATACAAGGCTATACACCCCTCGTACATGACAGATAGTATGCTATGCACATAAGTACACTAGCAGTATGCAATATAATGCTGCAGCAGAAAATAAATAAAGGTCGAAAATTCTAAGCAATGCCAAAATAGCTATTGTATAGTACATGGTACCAACTACTAAAGCATTAACACTTTGTCCATAACCACAGAAGATATAGCATGAGACAAATTATCCCAATATATCAGGTACTAAAGTTTGTCTCCCCAAACATACAAGACCATATCAAAATATAAAGTATCTTCAAAAGTTGAGGCCTATAAGCCATAAGTCTCATATTTTTTTTTTTCTTCTTCTAAATAAAACTGCTACTATTTTCTTCAAAGTTAAGGTCCCATTTGGAGCCAAGCACCACAAAACTCCACAAAAGGTGCGATGAGTGTACGAAAGTGCACTCAAAATACCATATTATTGGACTATATTGCTAAAATATGAATTGAAATTATAGGAATTAATGTGTATTCTTGAATTGAGTTTCTATTTACTTTGCGATATTCCTAAACAAATTTTTATGTTCAATTTCAGGACTATAAAAGAGTAAATCAAAACCCAGTCAAATTCAAAGGACTTTCAAATGGGCAAGAGTTGGAACAACCTATGAACTTTCAATGAGTGTAGGACTCTTCAAATAAGGATAATGATGTGGTTTAAGAGTAATTCGGATCAAGAAAAAGAATCAGAGTCCAACAAGCTCTAAGAGATAGTCTGGATATACTTTAGTATTTGGATCATAACTTTCCACTCACATATTGGATTGATATGATTTCTGATGCGTTGGAAATCTAACTTAAAGGGCTACAACTTTTTCTCTAATAATAATTTCTAAATTCTAACTCGTGAAGCACATACGTGGCTACCAAAATAAGTCCTAACATGCGATTTTGCTAGGCGGGAATTATGAAGATATTAGGGTTTCTTTCCTATCCTATATAAGTATATCATTAGCATGGAAAAGAAGAAGAGGGGGATGCTGAAAAGAGTAGGAGAGGAAATTAATTGTCATTACTGCCATTTTACTTTTTCTCTGGAGATTTTTGTTGTCTATTATATTTATGAGTAACTAAATTCTCAAGTAGGGTTAGAGATGCACTTGCACATTAGATGGTATTTTTAATTCATTTTTTATTTATGTTTTTGATTTTCAATTACTAAAACTCTTTTGTTTTATCATTCTCAATTCATCGTTGATGTTCTCTTCTCCGAATAATCATAGAATTTATTCTGTTTATGGATTCAGTCATGCTTTTTCTATTGAATAGATTAGCTCTTTGATTATGTTTGGATCAATTATTTATCTATATTGATTTAATTCTTTGCTGCAATATCGCTTCTTGAGTATATTGTCGTCGTTGGATTTTCTCAATTTACGTATTTAAAAGTGGTGAATGATTCTTAATAGGGTTACATTTGGTTTAATCTTGGTTTATAAATCTATATCTTCCGATTGAAAATTTTGGGAATTGAGTTCTCAATTGAGTTATTCAATGAATTAAGAATAATTAAAATACCAGATCTGTGTAAGGGATTCCCAACACTCTACTATTTGTCAAATTTGAGTACTTTCTCCGTTAGTCGTTTTGCTTCACTTTAATTTACATTTTAAATTAATCTTTATTTTTCATTAATCATTTAATATTTTTTTTCTAGTTTCTTTGTATTCTTCTACTATTTTTTTAATTTGTCTCTCTGTGGAATCGATACCCCAAAGCTGTGCTACAACTACAGCGTTATTCTTTGAGTATAATCAAATTTTGGCGCCATTGTCAGGGAGACAGTAAAAGAATTGCTAGATTATTTTTCTTTTGAGCAGTTTATAAAGGTGGTAACTTCGTTCCTTCTTTCTGCTTGCTGCAATTTTTTTTTCTTTTTATTATTTTGTTACCTTGCATGCACAAATATAGAGACGCTTTGGGTAGATTTACTTGTAGGCCTGTGCTAGAGTCAGAATCATATTTTTTAAATCCTTTATTTGACAATCCATCTAGTCCCGAAGAAATGAGTGAACACGAAGATCAACCCACTAGAACTTTTCAGGATTACCTCCACCCTACACACACAGCCACACCATCATGCATCATGTTTCTAACTAATACTCGCCAACTGGATTTTAAAATAGGGATGATACAGTTACGCCCTACTTTTCATGGCTTGGAAAATGAAAATCCATATGTGCACATTAGGGAGTTTGAGAAAGTAGTTGCGACTTTTCATAGTCACAATGCAACTGATGACATTGTGAGACTTATGTTCTTTCCTTTCTCTTTGAATAATAGAGCTAAGAGTTGGCTATACTCACTAAGACCCCAATCTATTGGGTCATGGAATGAGATGACTCAGGTCTTCTTTAATAAATACTTTCCCCAACATAAGACCAACGCTTTAAAAAGACAAATTTCCACCTTTGCACAAAAGGACAGTGAGACTTTGTATCAGTCTTGGGAGAGATTTAAGGAGTTGTTGAGTATGTGTCCTCACCATGGGTATGAGAATTGGCGCCTAGTGAGCTATTTTTATGAGGGACTTACACCTAGAGAGCACTAATTTGTGGAGATGATGTGTAATGGTGAGTTCTTACAAAAAGATCCTGATGAGGTCATAAAATATCTCAATGAGCTTACTGAAAAAGCCCACACTTGGACTGGACCTAGTGCTACTGAGAGCAAAAATAGGTCACGACCTGCAGGAAACCCAAATGGTGGTGGAATTTAACTTCTCAGGGAAGAGGATAGCTTAAAAGCTAAGGTTGAGATGCTCACTAGGGAGCTAGAGGTATCAAAGAATAAGGACTTCAAGCCAACACACATGGCTAATCATGCAGAGTCTTTTGGACCATGTTTTGTATGTGGCGGGGTAGATCACCTCGCCCAAGAATGTCCCACACTTGCTGAGATGAGAGGGGTCTATGAGGAACAATGTAATGCCTTGGGTATGTACAAGAAGCCTTTTACACCTTATTTTGATACCTATAATCAGGCGTGGTCCAATCACCACAATTTTAGCTAGAAGTCTGAAAACCAGCAGCCTGCACAATCCCCTAGATCATATCCTGCACCATATCATGTACCTTCATCTTCTAGGAGTCCTTTAGAAGACACTTTGCATGCTTTTATTGAAGCACAGGGTAAGACTAACCAAAAGTTTGAATCTTTGATTATGCAGGTTGTGGAAGAAAATAAAGAGATAAAGAGCCAAGTGTCCAAATTGATGAGCTCATTGAGTGTGAATGAGCGAGGTAAGTTCCCTTCTCAAGCTCAGTCCTCACACCATGGTCAACACATGGTGCAAGAGAATTTGAAGGAGGTGAATGCCATTCTGACACGAAGTGGTAAGTCATTGCACATCCCAACAACGAACAAATTAGAGGATGTGAAAAAGGGTCAAGATAGTAGTGATGCCGAGATGCCTAAAGAACCTGAGGTGACAAAGAGTCCTATTAAGGTACCATTTCCTCAAGCTTTAAAATCAAGCAAGCGAACTCTGGATCCAAACAATGAAATCCTAGAGAATCTAAGGCAGGTAAAAATCAATCTTCCTCTTTTGCATGTGATTAAACAAGTGCTTACTTATGCAAAAGTTCTCAAGGATTTGTGTACAGTTAAGAGGAAGCACCATGTGAAGAAGACAACGTTCTTGACAGAGCAAGTTAGTGCTCTAATTGAACAACAGATTCCTCCCAAGTACAAGGATCCTGGTTGTCCAACCACTGCATGCAACATTGGAGATCATAGTTTGGGCAAGCTTTGCTAGATTTAGGAGCTAGCGTGAATCTAATGCCTTATTCCATTTATTTGTAGCTTAGTTTGGGTGAAATTAAGCCCACTTCTGTTGTGCTTCAATTGGTTGACCGTTCAGTTAAGAAACCAAGAGGGATAGTTGAGGATGTTTTGATCCAAATTTACAAGTTTTACTATCTTGTCGATTTTTTAATTTTGGATACTCAATCGTTTGTTAAGTCTGACTCTAAGATTCCTTTCATATTAGGTAGACCTTTCCTTGCTACGGCTAATGCACTTATAAACTCTAGAAATGGGTTGATGAAACTATCTTTTGGAAACATGACCATGGAGGTCAACATATTCCACATTAGTAAGCAGCTTGGGGAGGAAGATGAGTGCCAACAAACATACATGATTGACGCACTCATAGACAAGGGAGTTCAAACAACTCATGAATCTAATTCCCTTGAATATTTCCTTGTTAATTCTGAGTTTGATACTGTGAATGATTCATCTGATGTTGTTGATGTTTGTGCTATTTCATATGAACTTCAGGATTAAGGCCCACATACTTTGCAACCAAAATTTGAGGAGCTATCTAAGAAAAGTGAAAATCAGATTCCTTCAAGCATGGATAGTCCCAAATTGGAATTGAAGCCACTGCTCTTAGGTCTTAAGCATGCATTTCTCGACCTAGGTGACACTTCTCCTGTTAGTATTTCTTCGAAATTGAACGCGGATAAGCTTAAGAAATTTCAGTTGACCAAGTTAGAGGAGCTGAGAAATGATGCTTATGAGAACTCTAGAATCTATAAGGCTAAAATGAAAGTGTTTCATGATAAAAATATTTTGGGAAAAATGTTTAAGCCTAATGATAGAGTGTTCTTATATGATTCTAGACTCCATAAGCACCCAGGAAAACTTTGGTCTGGGAGGACCGGCCCTTTTGTAGTGAAGCATGTTTTTGAAAATGGGGCGGTAGAAATAGAGGATCCTAAAGATGGTTGGATCTTTAAAGTAAATGGTCAACGCCTTAAAATATTAATTGATAGGCAAGTTCCGAAAGTGAAAGACATTCCACTTGTGGATCCGGTCTATCAAACTTGACCACACCACACATGTATGTCTTTTTTTTTCTTTATTTGTTTTATTTGTTTTGTTTTATTTTTTTTTCTCTTATTTTCTCTCTTTTCCTTTTTGTTTGCTGTTGTTTTCTTTGTTTTTGTTTGCAGGTTAGTTTCATTTTGTCATTCTAGGTTACCATCTTTGGTGCTTAGCAAGCTACTCACGTCACTCATCAGGTATATTCTACCCTTTTTGGTCACTATCCATTCAATTTGATTCTTAAATATTAAGGACAATGTTTCATTTAAGTTGGGGGGTGGTGGTGCAAAGTCAGTATTTAAAATGCTTGTTAAAACTCTGTGGCATATTTTCATGTGCCAATATTTAAAAAAAAAAAAAAAACATTTGCATCACATGTGCATCCTTTTCACATGTGTACTCATTCTCATTCATAGTCATCTTCATGAATTCACCAAACCCACCATAATCATTTTTGCTGAAACATTCACAGAACCATTAATGCACTCATCCAAGTTTTGTGATAAGATGGTGGTTTGACACATATAACTAGAAAACTTTTTACTTAAGTATTCATGTGAGTTTTGGAGGATTGAGAGCCTACAAATGCAGTAAATTGTGATAAGCGTTCATTAATCTGTTGAATTGGACACTTCTTTTGAGAATATCATTACATGGTTTGTGGTAAGATGGTGGATATACTTGGGATATGATGAAGGTCAACTTAGGATCAACATTTGAGCCTTTCAAGTTAACCATTTCCATCATAGACCCCTAGTAGCCAACTTTGAGCCAATAAATACATGTAGCTTTTTCTTTTCATATGTCCACATCATCCATACCTCTTCACATTGGAGTATAACCTATACACTGATTTTTCCTACTCTTATTACTTCCAAGTGTGTACTAGATGTGGAATTTATTTTTCTTCTAAATTAAAAAAAAAGGAGAGAAAGAAAGGGGAAGAACATGAGTTATAAGCTGTTCAAGTGAGTGAGCTTCAAAGCAAAAAAATACTAAGGCTGGGTAGAAATAGCAAAATACCAGGGTGACATAATTGTTCACCAAATTAAAAAAAAAAAAAGAAAAAAAAGAGAGGCATTATTCGATAATTTGAAAAGTTGGAGAGTACATCAAGTGAGAAATGTGGTCTATTAGATATTTAATAAGATTCCCTTTGTATGTACTTGGATTGATATTATTCTTGATGCGTTGGAAATCTAACTTAAAGGGCTACAACTTTATCTCTAATAAGAATTTCCAAATTCTAACTCCTGAAGTGCATGCATGGCTACCAAGATAAGTCCTAACATTTAGGCGATTTTACTAGGTGGAAATTATGAAGATATTAGGGTTTCTTTCATACTCTATATAAGTATATATTAGCACAGAAAAGAAGAGGAGAGGGATGCTGAAAAGAGGAGAAGAGGAAATTAATTGTTATGGCCGCCGTTTGCTTTATTTTTTCTCTTGAGATTTTTGTTGTCCATTATATTTATGAGTAACTAAATTCTCAAGTAGGGCTAGGGATGAACTTGCACATTAGATGGTATTTTTAATTCATTTTTTATTTATGTATTTGATTTTCAATTACTAAAACTCTTTTGTTTTATCATTCTCAATTCATCGATGTTCTCTTCTTCGAATAATCATAGAATTTATTCTGCTTAGGGATTCAGTCATGCTTTTTCTATTAAATGGATTAGCTCTTTGATTATGTTTGGATCAATTATTTATCTATATTGATTTAATTCTTTGTTGCAATATTGCTTCTTGAGTATATTGTCACCGTTGTATTTTCTCAATTTACGTATTTAAAAGTGGAGAATGATTCTTCATAGGGTTACATTTGGTTTAATCTTGGCTTATAAATCTATATCTTCCGATTGGAAATTTTGAGAATTGAGTTCTCAATTGAGTTATTCAATGAATTAAGAATAATTAAAATACCATATTTCTGCAAGGGATTTCTGACATTCTATTGTTTGTCAAATTTGAGTACTTTCTCCGTTAGTCGATTTGCTTCACTTTAATTTACATTTAAAATTAATCTTTGTTCTTCATTAATCATTTAATATTTTTTCTTAGTTTCTTTGTATTCTTCTACTATTCTTTTAATTTGTCTCTCTATGGAATTGATACCCCAAAACTGTGCTACAACTACCGCGTTATTCTTTGGACGTAATCAGTGCCGCTCTCTTCCTCCTGAGCATGGGCATCGTCCTTTGACCCTGTAACAACTTCTACTATTCTGGTTTGGAGAATGGTAGTGTAAACTACCACAGTGAGATTTCGAGAAATCTCAGCAACTAATCACAAAACATGCATTAGTCAAAACAAGCATATGAGAGGTACATCATAAAATGCGTGCATGAAGCATATACTTGACTTTAGACATAAACTTGACTTATGCATTAACCAATTTCAAAAGACTTGTACAAAGACTTTGATATTTTCATAAAACTCATTTGACTTTCTTTTCATGTTGATCTTAATCAGAAACTTTTCTTATTAGAGACATGTCAAGATTTGCATTGAGTGACTCTTATCACTTGAATTCTTATTCTTATTCATAGAGTGGACACAACACGGCTCCCTTCCTTAGGCCTCGTGTTCCTACTAATCATTGTACCATCAATAAACTGTAGGCAAGAATCATAAGTGGGACTTTACCACCATCCCTACTGTATGCATCGTAGGCAGGAATCACAGGCGAGACTCTACCACCATCCCTGCTTACCACCATCCCTACCATTTGTGATAGAGTTTTGACTCTTTTTCTTTTAAAAAGAACCACTTTCTTTTAGGAAACATTTCCCATATGCGTGAGATATGGAACCTAAGAACTTCATACTTATACTTGACATGTGGCATATGGGATGCCATGCATGAATTAACCAAGCATAACATGTTCATATCATAGCATGATTACATAGGAAACAAGAAACATCCAAACTTATTCATGGAGTCATGGAAACATTCTGAGGCCAAAATAGATAGGGGTATAAATCATGAAATTCATCACTCAAACATGTTCCAATCTTCAAGAATATAACATAGGAAATCAAAGCAAGATGAAACAAACATGGAATCATGACATTTAGCTAGGATCCGAAACATCCAACTCATGTTATGGTTGAAATATTAAAGCACATAGTTCTTCAGTTTTAAACATGTCAAAACCGAAACATACACCTAGTATTTCATGGCATTTTCATCACAAGTTCCAAACATGTAATTCCTTCCATAGTTTGATACAAGATCAAATTATCATAATCAATAATCAAGCAAGAGATAAACCAATCAAAACAAACATGGAATGAAAACAATCTACACAATCATATATAAGTGTTAACCAAAGTAGGTTGAGTGTATACTTACAAAAATCCACGAAATGAGACAAAAGAAGCAAGTTGTAAATCCGAGTATCCATATTAGAAAACAACTAAAAAAAAGATTCACTTCTTGTTCTCGAGTATAAGTGTAAGTTTTTAAGACAAAACTTGCCTACTTCTATTCGGCCTCTTAGGGTTTTGGAGTAAAACCTTCTTCATTTCATTCTTCGAATAGAGAACACCCTAAAATAACCAAACCCTCTTTTATAACCGGCACCAAAGATTTCGCAAGAACCTTTAAA
The DNA here is from genome assembly GCA_003123785.1 of Pterocarya stenoptera. Classification (NCBI taxonomy): domain Eukaryota; kingdom Viridiplantae; phylum Streptophyta; class Magnoliopsida; order Fagales; family Juglandaceae; genus Pterocarya; species Pterocarya stenoptera. Next base: position 54,989 of record QEOT01000743.1, read on the forward strand.
ACATTCCTCCAGAAACCTAAAGAAAAGTGAGGTTTCTAGCTTCCATCTTGACCAAATGAGATTTGAATCTCATTTTTGGTTTGAACAAGTAGTGTGTGTGTGTAACTCTAGAAAAGGAACTGATTCTTACCTTTGCTAGGTCTAATGTGCCGAAAATCCCTTCTTAGAATAGAACAATCCTCTTGTTTGGTTGAGGAGAAAATGAGAGAATCATCGAGAAAGTATGAGAGAACTAAGTGAAGAGGGCAAAAGCTTATGGATTTCGAAATTTGCCAAAGGAAGAAGCCTTGGGCATGTGGTCTTCCTCCTGTTTATAAAAAATCCCTCACTCTCTCATTGGTAGTTGGAAACCCTTGCATGTAAGACAAGTGGCAAGGTTCCTTGCTCTTCCTCTCAACTTGGCCAAGAAACCCGTTCCCCATGTAGATTGCATTGGGAAGGTGCATTTTGGGTTGGCATATGGGCTCTTTCTCTCTCCTTTGCCGAACCCCTCTAGTTTTCCTTGTATGCCCTTCCTTCCTTCAACTAATTGGGTATTTCTTCTAAGGGTAGTAAAGTAAAACAACATATGGTTCTTTATTTTCCCAAACAAGCAATCCCTTACATGGATGACAAGTGGCAAGAAGGCTCATGCCATAGGCTTGCCGTCCAACTCATCCTTCCTTTCCCAAGGTGATGTTTCACATTCCAACTCTCCTTCCCTAGGTGACCTTCCATTTTCTATTGGTCCAATTTTCTCTCAGTGACAAATGGCAAAGAAACATAGCACTTGGAAGTGTGCTAGCCGAAATCTCAAAGGCATTCTTGTCCTTCCATCCAATTGTCTCTTCACCTTTCCCTTCTAGAACTCCTTGCATGCTTGACACTTGGCATTATTAGACTAAATTTGAAATCCAAAAACCATTATTCGGATTTCACATACCAAACTCCTAGAAAAGCCCCTTTTTCACTTCCCTAAGCTCCTTTTCCCTAGATAACCTCATACGAACACGAAATGGGGCAAGACATAGGTCTAGCCGAAATTCCTTTGGCCTCCCCTAGGTTCCTTTTCTCTCTTGGATCATCTAGAAAGTTTCTTACACAATGACAAGTGGCAAATTCTCCAAGATAGGCATGTAAGCCATCCTTTTAACAATTTCTCCTACACTTCCCACTCTCCCTTATTCCATTATCAAGTCTAGGTTCATATTAAATTATTTTCATGCCACATGGCACTTGTGACACAAATCTAGACCATGGGCCTAGAGCCAACTAGGCCTAAGTTTTTAAACAAGGCCAAAGTCAGTTAGCATTCTAAGGCTAATTCTCCCTTGGGCTCAAATTACCCTTTCAAGAATTCTAATGCTTTACAAAAATAACTAAGGCTCCTAAAGAAGTCACGGCTATTAAGCACAAAATCTAGGAACCATGCTTACGAAAAGTTTGGGTCATTACAACCCATTTGGATTTATAAGGTTTTAGGCCCCTCTTGAAGAACCTTAGAAATTAAGCCCAATGTGTAGTAAGCTTGAAGCATTTGGGCCTAACTTGAATAGGTTGAAGACCTTTGCCCCAACCTTAGACAGATTTTTTGTTTGGAACCAAACTTGGTAGGCCTTCAAGGCCTTAGATGAGCCCACAAATTTGGACATAAGGTCCATTCAATAACCCACAGCAAAGCCCACCAAGCCCACAAGGCCCGAAAGCCTTGTCTTTCATTTTTATCCTTCTAAGTGAAGCCTACATACACCATACTATTAGTTTCCCTCAAGCCCAAGATGTGCCACACACCCCTACGGTTCCCACCTAACCATGGTTAAGCTTCTAACTTGAGTTAAGAAGTGCTAATCATCTCACACAAGCTTAGTGACCTCTAAACCATGTTTTTAGCTTAATTTTATCTTTAATTTATTTCTCACATTTTTTTTCTGAGCTTTTTGGTTTCTATTGTCTATTTGCATTGTTCTTAGACCAACTTAGAAGATTAGACTTGACCCAATAGATGTCAATAGAAGCAAAGCCATGTCAATACCCAATTGAACACCAATCAGCAGCTAGGGGCACCTTCATGTGCATTGCCCTAAATCAACCCCCAGACTGTGCCATTTCCATCATATTTTCAATTGAAATTTCACCAATGATACCTCACCACATCACTCAAGGTTTAGACTTAGCATTGGACGAAATACCTCCAAGAAATCAAACCAAAACCCAACCATTTCCTTAGGAAATCTAGTTGTAATCAAACTGAATGCCCTTATTGAGCAACCTCCACATGCCACCACCCCTTCCCTCCAATCCCTTTGAAGTCCCTCAAATAATAATGGTATTTTGGCCAAGCTTTCCCCCAATCAATTGCCAAAACCAACTGGCATTAGCACTTTGAACCACTCGGCAACCACCTCACTTCCTTCCCTTCCATGAGCTGTGCACACATTATCACTTGACAGCCAATCCCTCCACCTTTCACCACCTGAAAAGGCCATCAAGAAGTGCATCATACCTACACAACACAACCATAAATAAAGGACAAGAAGATGAGGCAAGAACGTGATGAAAGCTGGATAGTTTTTGAAAACCCTACCCAATGACATTCTAGCATGATCTCACTTGCCATTCATTTCATTTTTGTTTTTTTTTATTTTTTCTGAACCAAACCAGCCCCTACACCCATAGACTCATTGCAGCACCTAAAAATGTAGAAATGATGGGGTTTGAATACTATTCACCTACACAAGTGATGACACAAGTTGAAACTTGCATCACCACACTCCACGCCTACTGCAACCAACCTCAAGCCCCTTCTTCATCCAAAGCTGTAACACCTCACTTAATTAAATGGGATTATCTAAACGGAAGTGATATGCAGCTTGTTTTGTGAAGCTCGGAGGTTTTGGTAGCCAGCAGATTGATCTTGGTCAGGATGAATTATCCCATCGGGTAGATGTCGTGTGCACTAAAAATGAATGGGCGTGGAGGTCACGAAGACCACATGCCCATCTCCTCACCTACCAAATGGAAAGACTCCCGATCGGGATGAATTATCTCACTAGGTAGATGCATTGTGCACTGAAAATGAACAGGCATGGAGGTCACAAAAATGACACGACTGTGACCTCCACGCCACGACCTTATAGGGGGATAAGTGTGATTTTATCCGATTTTCTTCCAAACCGGTGACCGGCAGCAAGAATTGAAAAGCTCCAACGAGATTTGGGGCGAGAAGCCTCGTCCTATGGCAGTAAGGAGATTTCTCTTGCCCAAAGGTGGTAAGGCTTACCTCTCTATAAGTGAGGAGATTTGCAACTAGAGGGTGAAGACCTAGGCACGAAGACTTGGTGCCAATATATTTTTACCTTCTGGACGAGAAGACTTGGTGACAAGATTCTGGGCAAGAAGACTTGGTGACAAGATTTTGGGCAAGAAGACTTGGTGACAAGGTTCTGGGCAAGAGGACTTGGCGACAAGGTTCTAGGCGACTAGTCTAACCGACCAACTTAAAAAAAACCAACCTAAACAACATCGTGGGCAACAACTAGAAAAGGCGAGAGGAGTCTTTCATCCTAGTCAAGAGTCTCTCCACTTGGTAGGCCAGAGGAGTTTTCATCCTGATTGGGAGTCTCTCCATTCGGTCGTTGATGTCATCAAAGATGTTAGTGATCATTTTTTATTAAGAAAAACTCATATGCATTTAACCATAGGGACCAATAGTTGAAAATACACTTAGACATCAACTAAAGTACATGCCACTAGTTGGGACCATTTGGGCAATTTTCACTTTGATTTTTGTAAATCCAAGGGCATAAATGGTTTTAGAATGCCAAAAATATGAAGTCCATGATTTTGTTTTATTAAATTTGGAGTTCGTTTGCAATTAGTGAAAATTGAGGGCCTTGACGGTAATTTTTGAGGGTCTAAGGGTATTTTTGTAAATACCTATTTTTTAAGCCTTTGATTTTGGACCTCACCCATAGAAGTATTAATCCTAACTTAGTACGCACTTTATTTACACAACTACGACATTATTTTCAATTACTCTTAAAGTTTGTAAGTTGGCCTCTAACTTATACCTTGATAGATTATTTATGATTTATTGATAAATGCCTCATTCATGTTTCAATTATCACTTTGAGGATAAAATATCATGTTATATGATACATTGAGTGTATATTTATATGACATGTGATATTTCCACCATTTTAGCATATTGCATCTATAAATGTTATTTCACATAAAAAGTTTGCTATATATGCACATGTCATAGAACACATTTTTCTAACTTAGAATGAAAATAATTTTTCTCATGACCTTAAAGATTAGGATGGAAAATTATCCTAATAGAACTCCTCCATGCACTCTGGAGTGTAAAAAAATGGAGTGGTAACCCCTGGCTTGACAAAGAACAGTCAATGATTTTCGAATGGATTCTATGTAAAGAACGCTAGAGTGAAGTCAATTTGCTATGACACCTAATGTTGGTGGGTGTACACATTATGATATTATGATATTATGTTATAGTACCAATGTATTGAGAATGATGTCTGCAGACAATGACGTAGTGCCAACATGAGTTGTGCTATGGTCATCGGTAGATGCTCATGATGCATATGGGGAACCATGTTGCTACCAAACATATGTTAATGATGGCTTCAATAAACAATTAAATGTTACGATTTTCAAAAGAAATGAAGTATGATATGTTCTGTTTCGAAATGTCATCTTCTTGGAATGAGAAAGTAAAAATGTTCTCTGAAAGTGAAAGTGTATCAAGGTTTTTCCAAAGATGTTAAAGAATCTGGATGGGAGACACATGCACATGTTTCTACATTTCATACACTTCATATTTATCATCCTTCATGTATAATTTATCTTTGTGCAAGTTGGTTGTTAACTTACCAAGATTTAATGTAAATCTCACCTCTTATGGACCCACAATCATTCTACTCGGAATGATAGAAGTTGTCTCAAGATACAAAGAGGATGAACTAAATGGAGCACTGGGTCCGACTGATTGAGGAGGAATTGTCCTAGTTGAACTCCTCTGTCCACTCTAGAGCATTAGTCCTTCATGCCTTAGATCACATAGCTTTGTACCTAAGTCTATGCTATGTTGGTATTTTGAACTTGATGATTTCTAATGAAATTGGAATGTTTTAGTTATTCTGGTATAAGTTCTGTTTTCACCCTTCTATCCGCTACGATTATTGCATACTACTAGTTGCATACTATGATGCATTGCATATTAACTGTCATGAACGGGGGTATGTAATCTTGGGTTGTATGTTCCGACGCTCTAATTCTTTGTTCCATCCCAAGTGGAGGTTGGGGGCGTTACAAAAGCTAACGTCCCCCACCTTCCAAGCAGCCCTATAAATAACTCCCTCACCTACTCTCTTCCTCACACCACTCTTCAAAGCATTTCCTCTAGTGTTCTTGAGAGCAAACACTTCTTGTTTGAGAAAATAGCTCAAGCTGAGTCGGTTGTGTGAGTGATCTTAATGAGTTGTTCTTTTTTTTTTTTTTTTGAAATGGAACTGATCTCATTAAAACAAAGCTTATAACATCTTGAGGTTTACAATTGACTGAATGCATACAAGGAATTCTTCAATATCATATAAGTCAGTAGAGATATTAAAGGCAGACTTTGCTAGATGATGAGCAACCATGCTGGCCTCTTTAAAGGCATGAGAAGCTGTCCACTGGCTGCAAGCGTCCATTAGTTGCCGTGCATCTTCAATTAGCATTCCGCCCATGCTCCAATTTGAACCCTACCTCTACAGTAAATCAATTACTTGCTTTGAATCACCTTCTAAGACTACCTGCTTTAAACCAAGCTCCTTACAGAAAACTGCTGCTAGTAGGAGGCCGTGAGCTTCAGCATCAAAGGTGTTATCTGTGATACCTCTGGATGCCCTGAGTGCTCCTATAACTTGACCTTGGTGACCTCTAATTATAACACCAACCCTCATTCTACTTGTTTCCACCTTCAAAGTAGCATCCCAGTTTGCCTTAAAGGATCCTTCAGTTAGTTTTGACCACTTGAACACCCTCTAAGTAGCCTGCACTTGGTTAATCTGATAGGGCTTGTTGGCCTAATGGGAAGAGACCACTTCAACTTTAGCTTTTTGGGATAGGACAGTAGGGTGTTTAAACCCTTTACCATGTAGTATCTCATTTCTCCTAGCCTAGATCCCCTTCAAGGTTACTGTTACCTCCTCAATCTCACTATGGTCAAGTTGCTATACTAGGATAGACCACACATTAAAGAACAAGTTACTGTGGTATGACATCTTCTGAACCTTGATACACCCCTGACTCCACACACCCCTGGCAGCTGAACATCCCCATAGAGCATGGCTTAATGTCTCAAGTTCTATTCTGCAAATTGGGCATAGAGAATCTTCCACCACTTTCCTCCTCTTCAAGTTTGCAAACGTGGGGAGAACTTCAGTGCATGTTCTCCAAATGAACATTTTAACAACAAAAGCCACCCTTATCTTCCATGATCCCTTCCACACAACTTTGTGCCTAGGTCTTCTTGAAGCTTCCCCCTCCATTTCAGACTCCAGTTTTCTCTAATAATGGTATCCACTCCTAACTGTATACTGACCATTTATAGAGAACTGCCACACCAGCCTGTCTTCCCTTCCTCCTAAGCTAATAGGGATGGATTTAATGGCCTCAATCACCTAAGCTGAGAACATTTCCTACATGAGATCCTCTTTCCATAGTTTCAACCTGGGATCAATTATGTCACTCACTGATTCACACCATACATCAGTGTCTCTAGAGGAAGAAATCTGATAGGCAGGGAGGGTTGGGACCTATCATCCCAGATATTAATGATGTGCCCATTCCCCACCCTCCACATTAAACCTGTTTTAAGCATTGACAGCCCTGCATGAATGCTTCTCCATGCATATGATGGCCCAGAAGCCTGCTTTGCCTCCAAAAGAGCCATTTGAGAGAAATATTTCTATTTGAGAACTCTTGTGACTATAGAGGAGGGATCTTGTAGCATCCTCCAGTTTTACTTGGAGAGTATAGCTAAGTTGAAGCTTTGAAAATCCCTAAAACCAAGGCCCTCTAACTTGAGCCCATGTTCTATCTATAAGGGAGTGAAAGGCTGTAATATTTACTCTACCCATCACTACAAGCAGCCCTATGTATTTTTCAAAAGTCATAGTAGATTTAATCCCAGCTAGTTGTAGGATCTGTCTTTACACCCCTTGCTGTATATTCTTGCTGAAAAACACTGAAGACTTGCCTTATTAAGAACCTGTCTGAGGCCTGTTCATATAGGTCCAGTATCTTAAGCAATCTAGTTAGTTCCTCAGATGTAGCTTGGCAGAAGAGGATTCTGTCATTTGCAAAGAATAGATGACTCACCTTAGTGGGGCCTCTCCCAATAGGAGCACTGGTTAAGTCACCATTCTCCTCAGCTTTGTTCAGTAGAGCAGATAGAGCTTTAGCACACAGTATAAAAATGTATGGAGAGAGGGAATCCCCTTGTCGAATGCCCCTAGTTGGAGAAAATTTCTGTTGAGGCTCACCATTAACTAAAATTGAGTAGGACACTGAATTTAAGCAATTCTGGACCAGGGTGACCCAATGTTGGGGGAATCCAATCTTCTTCATCATAGCCTCCACAAACAACCATTCAACTCTATCATAGGCTTTGCTCATATCTAGTTTAAGGGCCATGAAGCCTTTTCTCTCCTTCATCCTTTAGGTCATAGAGTGTAGGACCTCATAAGCTACTAAGGTATTGTCTGAAATAAGTTTCCCAGGTAGAAAGGCACTTTAGTTCATAGAGTTGTTCTTGGAGCTTAAGGGTGACGAATTTTTGTAAGTGTTCTTGGAGATAAGACAGTTATGAGTCATTGAAGGATGCCCATGGCCACTCTATATATATCCAACGACTAATACCCATAAAGGTACACAATCAAAACCATAGCAATTCTCCTGACTTAGGTATTGGAGGTGTCCACACAATAGCATTTCCATTCTCATCTACAATCAATACCATAGTATTTCCATTCACATCTACACCCTTGAGCCTTTAACTCTATTCTTGTTGCAGGTTGCGAGTGGTAGAAAGTGGGGACACGACCATAACAGGTTGGATTTTGATTGTTGAAGCTCCATTACGTGGCTTCAAGGATTGTACTACAATTGTAGACCTAAAGAAATTATGCGGAATTCGTAAGCTAAATGTTTGTACTACGATTGTAGCCTTAAAGAAACGAAAAAATGATACACACATAATACTTTTCACAACATATTTCACAATCATGTTTTAAAATGAGGGGTATTGTCGTAAAATATCATATAAAAGTAACACCACTTTACAAAATTATCTTCATTTTACATCATCTATTGTAAAAAGTGTTTTGTGTGTATCATTACTCGAAAGAAAATGATAAGGAATTTGAAAGCTACTGCATTGCCATTTGCCAGCCATTTAGTCAAAAAAAAAAATTACAATGAGAGTATCTGGTTCCCTAGTTTTGAAATCTGATTCGCTCCTGTACCAGCCCGGATTATAAGTCGTATTAATCTTAACGGATATCTGGACCGCATTATATATTCAAATTTAGATTTGGTTGAACAATCTTAGGTTGGGGATTCTTTTTTTTTGGGGGGGGAATTAATATATAGACAATTATTTAATAACTTTTGCACAATGTTTAGATAAAATATTATTTTTTTATAATTCAAACCAATCAAAATCAAATAAAATTCAAAATAGTTTTAAAAAAATAATTATATTTCATTGAAAAGTTGTTTAGAGTTATGAACTAGTTGTGTTGTATCATTTTTATTTTCTATTTTTTCTTCCATCTTTCTAAATAATTTGTTGACTCAGCATTATAGGCTTAACTGTTCCTAATGGAATCTAAGGAAGAATCAGTTGGGCTCGATAGTAAGCCCACCTCACTAAACTAGGGACTTGCATTCTTTTTTTTTTAAACAAACTCATTTCATTCATGAACCGAAGTTACAAATGTGACTTATCAATACATGGAGATTCCAGATTATAAGCCAACTACGCAACAACTATGGGGCTTTCCCACACACAAATTCTTTTGCGACGGTCATTGTCTAAACTTCGCAATGAGTTCTCTCCTAACAAGGAAAAGCTCTGTAAAACAGAGCTTAACGGCCCCCTTTATCCTCTCAAGGAGAAAGAATACGGGACACTGTTATGGACACTAAATCCAATAGTCTATTTCTAATTTATTAATAACTAATAAACTAAAACAAAAAAAACTACAAGCAAACACAATAGCAAACTACTGAGCCACAAGCATCGATGTCACCCTAGGCTTCCTACCACCGCAAGTGTCGACATCTCAAGCTCTGACGGCACGAGCACCCAGCTTACGTATGGGAAAAACAGCCTCCACTTTGCAGGCAGTGCCTACTAGTGAGCACTAGCCGTACTACCACCGGCCGTAGCGTCGCCCACCATTCTCAATCTACTTTTGCCCCAATTGCATTCGATCCATAGGCCAAAACACCTCACTCGGGTCAACAGTAAAACAGAAGCAAAAAAACAAAATAGCAACAGAAAACTGAAACCGGAAGAACAGAACATAGAAGGCCAAAAAACACAAAAAGATGAACAGGGTATAGTGCATTAGCAGTGGCGTGACCAGGGTGCTATTCACTCTGTGAGGAAAGCCGACGGTCAATCTTGGGAGTCCCAGAGACAGAGAGTCCACAGAAGCCGAGCGTGGCGTCGGCAGAGATCTCGTCGGTGGCGTGTGATGGCCACGTGACGTCGGGGTCCATAAGTTTCGTCCCACGCGTGCAGGCTATGAGCCACTCCGATGGACCTCAAATTTGGCGGTCTTGAAGATCGGCAGCTGGGCTTCATCTAGGTGGGGTGTGTGTGGAAAGGCGGCTGCTGGAAAGACTTGAATGGCGATTCTCCCTTTTTTGGCCTAAGAAACCCAAAAACATGAACCAAAAAACACTACACGGAAAATAAAAGAGACAGTAGACAGTGGAGGAAGAAGGAAAGAGTGGGAGGGAGGAGCCAAAGCCCCTCCCTCTTTTGCATATCTGAGTTTGTGAGGTTTTCTTTCTATTGGAGAAAACGCTGAGAGAGAAAACGTTCCATGCATTCTTAGAAGCTCTTCAATTGTTCCAACAATGTATTTTGGCAAGCCCAAAAAATGCATTTAGGCATTGGTTGGGTAATTCTAACGAGTATTCTCAGAATTTCTTATAATTTCGTTCACAATATCAATTAAATACAAAATACTTTTTAAATTTTAAATTTTAAATTTTTTTTATCTAATTATTATTTAATCATTATCTAAACATAAAATTCAATACAATTTTTCTAACCTTTCAAACAAAATACAAAAAGCAATGCAACTTTTTAATTTTCAAAATAAAAATTATATTTAAAAAATCTAATTTTTAAACTTAATAATATTTTTATTCAACTTTTTTTTCTCTCATTTCTCAAAACCCAATTTCACTCAAGCTATTTGACTATTGTTCACAAAATTTTAAGATATTTTAAGTTTTCAAATGAGCCCTAAGGTGGTTGGATTGAACATCAAGATTAGTAACTTAGCTTTGTAATCCTCTACAATTCTAATATGCTTTAATACAGCCAGAAACCTTCATTGGATGATGGCAAGAGATCCATAGCTAACCAGTAATGGCTTAGCAAATTAATGCTTCCAAACTTGTGAACACGCCAAATTCTTCCAAATCTTTGGAACCGCACGGAGGTGTTCGTATGGTATTTGTAGATTTCTCGTGATGGATGTTTCGGGTTTCGATACCAATTAATTGCTACGCTCCAGAAGAAATATTAGTGTTCGGATTGATGGAATATATGGGAAATAAAAAATAATGATGGAAAGTGAGCTTAAAATTGAAAGAAGAACTGGGCTAAATTGGAGGATGACGAGGCCTTTAAAGAGGGAGAGATAAAGTAGGATTTTTATTTTTTATTTATGAGTTTTGATATACATAAGTGGTGTGTTAATAATGGGACCTATTATAATTTTAAAAAAAACTAAAGCACCAATCATTTTTTTAGCATTGTTAATGTGAAAAGTTTCCGCCGTGCGGTGGGTATATAAAAATTAAGGCTTCTATATAGACTCTCTCTTTATTTTTTGTATTAAACTTCGAGTGGTCAAGAGAAGGTCATGCTATGAATAGTAGTTAGATGGTGAACTTAATTGAGAGGAGTTAAGTTATTTATGAATAGTTGTGAGTTGAGATAGTAAAATGAGTTTTGTGGAGCCCACCTAAGATAAGTTTAGATGTATTTGAATATTAAGATAAATTTTAGATATATTTATGGTAAATTGAAAAAGGTTGTGAGTCTCACATGTAATAAAAATGTGTTGAGTTTAAAAAGGTTGTAGGTTTCATGTGTAAAGAGGTTTTGAGTTGATATGAATTTAGTGATTTGAGAGTTGAGTATTTTGATGTTAGACTCAGGTTAAAATTAGATTGAGGTGGGGTTTAGATAGTGAGATGAGATGAGATGATTTTAGATGAAAGTTGAATAAAATATTGTTAAAATATTTTTTTAATATTATTATTATTTTAATATTTAAAAAAATTAAATTTTTTATTATATTTTATATAAGAATTTGTTAAAATTATAATGACGAGATGAGATGAAATTGATTAACATAGTTTTTATATCCAAACTGTGTTTAGTCTAGATTCTAAACGGGCCTTACTTGCCATGTATTCGGCCATATGGGCCTAACTAATCCATTACAAAATGCCCAAATTATCGACCATTTAACCAAACAAATAAAAACGTTTTGATAGGCCGTCAACCACTTACCAGGTACAGCTCAAGTCCCGTTAGGCATAAACATGATGGTAAAATGAAAAAAAGGTTATTTGTTTGGATCTGGTTTGGCTAAATTCGAATTTTAATGATTCGTCATAAATTGAAATACAATAATTTTTAAATAGAAAATTATGATCTATTATTAAGCATGCAACTCCTACAAAATTCAGTTTAATTTGTGTAACTCGCGCGTATAAATATGACTCATTTTGTATTTATTATATTTTAGCTTTTTAAATAGGATATATTAAATTAGTTTAATTATTTTTTCTGTTACGCTTGATTATAATTTATCCGAATGCTTTGATTGCTACTTTAACTACTAAGGAATGGTTTCTTGACTATTTATAAAATTTAATAACATAAGAGTTCGAACCATAATTACAAGCTATGGGTCCGACATTTCAACGATCTGGTTGAATAAGAAAAGACGAAGTTGTGGACGACACAAAATATAAAGCAATAACATAAATATTATTAATAGTTGTGACCACCCAAACTATAGGCTATCATAATAAACTGCATTCAAGTCATAGTCATTGTAGTGCTATATATAATATAATATCTTAGGAGAACATTTTTAATAGTTGCATTCAATTAGTGAAATGATGCAGATACCATATTAACAATGATGTAGATGCAAGGAAGAAGATGATCCAACTGACTCGTATGCATGCAGACATGAAGCAAATTAATAACAGATTAATGCAAATGTGCATGGCAGAGACGTATAGAGCGGACTGAGGGAATATTTTCCGTATTCATTTCTGTTATGTACAATGGCTATTTATAGTTACAGAGAGTTGGTTAATGAAATGTTTTAACTAAACAATATTATTAAGTGTAAAAACACCTGAAGTAAAATACATATGTGTATTATCTGAATTAATTATTCTGTAGAATGATACAAGTTATTTATACTACAATGAGTAGCGTAACAGAATGAATGAAATTACATATAAGGACAGAATGAGTGAAATTACATGTAAGGACAGAATGACAATAACATATTACAATAAAACTTTGATACAAGTTATTATGAAATGTAATACTCCCCCTCAAGATGGAGAGTATATGGAATGAACTCCCATCTTGGCTATCAATGTAGAGAATTGATGACTGCCCAGAGCTTCAGTAAGTTCATTAGCAAGTTGATGTTGAGAATTAACATGAAATGTCTTAAGAATCCCAGCCTGAAGCTTGTCACGTACAAAGTGGCAATCGAGCTGAATGTGTTTTGTGCACTCTTGAAAAACAGGGTTAGCAGCAATATGAAGTGCAGCTGTGTTGTCACAAAACAAATGAGCACTATCAGAATGAGATACTCTAAAATCAGAGAGTAAAGAAAGAAGCCAAACAATTTCACAAGTTGTAGTGGCCATAGAACGATATTTCGCCTCTACACTTGAACGAGAAATTGTTTGTTGTTTCTTAGACTTCCAGGATACCAAGGAATTTCCAAGAAAAACACAGTAGCCGGTAGTAGATCTACGAGTGTTAGGGCATGAAGCCCAATCTGAATCTGTAAAGGCTTTGATCTGAAAAGAATTGTCAGCGGGAAAGAATAAACCATGTCCTGGAATGGACTTAATGTACTGCAGAACACGATAAGCAGCTTGTAAGTGAGGCTCACAGGGCTTATTCATATACTGACTAAGCCTATGAATAGAAAATGTGAGATCTAGCCGTGTAATGGTGAGATATAATAATCGACCAATTAACCTTCTAAAAACAGTAGGATCAGCCAATAAAGTGCCACTATCTTTACTGAGTTTCAAATTTTGTTCCATTGGAAAAACTGCTGGTTTAGCACCAAGAAATCCAGCATCTTGTAATATCTCAAGTGCATACTTACGTTGACATGGAGATATACCTTCAGGAGATCTTGCAACTTCCAAACCAATGAAGTATTTAAGCTGACCCAAATCTTTCAGCTTAAATTTAGTGTCCAACAACAGTTTCAAATCATCAACAACAAGTGAATCATTACTGGCAATTAAGATATCATCAACGTACACAAGAAGGGCAATAAAGGAATCACCATTGGAACGAGTAAACAATGAATAATCAGCTCTAGATTGATTAAAACCAAGTTCAAGAAGAGTATTAGAAAACTTGGAAAACCATTGACGAGATGCTTGCTTCAAACCATAGAGGGATTTGTTTAATTTGCCTACTTTGGACTCCCCCTTAGTATGAAAACCAGGAGGAAGTGTCATATAAACTTCCTCAAGTAAATCCCCATGTAAAAAGGCGTTATTCACATCGAGTTGAACCAAAGACCAATTTTGAACAGCAGCTATGGCAAGAAGGGTACGAACAGTAACTATTTTCGCCACAGGAGAAAAAGTTTCAGAATAGTCTAATCCTTCACGTTGGGTATACCCCTTAGCAACCAAAAAGGCTTTGTAACGCTCAATAGAGCCATTGGCTCTATATTTGATTTTGTAGACCCATTTACATCCAATGGATTTTTTTTCAATAGGCAAAGAGGTAACAATCCATGTTTTATTGTTTTCTAAGGCTAGAATCTCAGCAGCCATAGCATCTCTCCAATGAGAGTGCTTGACTACGTGATAATAAAACTCAGGCTCTATATCAGCAGTTATAGCAAGAGCAAATGATTTATGTTAAGGGGATAGTCTATGATAAGAAAGGAAATGATTAATATCATGTGGAATACCTGTTGGTATAGGAACAGGACCTGTGGAATTTGATGTAGAGTCTGTAGTAAGAGAGTTGCAATAGTACTGCTGCAAATATCCAAGAGCTCCTATATGTCTAGATGATTTACAAATTGGAGGAGAAAAAGTTTCAGATTCTGATACAGGAGCTGTTTCGGGTTCTGTTTCAGGGGCTGTTTCAGGTTCTGTTTCAGGGGCAGTTTCAGATTCTATCATAGAATCTGAAACTGAATGAGTTTGTGTAGATGAGGATTGTGGTGCAGTATTTGTAGTGGGAGAAACTGTATTTTGTGAAAAAGAATGCTCAGTAGGGAGTGAAGAGACAGTTGAAGGCATATTATAGTGTTCAAAAATTGATGACTGACTTGGAACATTATTAAAATGCACTAAAGTTGAAGATTAGACAAAAGGAAAATGAGACTTAAACGGAAAAACATGTTCATGAAAAACAACATGTCGTGACACAAAGGTATTATTTGTAGCAAGATCTAATAGTTTATAACCCTTAACACCAAAGGGATAACCAAGAAGTATACACTGCCGTGCTCTAGGATCAAACTTAGATCTTGATCTAAGTAGAGAGGATGCAAAACAGAGACACCCAAAAGTTCTAAGATGATTATAAGTGGGAGGTGATTGAAAAAGTAGTTTGCAAGGTGATTTATTACTCAACAAAGGTGTAGGCAATCTGTTGATAATATGAGCGGCTGTAAGGATTGCATCACCCCAGAAATGAAGAGGTAAATTGGACTGAAACATTAAGGCCCGAGCAGTGTTTAAAAGATGTTGATGTTTATGCTCAACAACAGAATTCTGTTGAGGAGTTTCAACACAACTGAAATGATGGATAACACCTTTAGATTGAAGAAAAGATGTTAAAGAAAATTTAGTACCATGGTCAGTACGAATTTTCTTAATTTTCTTATGGAATTGTGTCTTAACAAGTTTGAAAATTTGAGGAATAAGAGAAGAAACTTCAAATTTTCATTTTAAAAGATAAATCCATGTGGCCCATGTGCAATCATCAACAATTGTCAAAACAAATTTATGACCTTCAACAGTTGGAGTAGAAAAAGGTCCCCATACATCACAATGAACCAAATCAAATGGAAATGCAGACATATGAGAATTATGAGGAAAAGGCAATTTCTTTTGTTTGGCCAGAGGGCAAACAAGGCATGGAGAATCAGTAGTTAACATGTCAGGCACAATTTGATGTAAAAACTTCATTCTAGAAACAGAAGGATGACCTAATCTATTATGCCAAAGTTCAAACAAGGCATGTTTCGAGGATTTGGAACAAAAAAACAGCTATTTAGCTAAATTGGATGCTATTACAGGTAAAGAATGAGGTGGAAGTAAATCACTAGTAGAAGAGCTTGATTGTTGCAGAAAGTAGAGCCCTCCCTTGTGTCTACCCACTCCAATCAGCTTCCATTGACTCAGGTCCTGTATAAATACAAGATCAGAAAAGAAAGACAAACAACAAGTCAGATTCAAGGTTAACTTGCTAACAGAAATTAATTGGAATGAAAAAGCTGGAATGCAAAGAACATCTCTAAGGATCAAATCCGTAGAATGTGAACAGTGCCAATATGTGAAACAGATACACTTTGGCCATTTGGAAGCTTGACAGTAGTGTTAATGACTGGTATGAAGGAAGAAAAAAAAGAGGTTGATGGAACCATATGATCTGTGGCTCCCGAATCAAGAATCCAAGAAGACAAACCAAGATTAGTAGGTAAAACACAATTGGAGGAAAAAATAGATGGAATAGAAGAATAGTCTATACCAGCATGTGACACAGAGGAGGTAGCAGGATCAGATGGCTGAAGCATAGTTAA
>QEOT01000743.1:81388-96033 GCA_003123785.1 Pterocarya stenoptera
CCAGCCGAGCTCCACCATGCCTGCAGCAGCTGACTTCAAGGAAAAGAGCAGCAAATGGTGCATGCGGAGACAGATAATGATGGACGAACGTGCAGACAGAGAATGATGGACGAACGTGCAGACAGAGAATGATGGACGAACGTGGGCAGCGAAAGAAAGAAAAGAAAAAGAAGAGGAAGACGCATGCGGGTGGGCAGCTGAAACATAAAAGAATAAAAAAAATAAATAAAAGCCGAACGTGCATGCTCTGAGTTGAGTTGTTTATTCTTTTTTGAAGCCTATAAAATGGGGAGCAGAGAGTTGGGAGAGGGCATCGGATTCTTGAGGAAAGAAGTAGAAATAGGAGGAGGAAGTTCGGAGTTCCGAGAGAGTTTACAGAGGGCAGTTCGGGAGGAGCTGGGGGAGATCGAGTTCGGGCCAGTGGAGTTCGGGGCAGTTGATCGAGAGTTGAGAGAGAGGAGTTGGAGGAAGGAGTTGGAGAGAGGAGTTCGGGAGTGAGTTCGAGAGAGGAGAGAAGGAGAAATAAGAGAGGAGTTCGGAGAGTTTTTCAGAGAAGGATTTCGGAAAGAAAGAAAAAAAAGAGAGAGTTCGGACGAGAGTTGTTCTATTACATGCAGTTTTTAGTTTCTATTACATGCAATTTTTTTTTAGTATTAGCTCATTTCTTTGTTATTTGAGTTTATTTTACTTGAGAGTTAATTTTATTTTCTTTAAGTTTGTTTTGTAAGATTTGGTGTTGTGTTTTATTTTAGTTTTCTAATGGAGAAAAGATCATTAAATTCCATGGTTATTGTTAATAACATGGTTGGCTAATTTTTTTACACTAAGTTGAAGAGGTGAAGTCTAATAATTTAAATATTATTTCATATCAATAATAGAGTTCATATTGTGAGTTTGATTAATTGACTGGTATTATTTTTAGAAACGTTAATTATCTATATATTTCTCTTGATTCATTATGATTTCCGAATACAGTGAATGCTTGAAAAATCCCTGTGGTAATTAATTGGACTTGTGAACGTCTATACTATCAATTATTCAAAGTTAATATTTGGTAATTAATTTTCTTGGGCCTAAATGTTAAATTTTCCAGTTAGACGGAATCATTATTCTAATCTAACTGAGTTAAATTGATATGAAACAATTTTATAAATTATTAGACGGATCCTCGGAACCTTAGTCGTTCTCCATATTAATTTACTTTATTGTTTCAGTTATATTTTGTTACGTTTAAAATTCTCAACCCAGTAATCTCATTTTTTTTTTATTATATGTTCTTATTTTTTTAAATCTCCTTTCATTTTATTCCCTTTATCACATTAGTCAATCCTTGTGGATTCGATCCTGTAAGTACTACGACACCTGTATACTTGCAGGCAAAATTGCTCTGAATTTTTATTCAAATAATGGGTAAAAGTTTAGACGCAACAGAAGGAACATGTGCAGTGGAGATTTGCCCAGCCAATATCTTGTCTCGAACTAGGTGGCAGTCAAGCTCGATGTGTTTCGTTCGTTCATGAAACACGGGGTTTGCAGCAAGGTGCAATGCTGCTAAGTTATCACAATACAGAGTGGCAGGTGCAGGTATGTCAATGCGTAAATCATGCAGGAGATAACGTAGCCAACTAAGTTCACAAGTGACAGTAGCCATGGCACGATATTCCGATTCAGCTGAGGAACGAGAGATGGTGTGCTGCTTCTTGGACTTCCAGGAGATGAGGGAATGACCGAGAAATACACAGAAGCCAGTTGTGGATTTTCGTGTGTCTGGACAATTTGCCCAATTAGCATCAGAGTATGCAATGAGTTCAAACTTAGAGTTGCTGGATAAAATAATGCCCTGGCCTGGGGTTCCTTTGATATATTTGAGTATTTTGATAATGGCGTCGTAATGAGGAACTCGTGGCTTCTCCATGAACTGACTGAGGAGATTAACACTATAGTTCAGGTCTGGCCTTGTGTTGGTGAGGTAAAGCAGTTTTCCAACTAACTTTCTGTACAATGAGGGGTCATGAAACAATTCTCCATCATCCTTAGTCAGCTTTATATTTGGTTCCATGGGCAAGGGGGATGACTTGGCTGCTAGTAAACCTGTTTTAGAGAGTATGTCTAGAGCATACTTGCGCTGGCAGAGCTGGATCCCTGCTTTGGAGCGAGCTATCTCCATACCAAGAAAATATCGAAGTGGACCCAGTGTTTTAATCTTGAATTTTGAAGCAAGAAACTGCTTTACGTCGTTGCTGGAAGTGGAATATGAGCTTAGTAAAATTATGTCGTCAACATAAATTAGGAGAGCAATGAATGAACTAGGCGTTTTCTTTGTGAACAAGTTGTAATCTGCTTTGGATTGAATGAAACCGAATTCAGCTAAGGAGGAAGACAATTTGGTGTTCCATTGTCGAGATGCTTGCCGCAAACCATATAAACTTTTGTGAAGGCGACAAAACTTATTTTTCTTAGCTGATGGATGACTAGGAGGAGGCTTCATGTACAGCTCTTCATCGAGTTCTCCATAGAGAAATGCATTATTTACGTCCAATTGTTGGAGATCCCAGCCCTTGATGGTAGCTACTGCAATAAGGCAACGAATAGATACCATTTTAGCAACCTGGGAAAATGTGTCATGAAAGTCGATACCTTCTCATTGTGTGAAGCCCTTTGCAACTAATCTGGCTTTGGCATGTTCAATGGAACCATCAGCATTGAATTTATACTTGTAAATCCATTTGCATGCAATCGGCTTCTTGCCAGGAGGGAGATCAACCATGGACCATGTCTCATTAAGCTCGAGAGCAGTAAGCTCTTGCTCTATTGCTGCACGCCATATTGGTTCTTTGACAACTTGTGTGTAAGATGTTGGCTCATGGTGTATTGAAATGGAAGTAGTAAAAGCCTTGAATGAAGGGGAGAGGGTGTGATACGAAAGAACAGAGGCGAGAGGAAAATTTACCTTTGGATTGTTGGGAAAACCATGACCTTCATGCTCAGATGTTGATTGAAGAGAGGCCGGTGCAGTAGCTTGCTGGCAATGGAATTCTTTAAGATAAGCTGGAGCATTTTTAATTCTGGTGGAACGTCTTGGGAAGCTGCTTGGGTTGGAACTTTGGTTAGGCTGAAGGACTTGAAGTGGTATTTCAGTTGATGAAGAAGAATTGGGTGGAGTGGAGGAGTTAGAGGAAGAGGAGGTGGTATGGGGCTGGAAGGAATGTCTTGGTGTTTCGGGAGATGTTTGATATTGAATATCAGAGTTGGTAGTGTATTGGAATGGAGATGGTTGTTGGCATTTGTTTGTGACTGAGGTATGGAGTTGTTTGAGTGGAAAAATAGCCTCATGAAATATGACATCACAGGATAAGAAAATCTGGTTTGTATTTAGATCGAGGAGCTTGTATCCTTTGACACCATATGGGCAGCCAATGAACATGCATCGTCAAGCTCTTGGCTCAAATTTGGATCGATCATGGCTATTGGTGGAGGCAAAACACAGACAGCCGAATACTTTGAGATGAATGTAGTTGGGTTTGGTGTTATAGAGGAGTTCAAAAGGAGACTTAAAATGAAGAAGAGGGGAAGAGATTTGGTTGATCAAGTAAACTGCAGTGGTGATGAAGTCAGGCCAATAATGCATGGAAAGACCCGATTGAAATTTCAATGCTCTTGCAACATTTAGGATGTGCTGGTGTTTCCGTTCAGCTAGAGCATTTTGTTGGGGTGTGGCAACACATGTTAATTGATGTGTGACACCTTTGGATTGGAAATAATGTGGCATGTGAAATTCAGCTCCATTGTCAGTTCGAATAGTTTTGATTGGAGTTGTGAACTGAGTTTCGATGAGAGCAAAAAAATTCTGAAGAGACTTGCGAGCTTCTGATTTTGTTTGAAGGATGTAAATCCAAGTGCAACGAGTATATTGATCAACAATTGTGAGAAAGTATTTGGCTCCATTATATGCAGATGTTCTATTTGGACCCCAAATGTCAGCTGCGATAAGGTCAAAAGGCTTGGTTGCCGTGATGTGAGATGAAGGGAAAGGTAGCTTATGTTGCTTTGCAATTGGGTAGATTTCACAGGGGGTTTTGGAAAACACTTTGGGTTTAGATTTGTTCTTGTAAATGTCATTTATCATGCGGTGAGTCATTGAACTGTGTCCAAACCGATAGTGCCATAATTCAAATTGATCAAGTTTGGATACATTGGAGGAATTAACAACATTGGAACAGAATTCAAAAGAATGCAAAGCAGTGGGGTTGGATCTCTGTGTTTGGAGGTAGAATAAGCCATTATGCACCTTCCCCAGTCCAATCGTCATCCAAGATGAAAGGTCCTGTATAAAACAACAATTTGAGAGGAAAATTAGACAACAATGCGAATGAGATGTCAAGGACTTTGCTGAAATTAAATTGAAAGAAAATGCAGGTACATATAGGACATTTTTCAGTGTTAAGAATTCGGTGAGTTGAATATCACCGAGGTGTGTTGCTGCTGTTGTGGTTCCATTTGGAAGTTTTATCTGGTGTGTAACCAAGGTAATGTTGTGAGTGAAAAGTGAGGGATTACAGATCATGTGATCTGTAGCTCCGGTGTCAAGAATCCAAGTGGAATTGCAAGAAGAAATACCAGAGACAGGAGGAGAATTAGAGGTACTGGCATGGTTAGCTGCAGATGTGGATGTAGCTGGATTAGAGGGATGAAGTAGAGCAATGAGATGGCTGTACTGCTCCTGAGTAATAGGTGGTCCATGGCTGATTTGTTCCTGCTCAAGAGTAGATTGATTAGCAAATGATTTAAACTTATTGTGGTGCTTATGGCTAGGGGGAAAACCATTGAGCTTATAACATTTTTCTTTGGTATGTCTTGGAATACGGCAGTGTGAACACACGGGAAGATGAGGATTAGCTTTGAAGCAGCGTTCCAGGGAATGTCCAGAGATGTTACAATAAGAACAAAATAGGCGGTCCTTCCGTGAGGAAGGAAAATTGCGTTGGTCAGGTCCCCGGGCAGCCATTGCGATGGGCAATGAAGGAGAGTGAAGTTGCCTACGTCGTTCTTCCTGCTGGACGATGGATATGACACGATTGAGTGGAGGAATATCATCGTGAAGTAGGATTTGAGCTCGAATAGCATCATAAGAATCATGGAGTCCCATGAGGAACTGCATGACTTTGCTGCGATGTGTGTATTCCATGAGAGTTTTCACCGAGCCACACGTACAGAGAGGCATAGGTTCATAAATTTCCAATTCATCCCAGAAGCTTTTGAGTTTGTTATAATATTGGCTGACTGTGTATTCTTCCTGCGTAAGAGAAGAGATAGATTTGGTTAGCTGAAAAATGTGTGGAGCATTTTGGATTGAGAATCTGTCCCGAAGGTCATTCCACACGTTGGCTGCAGAATCTGCATGAGCGATGCTCGAACGATGTTCAGAGCCAACTGAATGTTGGATCCAGGCAATGATCATATCGTTGCATCTTTCCCATGGAGCATGTAGAGGATCAGACACATTGGAAGGTTTGGAAATCTTGCCGTCGATGAATCCAAGTTTATTTTTAATATTGAGAGCTCGTCGCATGGTTCTAGCCCAGACTACGTAGTTTTCTGTTGTGAGCAGATCTGGAACGAGTGGGCTTGAAGCTCCTTCACCAGGCTGAATATAGTAAGGACTTGCAGGATTTTGAGGATTGGTTTCAGTATTACGAGGCATGTTGGAATCTGTATTAGGGAGAGTTTCTGAGTCAGTGTCAGAGTTGTGTTGGCTCATTCTTCTGATACCATATTGAGAGTAGCACAGAGGAAGGCTTAATGATGATGGAAAAACAGAGGAAAGTATTAACTGAATATTATTCTTGCTTTGAATATACAGTACGTCCTATATATAGACTACAACGTATATTGGAAAATAAGAAATGTTCTGATAGTGCTAACAATCCTAACAGAATGAAGAGTAGTAACAGAATGCAAGGTGGCGTCCGTATCACTGCATTTTATCTGGTGTAACCTTGGGTAGCAACATCTGTTGTGAGCTCAATACATACCACCGAGTAGGGTTCAACATCAGATCGCCATCCAGGAGATTGGTGAACAGGACGACTGTTACAAGAAGGTATGTGTTCGATGCATCAAACATTGCTGCTCTGAAGGCAAAAGCCGCCAGCACTAAAGTTCCGCAGCCCACACGCATAGAAGCAGTGTCATCTCTCATTTGGAAATGTGCGATAATCGCCTCAAGGTCAAAACACCGATCTATAATGCCATCTATGCTGACCCAAATGATGAATATCCGCGAAAAGCTTGTCCCACCATTTCCCAAAAATGCTTTTGGGAATCTCGTGGGCACTTTTGGGGCACAAACAATGGACAGTGAGATACAGTTGCACAACTTGGTTATTGAGTTAAGGAAAAGGAAAGAAGCTATCTGTGAAGATTATGCAACAAAATTACATGGGGACGAGGCTTTCTCTATTATTAGCGAGAAATTCAAACAGCTTGGTAATCTTCCGGCCTCAAAGGATATACACCACATTTTCTTTTCCAGCTGGTGCAGAAATCCACTATATGACGCTGACTTTGGGTGGGGGATGCCAACGTGGGTGACTATTGCTACTATGGTGTTAAATAATCCCATAGTTTTGATGGATACGAGAGATGGGAGTGGAATAGAAGCTTGGATTACTCTCAGTGAAGAAGACATGGCATTATTTGAACATGACAAAGAGCTGCTTGAATTTGCATCCTTCAATCCCAGTGTTCTGAATTAAATATATATTCAGAATTATATATAATATGGGAACATATATATAGAACAATAACATTAAACAGGGCATGCATGTTTTGCCCTCTGCCCTGCTATTGTCCAAATTAAAGGGATCAAAACAATATTGTACTCGCGTGATCTTGAGATCCTCTACATATAGTTATAATAAGATGTGTTATCATCTTATCACTACGTGATTATTTAATAAGACATACAAATTTAAAAGATTAGCGCAAGGCTAGTCGATACAGTACTTTTTCCTGAGTTAATAAAAAACTTATTGCCTATGTATGCTGATTAATTAGTACATTTTTTTTTTTTTTAATGTAAGGAGGATGGCACCTCCAAACTTTATTGATGCAATCCTCACTTGTGGTGGAGGAAAACCTCACAAACAATAACTAATAGACCAAAACACTCAAACCAAAGACAACCCAAAAACAAAAAATTTTTAATGCAAACCAAGATAATCCAATCTAAGCAAATTAACCTCTCACAAGGTGGGGTAAGTCCTCGGTACCCATTTATATACAATTTTTCCCCTCCTCCCCCTTCCTTGCCAAAAAATCCGCTATTTTATTCCCTTTCCTAAACTGATGTGCAACCATGTGTTCTAAATCATGAATGGCCCTTTTGAGTTCTTCCCAAAAATCCCATTAGTACCAAACGGTACAATGAGAGCCTCTCAATCCCTATACCACCCACATCAAATCACACTCAATTTCAATCCTTGTTAAACCAAGTTCCCTACAAACTAATAAACCACGTGTTAAAGCACGGATTTCGGCTTCATTATTGGTCCCATTACCAAACTTCACAGAGAATGTAGCCACCATTTCTCCTCTATTATTCCGCACCACCCCCCCCCCCCAAAAGCTACTTGGGTTACTAACAGTGAATTCTGATTCCTTACCTCTTGCACTGGCACTTCTAAAGCGTCGAGGTGGCCTTGTCTAACAGCGACACTACCTTCAATTTATTAATCTGTCCAGAAATTTGCCTCAACCAAACTTTGATCGAACACCATAAACTCTCGACCAACTGGCAGTATCCTTCCATCCTGGATGAACAATGCCAACTCCACAACTTCCAAGTTTTTAAACAAGGCAGCAAACCAATTAACACCCCCTTTCGAGATGTCTTCTTGCACAACGGAACCAACAGCAGACCCTAATCCACCAACTACTTGTATCCAAACAATTTACTCCTAACGGTAGAGCTGCCCTTCTCCATATCTCCTGGGCAATTTCACCTGATCTGAGAACATGGTCTCTATCTTCTATCTTTACCCAAACCACAACAATTGCAGCGAGATGCTAAAGGAATACCCACATATTGTACGCATGTATCCACTGGGAGACAATGAAACCTCGCTTTCCACATACAGAATGACATTTTGTCAGCAAGAGCTTACTCCAAATCCATTCCATCCTTGGCAACTGAGGCACCTTCACCCGAATAAGTTCCCAAGCCGTAGACGTCGAAAACTGTCCATCATGACTTGGCTGCCAAATTAGAACATCCTTACCTTCACATCGACCAGGTACCTCAGCCATAATTTCACTTGCCTGATTACACCCAACCAGATTCTCTAGCAACCTCACATCCCAAGAATTTTCAATCCAACAATCCTTAATCTTCAATTGCGGCAACGCAATCAAAGGAGCAGTCTCCGCAAGTGGACCATTAGCCTTCCATCTATCAAACCAAAATGAGACATTGCCTTCACGCACCTTTATCGACATAATTTCCATGACTTCCAACATTACCTTTAAGATGGATTTCCACAATCTAGAATATGCATTTCTTGCTTCGGACACCATAACATGTTCTCCTTTCAAATATTTTGCTCTAAAGAACTTAGCCCATAGAGACTCGGTGGACAAAAATCTCCAAGCCAACTTCATGTGCATAGCTTTTTGAACTTCTGTAAAACTCCTAACACCAATCCCTCCGTCCAAAACTGGTTTGCAAAGCTTCGGCCATGCTAACCATTTTCTCTTTGGTTTACCTTGTCCCTTCACCCAAAAGAAATTAGACAAGATGGAATTCAACTTGCCGACACAATTTTTGGAACATTCAAAACTACTAGCAAATGAGTTGCCATGTTGAAAGTACATGCTTCAGAAGGATAAGCCGACCAGCTTGAGATAACAATCTCCACTTCCAGCCTGCAACCTTATTCTGAACTTTTAGAACCAAAGGCTCCAACATAAGACCTGTAAGTCTGCCTGTAGTAATCGGTGCTCCCAAGTACCATGTAGGTAGATTATCCTCAACAAAGCCCATGACTCTTCATAGGTTTAAGCGTCGAGCTGTACTGATCTTCTTAGAGAAGTATATTGCTGATTTTTCTCGATTTACCATCTGCCCAAACCAAGCAGCATATACCTCCAGAATCTTGCTAATCCCCTTCATTGACCTTCTTTCCCCATTTGAAAAAATTAGTAAATCGTCCGCATACAATAAATGCGAAATCAATGGAGCACCCCGTGGATGAGTAAATCCACCAATCCCTCCATCCTCAAAACCTCTATGTAATAGGCGAGAAAGAATCTTTTCCATTAAAATGAACAAATACGGCAATAAAGGATCCCCTTGACGAAGAGCCCTTGAGGGCTGGAAAAAACCCTTATAAGTCCCGTTCATCATGATAGAAAACCATGGAGATTTGATACACATTGACTCAAGCCCACAAAATTTTTCTGAAAATCAAACGCAGCCAAAACATTCAGTAGAAAATTCCAGTCCACTCTATCATATGTCTTGGCCATATCAATTTTCATCATCACATTACCCTCACATGATTTTTTATTAATAGAGTGCACCATCTCCTGAGCCATGGATATATTGTAAAAAATGCTTCTACCTGATTAATTAGTACATAATGGCTTATTAATTGTATATTTTTCCCTTGGCATGCATGAGTATATTACTTAGATTAATGCAAATTAGAAATTGCAGAGAGTATGAGTGAGTCCCAAATGAAAAAAGAATATTACATTTTATAATAACTTGTATAAAGTTTTATTGTAATATGTTATTTTTATTTTGTCCTCATATGTAATTACACTCTTTTTCACTTTACCCTTTGTAGTATAAATACCTTGTATTATTTTACAATATGGACATTCGGAGTATACACAGAAGTTTTTTTTTTTTTTCATGTGTTTTACACTTAATATGGTATCAGTTTTATAGAAGTTTTCTTCCTCACCCCTCTTTCATGATTTTTCCCCTTTCTCCTTCTTCTCATGGCTCCGAAATCCTCTTCTCCCATGGAAGAAAGAAACATCCAGTCCTTTCTTCCTTCATCCAAGAGACAGACCTGGTACTGTTCTTGTTACGCAATCTCTGAATGGTGATAACTATCACTCATAGTGTTGATCGATGCACATGGCGCTCTCTACGAAGAACAAGTTAGGGTTTGTCGATGGATCCATTCTCAAACCTTCAGATCCTACCAATACAATGCTTCTTTCTTGGCTGTGCTGTAATAATATGGTAATCTCCTGGATTCTTAACTCTGTTTCGTCTGAGATTTCTTCTAGTATTCTCTACATTAATACGGCACATGAGATCTGGAATGATCTCAAGGAGTGATTCTCTCAGAATAATGGCCCCCGTATTTTTCAATTACAAAAGTCGATTTTGACTCTTTCTCAAGGCCAGTTGACTGTTAATGCCTATTCTACTAAGCTGAAAGGTCTTTGGGATGAATTAATCAATTACAAACCAATTCCGGTTTGTTCTTGTGGAGTTGTTCACACACTTAATTCCTATGTTCAACAAGAGTGCATACTTCAATTTCTTGTTGGTTTGAATGAGTCCTAGATCTCTGTTAGGGCTTAGATCCTCTTAATGTATCCTCTACCTCCTGTTAACAAGATTTTTAGCCTTGTTTTACAAGAGGAATAGCAACGTGCGATTTCTATATCTCTTGCATCTTCACATGACAATCATGATTTTATTGTTAAGTATGATACTAATCGATCTGTGAAGCCTATGTTCAAGAAGGAGCGTCTTGTGTGCAAGCATTGTGGCCTTGTTGGTCATGTTATTGAGAAGTGCTTTAAGCTTCACGATTTTCCTCTTGGATACAAATTCAAGCCACGACTGCAGTCCATGGTCAATCAAGTTGTCTCTGACAACACTTCTTTGGCTGCATCTCCATTTTCATTAACTGAGTCTTAATATTAGTAGTTACTAGCTATGCTTCAGCCATCTGATCCTGTTACCTCCTCTGTTTCAATTTCTAGTATAGACTCTACTTATATTCCATCTATTTTTTCTTCCAATTGTATTTTACCTACTAATCTTGGTTTATCTTCTTGGATTCCTGATTCGAGAGCCACAGATCATATGGTTCCATCAACATATTTTTTTTCTTCCTTCATACCATTCATTAGCACTACTATCAAGCTTCCAAATGGCCCAAGTGTATCTATTACACATATTGGCACTCTTCACACTTATAAGGATTTGATACTTAGAGATGTTCTTTGCATTCCAGCTTTTCATTCAAATTAATTTATGTTAGCAAGTTAACCTTGACTTTGACTTGCTGTTTGTCTTTTTTTTTTTTTTTTTTTTTTTTTCTGATTTTGTTTTTATACAGGACTTGAATCAATGGAAGCTTATTGGAGTGGGTAGACACAAGGGAGGTCTTTACTCTCTACAGCAACCAGCCTCTTCTATTAGTGATTTACTTCAAACTCATTCTTTACCTATAATAGCATCCAATTTAGCTAAACAATTGTTTGTTTGTTCCAAAATCTCAAAACATGTCTTGTTTGAACTTTGGCATAATAGATTAGGTCATCCTTCTGTTCTAGGATAAAATTTTTACATAAATTTGTGCCTGATATGTTAGATACTGACTCTCCATGCCTTGTTTGTCCTCTGGCCAAACAAAAGAAATTACCATTTCCTCATAATTCTCATATGTCTACATTTCCATTTGATTTGATTCATTGTGATGTATGGGGACCTTTTTCTACCCCCACTATTGAATGTCATAATTTTTTTTTAACAATTGTTAATGATTGTACACTGGCCTCATCGATTTATCTTTTAAAATGCAAGTCTGAAGTTTCTTCTCTTGTTCCTCAATTTTTCAAAATTGTTAAAACACAATTCCATAAAAAATTTAAGAAAATCCGTACTGATCATGGTACTGAATTTTCCTTAACATCTTTTCTTCAATCTAAAGGTGTTATCTAGCATTTCAGTTGTGTTGAAACTCCTCAACAGAATTCTGTTGTTGAGTGTAAACATCAACACCTTTTAAACATTGCTTGAGCCTTAATGTTTCAGTCCAATTTACCTATTCATTTCTGGGGTGATGCCATTCTTACAGCCACTCATCTTATAAACAGATTACCTACACCTTTGTTGGAAAATAAATCACCTTGTGAACTAATTTTTCAATCACCTCCTACTTATGATCATCTTAGAACCTTTGGATGTCTCTGTTTTGCATCCTCTCTACTTAGATCAAGATCTAAGTTTGATCCTAGAGCACGACAGTGTGTACTTCTTGGTTATCCCTTTGGTACTAAGGAACATAAACTGTTAGAGCTTGCTACAAATAATACCTTTGTGTCAAGACGTTATTTTTCATGAACATGTTTTTCCTTTTAAATCTCATTTTACCTTTATCTCACCTTCAACTTCAATGCATTTTAATACTGTTCCAAGTCAACCATCAACTTTTGAACATTATAATATGCCTTCAACTATATCTTCACTCCCTGCAAAATTTTTTTTTTTCACCAAATATAGCTCCTCCCACTACTTTTCAAATCCATACAGACACTGAACCACAACCCTCATCATCCACACAAATTCATTCAGTTTCAGACTCATTCATAGAATCTGAAACAGCCACTACAAAAAAATTAGGAATTATCGGCGCTTATATTATCGACAGTTGTTTATATGCCGGTAAAATAATCGTATTGCCGGCGCTTAATTTTTACGCCGCTAAATATTTGAATTTACCTGCGTTTATATTGTTACGCCGGTAATAATATATAGATTTGGCGGCGTTTTAAAAAATGCTGGAAATATATTTATTATACGCCGGTAATAGATATATAGCTTTGGTGGCGTTTTGGTAAATGCCAGCACTTGTTCAATTTTATGCCGGTAAATTATTGAGTTTTCCGGCGTTTAGTTTGTTTTAAAAAAACGCCTACAATTGATAACTTTTACGCCGGTAAATTAGTAATTTAGCGGCATTTATATTGTTACGCCGGTAATAATATATAGCTTTTGGCGGCATTTAAAAAAATGCTGAAAATTGATCAATTTTATGCTGGTAATTAAAAAAAATTAAAAAACTTATTTAAATAATACGAAGAAAAAAATACTAATAAATTAGTTATTGCCACGTACAAAACATTTTGTCAGGACCCAGGTGGATTATTTTTTTAACTTATTGAAAACACAATTAATGATAATACTATATATTATAATGATATAGCCAAATGCATGTTCATCTTACGTGTATCCTTGATTTTAAAAATTGCTATCACTAATGTTTGGAGTCAAGATATTTGAATTTGTGTAGAATTGCATCGAGTTGAAACTCAAAACTGTTATTATAGAGTTGGACATGAGAACAAAACAAACTATCTTATTACAAGATATGCAGTAATTCATCCCTATGTTTCTTGTAAGCGTTGAACCTCTGCCATTAACTGTTGATGTTTGCTTTCTATTTGTTCTCCTTTTCGCTCCAGCTCCACGATTTGTGGTTGCATGTTTTGAGCGTACCAGTCCACAGATGTCTTTAACTCCTTATTTTCTCTTTTTAATATTTTATTATTTCTTCGTTTATTTGCGAGCTTCTGTTGCAATTCAGTTACTTGTTTTTTAAGCATATCCACCTCACTCACCCGTAACTTTAACCTTCGGGTCATGGTAGTAACAACAGCTGCATACTGAGCGCCCAATATTGTCGCTCCTGCCAGCACCTCCGCATCGCTCTTGCTTGAAAAATGGTTATCTGCCCCTATCATGACATTGATGGCATCCTGATTGAAGATTAATGATTGTGGCATATATGGGTCCTGATTCAAATCAGGAACAATATTGGAAGACTGTTGGCCGGCCATTTGTGAGAAATGTGAGTTTGAGAGAAATGTAGAAGCACAAGAGTGAGAAGGTTGATTTGTGAGACTATGGTCGTTGAAGGGTGAAAAGCATCTCTTAAATAGAGACTCAAAGGCGTCTACGATAGTCAAGACACGGAAGCATGGCCCAGGGCTTGAGGGACCCAACGTTCCTGGTTTTACGACTCTGTCGTGCCCAGGGCTCTAGAAAAATGTTGGGCTCTAGAAGTCCGCTCGAGAGTTTTAGATTAAAGCAGAAAAACTCAAGTACAATGATTTAGATTAAAGCAAAAAAATTCACAAGGGTCGATTAAACATAATGATTCACAAAAGGACTAAAGGTCATACACCATAATAATAATAATAATAATAATAATNGGTCGATTAAACATAATGATTCACAAAAGGACTAAAGGTCATACACCATAATAATAATAATAATAATAATACATTTGCAAGTTTAGTCAAACACAACTGGCTGAAGGTCATATTCAAAATGCGAAGCCTCTTCATAGTGCGCATTTAAGGCATTTTCCTCAGGGTTGAGTGAACTTCTGTAATTCCCAAAAAAATTCTCCATGAACACATTCTCGTCGTATGGAATTGTTGAGGCATTATTGCAGATATTGTTTGTACTGAATTTTGGCATCATGTAATTGGTAATTTGGCAAGACTTTACATTAGGGTTTGTATTGATAGAACCATCGAGAAAGTTTTGAGCTGCTTGTAATTCATTCAGAGATGCTAGTTGAGTTTGTAGATTTACAACCTGTAGA
>QEOT01000751.1:27412-40380 GCA_003123785.1 Pterocarya stenoptera
GCAGAAATTACTTGGATTTCATTTCTACTACGTGATCTTGGTGTTACTCTCCCATCGGCACCAATTATGTTATTTGATAATCTCACTACCTTACATATGACTGTCGATCCTGTTTTCCATACCCGGGGCAAGCATATCAAGATTGATTATCACTATGTGAGAAAACGTGTTGCTCTCAGTCTTCTCCATACCCGACACATTCCGGCATCTTCTCAACTTGCCAATATTTTCACGAAACCTCTTGGACGTCTTGCACTTCACTCTTTACGAACCAAACTTGGCCTTATACCTCAGTACAGTTTGCAGTATTGAAGATACTCAGCAAATCACACCAACGGCTACAAAGCCATACATGGAAACTAAGCCATACAAAGACCCAAGACACTCAATGGCTACAAAGCCATACATGGAAACACAGACACCCAACGGCTACAATGCAAATATGGAAACAGAGGACTGATTATCATCTATTTTCCGATTATTCTTCAATTGTAATGTTAGACTATAATACATATTTTCCTTGCACACATCTATACAGAGAATATATATATATTGAAAGGCTCTCCAATATGCTCTCACGCTTTGTGAGACACTGTGTCAAACAGCTTGTGTTCAATTCTCTTCAAAGGCATCATTGCCAATTGTGTGCTTATCATTATCATCATTACACATCATAATTCTCTTTGTGCTACTTTCTTTAAAGCGCCATGTTCTCTTCACTTTTCACTACTTTCCCCGGTATAATAACAATTTGTCTTGTCAATATATCCATTGTCCAAACAGCCCAAAGCCCTTAACTATCTGCCGTCCAGAATATGAGAAATCTTGATATCTGCTGCCCTTAATTATCTGCTGGACATTGACACACCTAAGTGAACCTTTATTTTTATAAGAACACCTACCTGAGTTTTTGAAATGAGAAAAGAAACCAAAAGGACAAATGAAGGGTAAAAGATACAAAGATGAGAAAACCATCAGACACCTGCAAAGCAGCTTGTTTTATCGTAGGCAATTTTAGGGACTTTTTTTTTTTTTTTGTAAGTTAGACAATTTTAGGGACTTCGAGAAAACTAATGAGGAAAAGCTAGAAATTCATTCCATTATGCCAGAATCTTCATTTGGTATGTGTTTTCAAGAACCATTTTGTTTTGGGGTGCTTTGTTACTATAGCTCTTGAGAGTGTATGGTAAGTGTTTCATGAAATGTAATGTAGGAAAATTTTGAGAAAAAAGATTTTAAAAAAATGGATGGTGGATCTGCCCCACCACTGCAGCTTGTGCAGTGGCAGCACTCAGGGAGGGGAGAGTCATTTCCCTCCTCTGCAGCTCATGCAGGTGTTGGTTTTCAAGAACCAAATGTAGCCTAATGTTGCAACAAAACCTCTTAAGTCTAAATTTCAAAAGACCAACACCAATATTAGACTTCCATCAGTTGATTCAGTTCTCAAATAACATAGCACCAATCATTTTTCTGCAGAGAAAAGCTGAAATATCTATCAAAGAATGAAATCCCTGCCAGGGTACGCACACAAGGAAATGAACCTCAAATTAAAACTACATGAGACAGCTCAGTGAAGTACAAAAATAGGAACAAGTACTTTGATAAAACACTGTAAACCACTAGAGATATATGCAAGTCAAAATATATAGAATGTAATGACGAAAATCATATGTATTAAACACTCCTTAAGGGATTCCCCTTCATTTTTGGCAGCAACTTTCCCATAATATAGCTCGAACCTATAGGTTAAACTGAAAGGAAGCCCAAACATGAGCACACACCGTAAAGCAAGCAACTCCATTTTCTCACATTATCCATACTGAGTTTATCCATTCATCCAGCACCATAGCCCAGAATAACTGGAATTCCAAAATTTAAATCTTCATTTTGATCTTGGTCGGGCCTACTTTAGATGGCATTTCAACCTTGCTAACTCATTCAATGAACTTACTCTTTTTAAGATGGGACCAAATTGCAATTCACTGTAACCGTTCCTGCCGGTCACACCTGTTAAGCCAACAACCATGTAAACATCTTGAGCACAGTTCTTAATACCATACACCTAGTTGTAAGTTATTACTTCACCGCCTCGAATTGGGAGTCTTGGTCTGAGATGGAACTTTATGAAGAAGAAATAGTATACCATCTTTACCAGAACGGCCAAAGATGCACACGAGCATTCAAAATTAATTAATATTATTTTGGGACATGTGGGAAGGAACAAGTGCGTCGAGTTCCCTCACTCCAACTTGATTGTCTTGCTTTCCTTTCTGTGCGTGACAATTCCAAATTGAGTGTCCATTTTCAAAAAACCAAGACAAATACATATGATTATTAGAGAGTAAAAACAACCTAAGAGTGCCAAACAATAACAGGAAAAATCGCAAATAACACAAGAAGAAAAAATGCACAATTTAGGGTTCAAAAACTGAGGGTGAAGAAGAAGATAAAGAGCTTACGCCAGGCTTGCCAGGGATAGTGCAATGCCATACCATCAAATTAACAGTACCATCGGGCAGAGTCTCTGGTTTCGCAACAAAACCCTAGATTGCAAAAACAAAAACCACTAAATAAAAACCAAATTCAAATAAAAGATATATATCAAAAGGAATTTCATAGAGTACTAACAAATACAAGATATTAGATAGAAATTGAGCGTTGTACGGACATGTGGATGGTTCTTACGCCAAGCCTTTCGCTCCTCGGCAAGTCGACCACGAGCAATACCTCCAGACATGTCTCTCACACTCCTCTCTCTCTCTTTCTCTCTCTATCTCTCTCTAAAACTCACTCTGGCTTCGCTGGCGGAGTATTTAAGAGAGAGAAAGAGAGAGTGAGCAAATCGGGTTCGTCTTCTTCGGTTCCGATTCTGCCCCGATAAAGGACTTTCGGCCTGCGGGGAACTTGCAGGAATTTACGGCCCAGATCTCATCAAGCCCGGTACGGTACTGCAAATAGGCTGACATTTTTGTCCCTTTATGTTTTCCTCCTCCTATCATTAAACAAATAATAATAATAATTAAAAACTTAAAAAAAAAGTCAAAGCTATTCTCGCTTAAGAATCACGCCACTGTATGCCTTCACGTGACCCACGCTTTTGGACCACCCCTTAAGAGTATGAGCTGAGCTGCACTACTGTGCCGCTCGCTTGCACCTTAGAGCACTCTTAATAGATCTTTTATAATATATTTTTTTTTTAAATATAAAAAATTTTCTTAAAAATGCCTTCTAATAAATCTTGTATTTCATCCTTCATTTTACATTTTGCTACAGTAGCATGTTAGATGTGGAGGAAACTATTCATCCTTTAAACATTTTAAATTAGTTTCTCTCTCATGCTATTTGATTTTCCTTATCTCTTCAAAAGTTCTAAATTAGTTTCTCTCTCATGCTATTAGTTTCTCTCTCATGCTATTTATTTATTTTTTGAATTAATTTATATTTGGTTTAGTTTATAAATTTAGATTAATTTAAAATAGAACATAATTAAATGACATTGTATATGGAGAGATATTGTAAATATCATTTGAGGATATTATTGATAGTTAGAGAAAATATTTGAAATGAATAAAAAATATTAAAAAATATAATATTTAAATGATATGAAGAAAAAATAGAGAAGCTGATGTATGGTATATTGTAAAAGTTAGTATGTAAAATAAAAAAAAGTAGGTTTTGATGATGTATTTTAAAGTATAGAATGAAGAAGCTGTTGGGAGTACTCTTAGACCATTCATATTGGTTTGGTTAAATGAAAAAATTATTAAAAATTTAGATGATTGATTTTAAAAACACTCCACATTAGATTGGTCAAGTCTAAATGAAATGGACTTTTACTACAGTAGTTGATCAAAGATAGAGAACCATTATTGATTCACCAAACATTAAAATACTAATTTCTCACTCCAAGCAAACATTAAAATATTAGTTTCTCGCTCTAATAAAAATACTATTTGGTTTGTAAT
The DNA here is from genome assembly GCA_003123785.1 of Pterocarya stenoptera. Classification (NCBI taxonomy): domain Eukaryota; kingdom Viridiplantae; phylum Streptophyta; class Magnoliopsida; order Fagales; family Juglandaceae; genus Pterocarya; species Pterocarya stenoptera. Next base: position 31,378 of record QEOT01000751.1, read on the forward strand.
TAATAAATTTAGATAAAAATTTAGATGAGTTTGATCAATATTTTTTGTTATTAACATTAAATGACTTTTAAAAATATAATTTTTTTAATATTAATTTAATTAGAATATAATTATTATTAATATTAAATTGGTAAAATTATAAAATGTGATACAAATAAATTAAATAAAAAAATTATGAATTTAATAAAATTTTATTATTATATAGAGAGTAGATGGCTAATCCAATGTGGGGATTGAATTTAAAGAGAATAGGTAAATGTAAAAAAACGTGATATTTGCTAAATTTTGAAGATGCATTTGGCCAATCTAATACTAATGCTCTTACTGCTGCAAGTCACCATTAGTATAAAAATAGTATTTTTTTTATTTATATTTTATTATTATTTTTAAATATTTTTTAAAAATATAAAAAAAAATATTAATATATTACAAATTACTTTCTTAATTATTAACTAAAAATAAAAACAAAATTCACTAACCGATCAAATGAAACGGTAACATTTGGGATGCATAGTAGTTTTTTCTTAAGAATATTGCATCGAATTATTGCTTCGAATTCATCGAGCACTATAATCTAAAATTTTGAACTACAGTACATTTCAATTCGTCTTTAAATTTAATGATTCACTATTCACACTCTATAACCAATATTTTATTTACTTAAATTATTGTTTTCCAATTTTGAGTTATAATATATTTAAGTTGGAAAATAATAATTTAAATATCAATTTAAATTATTAATTAATGTATAGTTATTGTAATTGTAAAATATAAAAATAAAAATAAAAATATTATTATTTAAAAAATAATATTATATTATTATTTTAACTAATCTAATAGTTAATTCAATGTGGAAATATAACTAGGGGAGTCTTAGATTTATGAAAAATATGTACTTTTCATATATTATTATTTTGACTAATCTAATGGTTAATCCAATGTGGAGTTATGGTTAAGGGAGTCTTGGATTTATAAAAAAAAATATGTATTTTGCATCAAATTTTAGAGATAAATTTGATAAAATAATGTTAATGCTCTAAACTTGCCAATGCCACTCTGTCAAAGGTCATTCCATCTATAAAAATTATATGAGTAGTCATTTTGTGTATTTTTTGTACATTTCAATAGTGTGATTGGCTGGGTTATTTTTTGTTAATATAAAATAATTATTTTGGCCAATCACATCAATAGAGTGCATAAGAATTACGCAAAAGTAATTGTCTGTAGTGGAACTCATCCATCTAGGACCAATAACATTTTCTTTCACTAACTATTAAGCCGTCTTGATATAAAAAGTGTTTTATTTCATCTCCTCTCATCATTATAATTTTCTTAAATTTTAATAAAAGTATAATAAATAATTTAATTTTTTCAAATCTCAAAACAATAATAATATTAAAAATAATATTTTAACAATATTTTATTCAACTTTCATATCAACTTATCTCATTTCGACGCACTATCCAAATGGCACCTAAGTTTGGTAGAATAATTTTTATTATCAGTCACTATTCACTCCTCACACTCCACACATTATAAAAAGAGCATTGCTATGCATCATCCTACACACTACACACTAAACTATTTTTTTTTTTTCAATTTTTTTTTATTTTACTTTTCTTGAAATATTTATATTTTTTTATTCATTATCCATATAATACACATTTAATAAGAGAAACAAATAAAAAAAATAAAAAAAATTATGGTGTGTGGTGTGTAGGATGATGCAAAGATTAATTCTTATAAAAAACACCACACACTTCATGAAATAAAAATGTCAGGTGTGGGGTGTGGGATGAATAGTGGTTGATGTATAGCAAAATCCAAAAAAAGATGAATAATTCTCCTTATCATCCTCACACATCACACCTTTTTTTTTTTCATTTTTCCTATAGCAAGTACGTAGTGTATGAATAATAAGTAGAACAACTTAATTAGTTTAACAATAATAAAATAATTTTATAATATGTAAAATGTGTGGTATGAGAGGATGAGTTTCATCCCTAAAAAAAATTACCCTCAAAGATTTAAAATATTTTAATCTAGAAAAAAAAAATGTAATAGAGCTTGAATATTTAATATTATTGTATACAAATATCTTAGATAATATTAAATAAATAATAAATATTATAACACTCATTTTATGTATCTATTTTCTTATGCTCGAGAAAGGTTTTTTTATAGATAAGAGAATATTTCAATGCAATATAATTCGTGAATAATTATAAAAACTTTTAAAAATGATGTTTTGATAAAGTTAATTAGTTCAAAAGTATTTTTGAATAATATAATAAATCAATATTTAAAAAAAAAAAAAAAAAAAAGGAGATCTGTATTCAGATGGCCTAAGCCAACCTGAAAACCATGGGTGGCTCAGTCTGGGCCGCCAAGCCATCGTGAGCAAGTCAGATTGGGGTATTGTGACGGACACAAACTTTAATGACAACATATAAGAGTGAGTGGTGTAGGTTTATCCCAATAACTTATGAGTTCATTAAAGGTCATGCAAGCCCAATAAATGATCCGTGCTTTACCCCATTCCTTACCATTGGTCCCTGAGCTTTGCAATGTTGGTGGTGAGCTTAAATGGTCCTCACCCACCCTAGCAACATGCCCATATCTATGAACCAGTAGCAAAACCAGTCGTTTTAGATGTTTAATCATCATTGCTAACTGCTAAAAAAGCCTCAATATTGTAAAAAGAAAAATTTTTCTCATCAGTTATTATTCATTACCCCACACCCTATGAAAAACACCCTCATACCTTATGAAAAAGCTATAGGTATGGAGTATGAGAGTGAATAATGACTGATGCATAATAAATCTCTTGTAAAACAATAGTAGGATTTGAAAGGGATCCCATATAGATTTCCAAAAAAGAGTAGGATTTGAAAGAGATCACATGTAGATTTCAAACCATTAACATTATTGATGCATTCTAGAGTAGTAGTAAAATATCACAACCAAGATGCATGCAAATAAAAAAAAAACGCTATGTTAGGGTTTTTGAAGTTTTCTTTGATGCCTTATGTTGCATGGCGGCCGACGAGGCCCTGCCGCCCACGACAGGTGATCACAAGTCATTTGCTGAGTTGGTTTCTACGGTGCCACAACCGCTTCTAGGGATAGAGATCCCCCTTCAACAGCCGAAACTCATTGACCGAGAGTTATGCTCCATGTTCTCTGCAGAGGAGATGGAAAGAACAGCACAGCCTTTTCGATACTAGTTGGTGTTAAAATTTCTTCGACAGCAGTTGTCACTAGATGCTATTCGTGCCTTTATTCATTGTCAATGGGGCTTATCTAGTGTTCCTGTTGTATCGGCCATGCAAAGACCACATATTCATCTGGTTGTCAAATGATTTGGTTCAACAAGGCAATATCTTGGGAGTCATGCGAAGTGAACGACATGCCTTATCAGCCATTCGCATGGACGCCAAAATTAGATGAGGAATTCGAGCCCCCTACATACTGGTTTGGGTATTCTTTCCTGAGCTACTACCAAACTTTTTTCACTCATCGGTTTTAAAATTACTCATGACACCAATTGGTAGATTCATACGAAGAGATAATTCTACGAAGTGTGCGACTAGGACTGATGATGCTTGTGTGTGTCTAGAGATCGATTCTTCTAAAGAGCCTATCAATTATTTTTGGATCGAGAAACCGAGGGTGTACCGAAGCAAGAGGCAAAAGGTAATCTATAAAACTTTTCTTGCATATTGCTCTTCATGTAAACTTCATGTAAAAGGAGGGAAGTTTTGGGTTAAAAAAAGAGGGAGTAATGCCTCGGATGCGCAGGAAGACGATGGTGCACTAGTTGAGAAGGAAGGTGCGAATCTGAAGGTTGATTTGCTTGAGAAGGATGCTGTGAAATCTGTTGCTGCTGTGAAGGATTTAAAAGAAGCTATGGAAGATGTTTCAGAAAAAATGCAGAGGAACTGGTTGTTGGTGCAGGAAATAACGTGCTTGTTCAATCGGAGATGGTGGTGGCTGATAATAGTCCGTTCAGTGCAGAGAGAATAAATCGAGTTGATGGGCCTTTAATGAATGAAGTGAATGCAGATTTTGGGCCTTTAGTGCTTGTGGAATCCGTTATTGAATTTCCTAGCCGTGGGTGCAAGGTGCAAGACATGAGGGTAGGTGTTCCAAGTGATGGGCTTACATCCTTGATGATAACGGAAGAGGAAAACGTGGGTCTTAGTGGTGGGTCAGCATCACTTGTGTTGGTGGAAGTACAAACTAAAATTTGGCCTAGATTCATGGTTGAGGAAGTGGGTCAAATGGGGTTTGGTTTGAGATCTCAAGTGGATTTGGTTGAGATTGAACATATTAACTCAGAGGCTTATGATGTTGATGGTGGAAAAAATCTGAACCTAAATCTTGATGAAGCTCAATCTGAAAATGAGAGAGACAATTTAAAAGCAGATGTGCAAAAGGACTATAGCACAAATTCGGAAGTTCCAAGAATTGTAGTTGGCTCGTTTCCAAAAAGGAGCTACACCAGGGCGGTAATTCGCTCTTCTAAACTTAATATATGATTAGTCTCATTCTATTTTAGAATATTCGGGGAGTGAGAATATCTCAATTGCGGTTGAGGAAAATTATTAAAAAATACAGGCCTAACATTTTAGCATTGCCTGAGCCATTATTGTTGGAAGATAAAATTTCAAATCTTTTGAGCAGATTTAGTTATGATTCTTTTATTACTAACGAAGTGATGGAAGGAAAAATCTGGCTGTTGTGGAACACGACTATTTTTGTTCACTGGTTGGTTGGGTCAAATCAATTTGTGACTATGAAGGTGCAGGAGAATGGACATGTTTTTATTCTGACCATTGTGTATGCCAAGTGTAATTAGATAGAGAGAAGAACCCTTTGGGCAGACCTAGAATCTACTGGCAATAGTAATCTTTCCTAGCTTCTTTATGGAGACTTTAACAATATCAAAGATGATTCAAAAAGAAGAGGTGGGCATCCCTGCCCGTTTGATGCAATGGAAGAGTTTAATCTGTGTATTCAACCTTGTGGATTGTTGGATATGTGCTATAAAGGCCCGAGGATGATATGGAGTAATGGCTAAGGTGGACTGACTCGGAGCTGGGCAAGGTTAGATAGATGCTTTATTGATTCTAATTTACTTAACTATTTTCCTAATATTTTTTACCAGGCTCTGGCTCGCACCACTTTGAATCATTCTCTTTTGGCAATCCAGATGAGTGACAATCCTTTTAGGTATGGGCCTAGCCCATTTCGGTTTCAGTTTATGTGAACTGATCATATAGATTTTCTTAGTATTGTGGAGAGAGTGTGGAACCAAAAGGGGATTGGGTTTGGGCTCCTTAATTTATGTTTTAAATTTAAAAAAAATGTTAAGGTGGCTTTAAATGAGTGGAATAAGTGTGTGCTTAGTAGGACTCATGTCCTTATTAATGATTTAGAGCAACGTATTGATAGACTGGAAAATAACCTTTGAGCTTGCTTTAATGCTAAGGATGAGAAGGATTTATTGGTTTCTAAATTGAAATTATTGACTTCGATGAATAGAGAGGATACTAGATTGTCTCATATGACTAATAAAAGTTGGCTTAAAGATGGGGATCAAAATTCAAAATTTTTTCATGCTACTCTCAATGCTAAGAAGCAGAAAAGGGTTAATGATATGTGATTGGCCAATGGTACTTTCTTAAATGCCCATTTGGATATTCATAATGCTGTTGTAGACTATTTCCAACAATTTTTGGGTCAAAGTACCACTTGTAATTTGCCTAATTTAAGTGATTTGATTTCTCCAGAGATTAATAGTGATGAAAATTTGTTGATTTGTAAAGCTCATTCCCTTGAAGAAATAAAGGATGCTCTTTTTAGTATCCCTATTAATAGTAGTTCTGGCTTGGATGGATTTGGGTCAGGTTTGTTTAGAATCTATTGGGATATTGTTAAGAAGGATTTACTATAAGCAATTTCTGAGTTTTTCCTAACTCATTCTATTCCCAGATTTTATACTACTTCTTTTATTGTTTTATTCCTAAAGTGCATAAGCCTTTTGCTTTTGATAAATCCAGTCTTATTAGTCTCTGCTCGGTGATTTACAAGATTTGTGCTAAGATTATTGTGAATCGTTTGACAAATTTACTTTCTAAGATAATCTCTCGGGAGCACGGGGCGTTCATTCATGGTCGTAATATCTTCGAGAACATTAGCTTAATCCAGGAGATGGTACATTCTATTCATAAAAATTCAAATGGTGATAATGTTTTAGTCAAGCTTGATATATTTAAGACTTATGATAGAGTTACCTAGAACTTTCTTTTTAATGCCATGGCTTCTTTTGGTTTCTCTTCGCAAGTTTGTAAGCTGATTAGAATCTGTATTTCTACGCATTGGTACCCTATCATGATGAATGACACTCTCATGGGGTTCTTTAAAGGTGAACGTGGGTTGCGGCAAGGTGATCCTCTTTCGCCCTACCTGTTCATAATTATGCAAGAGGTGATTTCCCGTCTTCTCCAAAAAGCCTTCAATAATGGTAAAATTGGGCAGTTTTATCAAACTAGAGGTGCTCCTCTTATTTCCCAGTACTCCTATTATTTCTCATCTCAGGTATGCTGATGATTTAGTTATATTTACTAATGGGAGTAAGAGATCTATGATAGATTTAATGCAGGTTTTCACTACCTATGAAATGTGGATGGTTAAGTCCTTAACAATGATAAAAGTGCTATTTACTTCCTAAAAAAAATTTCAGTTTTCAAGAAAAACTCCTTACTCAACATTATTGGTTTTACTGACAGTAGTTTCCCTTTTAAATATTTGGATGTGCCTATTGTGGTTGGTAGACTTAAGGCCTCTGATTTTTGTGAGTTACTAGGAAAAGTTTAAAAGAAATCAGTGGGATAGAAAATGAAAATGTTGTCTGCTAGCGGTAGAATTATTTTGTTGAGGCACGTATTGTCCAATATGGCCACTCACCACTCATCTACTGGCTATTTTACATGTTCCTAAGGTTGTGCTTACAATGGTTAATATGATCTTGAGTTCTTTCTTTTAGAGTGTGTTTGATGGAAAATGTAAGAAAAAATGGGTGGCTTGAAAACATATCTGTCGTCCCACTGATAAAGAGAGGTTGGGGATTGGGGATTTTAGAGACATTCAACGATATTTGCATTTAAAGCTTGCCTATCGTCTCATTAAGGGTTACTCACTCCTTATGGATGGATTTCTTTAGAGTTAAGTATGTTAGGGATAATCACTTATCCCTATTAAGGCCTAATAAAGGTACTCAGTTCTAGAAGTCTATTGCTCGTAGTATCTCAAATGTTTTGAACAGCTCTAAGTGGATTGTGAGAGGGGGTGATATTTATTTTTGGTTTGATAATTGGGAGGGGGCCCCATTGCATGGTCATTATCCTGTGATTGAGAACCCTTTGCTTAAGATGAAAGAGTGTTGCATTGAAAATGTGTGGGATATTCTTCTTTTGGAAAGCCTAGTAGGTCATAAAAAAGCTTCTGATCTGGTTCACTTCTTGGCTAGTCGTAAGGAGGGGCAATATGTGTTAGTTTGGTTAAAAGATTCTCAAGGTAAGTTTATTACGAAAAGTGCTTGAGATTGCTTTAGGGTTCGAGCATCGCTTTACCTTGGGCTCAATGGATTTGGCATAATAACCTTCCTAAGAAAATTTCTATTATGATGTTGAAGGCTTACAATAACTGTTTGAGTGTTGATGATAAGATTAAAATAGTTGGTATTCCCATTGTCTCTAAATGTAATTGTTGCGCCACAAGCTACATTGAAGACCTTAATCATGTGCTTTGTACTGGTGATTTTGCTCATCAAATTTGGCGTCTGGCTGTGACTCAATTAGGAGTGCATATGGGTATTTTTCACACTTGGCAGGAGCAAATTAATTTTTGATTTCTTCGTGCTGGTAAGTCTTCTCAATTACGCATTGTTTTTTGTCTCCTCCCGTCGATAAATTCTTGGAAGCTTTGGCAAAGGCTTTGCAAAGCTAGGTTTGAAGATAAAGTTGACACAATTGAGTCAGTTTGGCATGCTATCAAATTATCGCTTCACCAGATTATGCATATGATCATGAAAGCGTTGAGGTTACCTAATCAAGATGTGGCTATTTTAGATCAGTTTGAGATCCCGATTTTACTTCCTAAACCTAAGAACGTTCATGTGGTGAGATGGAATAAGCCTCAACAGGGCTAGGTCAAACTTAATATGGATGGGAGTAGTTTTGGTAATCTTGAGTCGTTAGGAGTATGGGGTGTTATTCGGGATGAAAATGGTAATTTGTGTGCGGCATATTCTGTCTTCTTGGGTTAAAGCTCTAATAATTTTGCTGAAATATAGAGTTTATTGAAAGGGGTTAGAAGGTGCTATCAACTTGACTTTCACAGTATAGAAATTGAGACTGACTTCCAAATTCTTGTGGATTGGATCACTAGGGGTGACTGTAATATTTGGTATTTAGAGGATTTTTGGGATGAGCTACTTGTTTATCTTGAGTCTATGGAGTACTGCATGAAACATATTTTTCGGAAAGGAAATGCGATGGTTGATTCTCTTGCCAAGAGCAGAGTTGGGGTTTTAGATCTGGATTGGACAGGTGATAGAGATAGAATACCCATTAATTTAAGAGGCATTTTTCGCATGGATAAACTTGGTCTTCCTTATTTGTAGATCTTGTATTGTTTTTCCTGGTAAGATGCATTTGCTTTATTTCTTTATTTACTTTATATGCATATGGTTTCTTTGTTCTTGTTTTCTTGCAGGTTTTTAGATTGGTTTTATATAAAAGCTGGTAAGAATTTTCCTTTTGGATAGGAGTTTTAGATTTTTTGATATCTGGGTTTGGATTTCTTTGAATGTTTGTACTCCCCAGATATCTCTGGATGTAACCATGGTTTTTCACCTCTATTAGTGAGGGTTATCAATAAAATTGAGTTACCGTCCTCTTCTTTATATATATATATATAAGATTCATGCAAATAAAG